>CAJQUW010015221.1:0-67400 GCA_907163375.1 Prostheceraeus crozeri | reverse complement strand
CAACATGACAAGCCCTCCAAACAACACCAAATACCGCTTTGGAGTTCTCCCTCTCCTTGCTCAACACCAAAGGCGCTGTCCCCCCCGTTAAACACCAAATGCACCAAGGATAAGGCGAAAGGTGGAGAAGGTGTTTTTTTGTACCGACTGGACAATATACGAAAAGTTATCATTACCACGCGGACGAGGAAGAGGAGAGTGTATGTGAGAAGGAGTGAGTCCCGACTTAACAGGCGTGAGTTGGAAGTATCTCATGTACCGATACTGACGATGTGATGGAGATGACCTGCAAGTCGCAGTTGCATCAAATATGGGAGTGGTACACCCCTAACTCCCAACCGCGGACCGTGGCGGGATGGGGCGTCATTGACAAACGTGGAGGGATCGACTGCAGAAAGGAACGTTTAAAGCAGCTCAAGCTGTTTTTGTTTATCTATAGTGAAGTCAGACTCTGGGACGATAATTGACGATGAAGACCTTTTAAAATACATGCCATAATAAATGTTTATTTCGTATTATCTTTGCTTTCAAGTACAGACTTACTTGAAATGGGGGCTTTAGTGAAATAATATTAACCATGTATACTTTTTCATTTGGAAATAGTAGCACGCTTAGTACTAACTTGCAAATCTTATAACATTTCATTATGGGTGATAATGGTAATTGAAATAGTGGTCAAATAAAATTAAGATAGCTTACACTTCTGATACAGGGATAGCAATCGACTGCGATCCATGTGTAAAGAGCTTGTTAGACTACGGATGGGGTTAAGTGGATGATTTAACCATGTATACATTTTCATTGGGAAATAGTAGCACGCTTAGTTTAACTTGCAAATCTCATAACATTTCATATGGACGATGATGGTAGATGAAATAGTGTCAAATAAAATTAAGATAGCTTACACTTCTGATACAGGGATAGCAATCGACTGCGATCCATGTGTAAAGAGCTTGTTAGACTATGGAAGAGAGAAGTGTGTTATGTTGCGTGTGGCGCGTGAGTGTCCTCCCATTTCATTCCATTCATCAATTCGTCTCAGTGATAGAGACAGGTAGAACTCATGGTTCTCATAACGTATGCAATGGATAGTTTATAAGGTAACCTTCGACAGTTGGCTAAATGTCGCCCTGGCGCGAATGCATACTACGTTGAGACAGAGGCAATCACTTGCAAACATGACGCAGAGAGGTTTAACAAGATTGACCATTGCCGAATGTCCCTTGCGGTATACATAGCTACGTGTTTCACCGCCGCCCTTTACAGGAACGCCCGTCGAAAGGAAGTATTACACCGAACTTCATTTGCAACGTTCAAGTTGAATGATAGCAGATTCAACTTAATGATAGTATTCGCCAGTCCGAAGACTGCCCAGGGCAAACCGCGAGGAGGTTCTATCATATCTTGCCCCATGGTGGCCCTTAAGAGAGCCGTTGGTTCGTTCTCGTCGTATCTGAAAATAGAAGGAAAAATAGATGAAAATATATTCAAGTGATAGAGATGATATTAACTTACCATAAGAAAAATTTAGCCGGTTCGCGACCCCTTCGATGGTGATGGTTGAGGTAAGTATTTGGCCGGCAGTTTCCGCTTCCGGTGGCGCAGCTCCTTTATTTCGCCATCATGCTTTATAGAGACATGGAGACAGCGCATCTCCGCCATCGCTCCCTCGTAGCACTCGAATGTGGCATCCAAGTCCTCACTCTCAAGGATGACGCTGTCGACGATTCTGCTCTTGATGATGGGAATGTGGAGCGTTGTTCGTCTCTCTTCTTTCTTCTGACTCTCAGTCAGGCTAGTCCTTAATTGCTCAATTTTTAAATTTGAGACCTCTTCCTGAGCTTTTAAATGATTTTATGTACGTTTCTGCTCAGTAACGCGATTTGCGCTGGCACGCGCCCTTGCGCGGAAAGATTCTACATTGATCACTTGGGTCTTGAGGGCCCGAATCTCGGCTACCTGACCCTTCAGGTGAAATTGTCATCCCTAAGGGCCGAACATTCGTTTTTGTAACGAGTGAGCTCATCTTTCAATTTCGTGAGTGCGTATTCCTGGCTCACTTTTGCGATTGGGTATCCTTATTCCAGCTGTTCATCTGCTGCTTAATCCCCTTCTTTACTGGGGAAGGTGCGATTACTTTCTTTTTCGGGGAAGACTGATTTGTTGGTTTTCCTATCTCTTCCGTGTCTTTAGTAATGACGACCTCCTCAGAATCGGAGTCATCTGAGCTGTCCAAATCGCTTAGTGGGGCCTTCTCTTCTGCTGTTGATGAGGTAGTGGCCGAAGCAGCAGGCTCCAAAATTGTTGCAATAGCCTCTTGTAGTGCTGCGTCAAGATCGACTGTTTCTTCGTTGAAGAAGGGTGCGATCACTTTGCCGATGTCTGATGTTATGTAATTGTTTGCCTTTTTGAGCGGACAGTCGGCGTGGGCGATGTAAAATTCCTCATGCTCTTTGCCTTTCAAAAATTTCAGGCAATGTGTACAGCCGGAAATAACGGCTCTTTCCTCGTGGAAGTGAGGAGTATTCTTATATTTGTTTATGTGACGTTTGAATTCGCCACCCTCTTTATTTCTCCGCAAGAACACTTTTTAAATAAGAATTTTGAGTTGCCTCCCATTTTGTAACTTATGTATCTGTAAAGGAAGGATGAAATAGAATTACTAACAGGCGACATTGGCAGTCCCATTCTTATAATCATACAGCTAAATTGTGAGATTGGTGGAAAGTGTCGAACCTTTGAATCCGTTACAGGCATTACTCAGAGGGGATCTTATCCCAACTCCAAGGCCTCGGCCCACAAATCCAACCTCCCGCGGACAGAGCGTGCGTCATATCACTGTGTTGGTATCCGGACCCCGATTTTGACATGAAAATCAGTGGATTGTTTACAAAGGTTGCAAATTCCAAGCCGAAGCTTGCCTCTCACAACTTTATAAATGTCTTAGTTGAATTCAGAAGGTTTGAAATACCCGAAAATTGTCAAAAAATAGCGAATTTAAATTTTTCAATTTTTTAGCACTACTTATGAAATTTTATAAGTAGTCTATCACTTAGGGCAGGTCAATAGCGACCGAACCTTTTTTGAATCAAGTCAAACGGACTTGTAGAAGCAAAGTTACAAGCCTTTAAAGTTTTGGAGTCTTTTATGGCCTGGAGACGAAGGCCATCTCCTGGCTAACCTCTAAGTCTGACGCCTTAGCTGATATCAGCAATGAAATTTTCTAAGTCGGTTTCTTACAGAAACTCGGGATTTGGAATGTCCGAAGCTATCATCGGAGCTCAGAGAGACGACTTACCGTTGACTATCTCTCGTATTAATGACAAGTCTCTCTCGGTTCCCAGCTTATATAGTGTGTGGCGATCAGCTGATGACGTAACACCCATCATCCAAACACTAAAAAACCCGTCTATCTCCGGTTCTAGTGCTCCGATTGAGCTGGAAATACACCATTTCCATGTAGAATTTGACGCTGAATCCGAATCTGGCCTCCGTTTTCCCATCCGATGCTTCGTTTTGGCTCCACAGTAGGCAGCCATTGCAAAAATTCTAACTCTGTCGTTTTTCCGAAAAATGTTGAACATTTTTCTCGCCGATTGACTTGAAACTCTCCGATTGACTTGAAACTCACCATACATATAAAGAATTTCACGCTGATTCCAAATCTGGCCTCCGTTTTCCAATCCGATGCTTCGTTTTGAAGCTAGAGCCCAAAACGTCCCAAATTCTAACTCTGTCGTTTTTCACCAATGTCCCAAAATCTTAAATGGCGTCTCACATCTAACGAAGACAGATAGGAACAAGCCGATTGTTTTACTGAATTTGTCACACTCTTAGCTTTCAAACGAGCTATCGCACGACAAAATCCGTCCACTGGAAGCCAAAATCGAAGCGAGCTCTCCCGAGGGGGGGGGGGGGGGACGTCAGCGAAATTTCAGAATTTGATGAAAAATGTTTTGGTGACGGTCCCAGGTCGAAATTCCACACTTTGGAAAATTTTCAAATTTTTACCCATACAAAGTCACTCTGACACTTAGGATTTTTTCAGGTAAGCGAGCTCCGACCTAAAATCTTGTAACCGCTCTAACTTTTGAACGAAGACAGATAGGAACAAGCCGATTGTTTCACTGAATTTGTCTCACTCTTAGCTTTCAAACGAGCTATTGCACGACAAAATCCGTCCACTGGAAGCCAAAATCGAAGCAAGCTGTCCAGAGGGGGGGGGGGGGGGGGACGTCAGCGAAATTTCAGAATTTGATGAAAAATGTTTTGGTGACGGTCCCAGGTCGAAATTCCACACTTTGGAAAATTTTCAAATTTTTACCCATACAAAGTCACTCTGACACTTAGGATTTTTTCAGGTAAGCGAGCTCCGACCTAAAATCTTGTAACCGCTCTAACTTTTGAACGAAGACAGATAGGAACAAGCCGATTGTTTCACTGAATTTGTCTCACTCTTAGCTTTCAAACGAGCTATTGCACGACAAAATCCGTCCACTGGAAGCCAAAATCGAAGCAAGCTGTCCAGAGGGGGGGGGGGGGGACGTCAGCGAAAATTTTTTCTCTCCGATTTCGCTGGAAACATCCTTCCTAACCCAAAATTTCACGTAGATTCCGAATCTGGCCTCCGTTTTCCCATCCGATGCTTCGTTTGGGTGCTACACACCAAAACGTCCCAAATTCTAACTCTGTCGTTTTTTCGATAAATGTTGAAAATTTTTTCTCTCCGATTGACTTGAAACTCACCATACAGATAAAGAATTTCACGCTGATTCCAAATATGAAATCCGTTTTCAAATCCGATGCTTCGTTTTGAAGCTAGAGCCCAAAACGTCCCAAATTCTAACTCTGTCGTTTTTCGCCAATGTCCCAAAATCTTAAATGGCGTCTCACATCTAAACGAAGACAGATAGGAACAAGCCGATTGTTTCAATGAATTTGTCTCACTCTTAGCTTTCAAACGAGCTATCGCACGACAAAATCCGTCCACTGGAAGCCAAAATCGAAGCAAGCTGTCCAGAGGGGGGGGGACGTCAGCCGAAAATTTTTTCTCTCCGATTTCGCTGGAAACATCCTTCCTAACCAAAAATTTCACGTAGATTCCGAATCTGGCCTCCGTTTTCCCATCCGATGCTTCGTTTGGGCGCTACACACCAAAACGTCCCAAATTCTAACTCTGTCGTTTTTTCGATAAATGTTGAAAATTTTTTCTCTCCGATTGACTTGAAACTCACCCTACCGATGCAGAATTTCACGCTGAACACGAATCCGACCTCCGTTTTCTCATCCGACCACTCCTTCCACTCGAAACAACCCATTTTACAACCCAACATTCAGCAGATTGCACCAAAAACATCACACACTATAGCCTCAACACTAATCCTGGCGGTCGCCCAAGTCCACCACGACACTCTATCGTTCCAGAGGGGGGGGGGGGGGGGAGTCAGCGAACATGTTGTCAACCAACCTGGCCGGCACACCACGACAGATCACAACCTCTGTCGTTCCAGAGGGGGGGGGGGGGGACTCAGCGATGGCGGCCATCTTGCGCTATCTGGTGTTTGTCACTTCCTTACTACTAGCCATAAATCAAGACAGAAAGTCGTCAAATTCTATACTTGATTCTAACCAAAACGGGAATTTGACATTCTGATAGAAGACGTCATATTTTCTCTTTATTTCTGGATGGTTGACATGCAGTTTGATGCAGTTATGCAATTACCACACCTATGTATGTAATTGACGTGCTATGAATTTCGTATTGTTTTTATTTTTGATAAATCAATGCAAGCAGAAAAGGTAGATTGAAATTGTAACTGAATAAAATGATAGGCCTAAATTGTAATTAAAATATAAGTCTTCCAACACACAAAAGTGAGAAATAATTTTGTGTGTTGAAGGACTATGTTTTATCAATTTAATATGCTTTGTGCTTGTACTTGCTTGAGTATTGGCATCGATTTCCTTGGCTTTTTGCGGCGCAAGTACTGACAGGGGAGACCACGAGAAGGTTGTCAACTTCGAAACTGACAACCTCGACGTTTCATCCCTATCCCGACGAAAGGTCCCCTGGAGACGATCTACCAAGAAAGTATTGGGTATTCATCAAAAGGCTTCGGTCTGGTTTTGGTCGTTGTCGAGCTTTCATGCATCGGATCGGGCTTGCGCCAAACAATTGTTGATTTTGTGGAGAGGACCAAACACCTGAACACGTCCCGTCCTGCAGCGAAGTGGCTATCCGCGGGGATAGGGTAAGCGTGGACCAGACATTCCGCGCGTGGATGCAAGAAACTGAACTAGGGCTATAATCAGAACATCTTCTTGACTCATACAGACTGTCCCAAAAGTTACTACCACTTATATAAAAAGATAAACTTAATTTATTATATTAATTATTAATCAATATTAATCAATATTTTTATACTAATTTAATTGTCGTGAATGCGGATAAGAAAAAAGATGTGTTCATCTTAATCAACTATGCTTCCTTTATTGATCAAAAGGTTCAACTTGATAACCGTCATGTTCGATGCACAAGTGCATCCTCCTGAACGATCGCTCGTGAATTCTTTCCAAGACTCGTCTGTCGTCGAAAGCTTTGAACTCTTCTACGACTACCTGTTTGAGGTCTGCAACAGTTTCCGGGCGTTTCATTATGATCTTCTGCTTCAGCAAACCCCATAATGCATTGTCGCATGAGCTGAGATCAGGGGAACGAGGAGGCCAATTCGTCGGTCCATATTTACCAACCCACCGATCTGGAAAGTGCTGGTTTAGGAAGTTGCGAGTGATAAGGGCTGTATGAGCAGGTGCCCCGTCCTGCTGGAAGTGAGCTGAATTAGCAATTCCTCTTCTTGCAAGTTCTGGCAACATTTCATTTCTAAGCATATTAATGTACGCTACGGCTGTAACTCCGCCTTTCAGAAAAAATGGACCGATTAAATGCCTCGATGACATAGCTGCAAATATCATCACTTGAGGTGGGTGTTGCCTGACTTGATCAAAGAAGAATGGATTCTGTTTGCTCCAAAAAAAGATCTGCTTTGATCTAGGATGTCCTTCTGCATAGATTGCGCATTCATCCGAAAAAAAACAGTTTATCTCGCCGCAACTCGTTGTCATACTTTTGAGGTATGTTTCGACAAGCTTCAACACGAACTCCACGATCTGCTTCAGATAAAAACTGTACCTTTACTGGCCTGTAAAGATGGAGTTTCATGTCATTCTTCATGACTCTATGAAGGGTTGACTTTGCCATGCCGATCTCATCAGATCTGCGACGCACTGACAACTTGGAATCGTTTTCAAGAGATTCTTTCACATTCTCAACTTCTCCTCTTCGCTCATTCGGTCTTCCATCTCTCTTCCTGTCCAAGATTGAACCAATGGAAAATAATTTGTCAGCCCATGCTGTGATGACTCCTGTATGGTGTGGTTCAAATCCATATCGCTCTCTCAACTTTGTCTTCAACTCCCTTATTGCCGTTATGCTTCTGTCACCTTCGAAATACCAGGCAGCAGCGAGAACACGATACTCAATTGTGTACCGACTAATGTCAGCCATGCCGTGAATTTATACGGTGAAATGTTTTATTCCTATGTCAATGAGCAACGCTTTGGTAACGACCAGTCAGAAGTGTCTCAATCATCTATCAATTCGAATTGAATCGATAGCAACCTCGATCTCCTTGATCACGACAATGTCTATCTTGACTGGATTTAGAGTTCAAAATTATGCTATTCCGAGAGCGTGGAATGCTTCGGGATAAAAGATTTATTTTGACTGATAAATCCATTCAAGATATCTATTGTTGTATGCCTTCTATTGAAACCTCGAGTTTATAGTTTAATTTAGAAATCTATGGCTCCAAGTAACTACTTCTATAATCTATGGTATCAGAGAAAAGTTGCCGAAATTTAACAAAATAATATGAAGTCATTTTGAAAGATACATGTATTAATCTAGAGTATCGGTCAAAGACATAATAATCATAAAATAAGTAATCGATGAGATTAAATGTATTAGCAGCCAGTCAATATGACTCTTTTGGACATTTTTCACCGACAAAAATGACCATGGAGTCCGCAAAGGCATGCAACAATTGTACAATTGATTAAAATTATTTTTTTCTAAGTGGTAGTAACTTCTGGGACACTCTGTATATGACACTTGTCCTCTTTCCAACTTTTGTGCTTGTTTTACGAATATATACATAATACATATGCTTTATTCAGTAACGAGAATTTCGCTTTTTCTGGAATAATTAAGTTAACGCAAGTTATATTGAATAAGAATACAATATAAGTCGAAAGTAGGTTACAGCAATTGTATGCAAAAGGTTTGTCTCAGCTGATTTCACGCCATTAATTTTGATAAGTTTACATGCCGTTATCGCTTTGTCAAGTTATCTTATTTCATTCGTTTAATCAATCAAATGCTGAATTAATTAACATGAGGTTTGGAAGAGAGGACACTTCGAATCAAGAAGTAATATTGAAAGATGAAAATCATTCGTGTCTTGATTGATTTCAACGGTTTCATTTTTATTAGTCAAATTATTATGAATTAAATGTCATTCGGCCATACATGTTTTGAAATAATTGTGAAAACGCGGAAGAAAAAAAGTTTATGTTGCGTTACAGAACCTGCTCGATTGAGGTTGTTTTGTCTACTATGCAAACCTCAATCTTATCATTGTGTAAAAAAATATTCAGTCATGTAGGTATTTTTCGTTATTACTATTTATCCATCTAACGCCCTTTGTGTGTCTTCATAAATTACGAAGTGAATCTCTGAAGTTAAAAATGGAAAACTTGGACAAGGATATTGTGAGTTTGATTAATCGTGTTTTGAAATTAGAATTAGCTACTAAAATTTGATCTTCTACGTTCTGATATGTCAACATATAGGCCTAGACTATTCTATATTGAATTCATTTGTTAGGATATGAATCACAAGTGGTGATGCTATGCATTAATTATGTTTTAACTTCCAATATGTTTATCCTCTGACAATCTCGATTCAGATGCTTTCAGTGGATGCGTTATGGTGAATTTTGCCACTCGGGTCTTTGAAAGAATTGAGAGACAATGGAAAAGCTAACATGAGTTTCTTAATCCGTTCATTTTCAGAGTTCATTGCTTCTAATTCGTTGGTTTTGAGACCTGTTGCGTATCTAATCCATTGGATTCAAAGCTACGTTGCTTGAAGTTGGATCGGCATTTTATCAAATGTATATATTAATTAACATTTCCATTTATACAAGCGGTATTTATCTGTATTTTATTTTATACAGAAGGTATTTGTTTCGTTTCAGCGTAGTGATGAGTTTCAATGGTCTATATACCGGTAGTCAGTGGATTCCCGTGTGATACTGATTGCAATATTAACGGTATGATCTGGGAGTCAGTTGATTTATTAGAATGCTCAACATCTGCAGCATGAAAGGCTGAAATAAGTGAATTTTGTGGTATTTTGTAGCCATTCGACTTTAGAACCACATGGGTACGGTAGGCTGCTAGGCGCTTAAAGGGATAGAGCATTTCACACCTTATGATATTACTTCTTATACTTATTACACTTCTTATTACTTATTCTACAATTCTGCCATATGATCTTGAGACCGCGACGTGAATAATATATCTAAGGTCTTATCCATCTTTCAAATCTTCCCGTTCTTCCGTTTGATCTTCTCAATCTGTATCAAGATATTAGCAGACTTGCAAAAATGCTAAAAATCTTGCATGTAAAATCTTACAAATCTTACATGAAAATTCCGGCATAATCGCAAGATTCTTTCGCAAATTTTGGCTATTTTTTGCAAGATCTGTCGACTAGTGTAGATATTGAATTCACAACTTCATTTTTCTTATTTTTCTAAAGCGAAAAGAAAAATTAATTGAGAAAATGACTAACCGATTACTCGCGGAATATAAACAATGTGTAAGAAAATTTGCTTTTTATAGCATGAATTGCTCTCACTTTATCGTTATCAGATGTACAAAAAATGCCTCTTGACTCTGTGTTGAAACGATTTCAGCCGTTGGTAAAGATTGTGTCGCATTTGAAATTGCATTTTTGTCACAGTCTATTTAATAATACAATCTAGCAAAATTCTTTAGAAATTTACGATCCAATAGATGCATCATAGTAAGCCATTTATCTTCAGTCAACCCAAAGTTTAAATTTTACTGGGAAGTGTTAAGGCTAAGAATGCGTGTTAACTATTCTATAATCATTTATGAATCTGATTTTGCTTCAGTAGTGCAGTTGCTTTTGAAACGATTATAAATATTTGTTGATCGTCTATTGTCGTAAATCGTCCATTTTTATGCGAAATTGATGATTTCTCTAAATTATTCATTCGCATGAAAAGTGTAGGCGTTATTACACTTTTTACCTCTCACCCTATGACCGAAAAGTTCAATTGGATGCTTTCGCCAATAAAACATATTGTGTCATCATCAAGACAAAAGGTGATGCAAAGATATAACACCTTTGATAGCAAACTTGAATTTTGACTACAAAATAGAATCTTTGTTTCATGCAAATCCAGAATGACGCAGAATTCCAACTTCCATTGTTCAAGTCGCAAACTCATCGCTTAGAATCCAGTCATGCTTTTAAATTTGACATCTCTAATTCCTCTGAATAGTTGATTTGACTGAAATCTCACAAATCTGATACAAATCTGTAGATTGAGATAAGTTTACTTTTTAAATGCGGAATATCAAATAGAAAAATATGAATGGAGTACATTCCGCAGTGTGATCTGAAAGAGGCTAAGTATAATAAATAGTTGCCATCCTAACTTGTAAATGGGCCAAAATATTTCGTTCCGTGAAGAAAAATTCCGGACTCACCCGTTTTATAGGATGTATTCAGACCCAGGCTCGGACCGTTTAGTCCGCAATTGCTACTTGCAGGCCGCAATGTCCATGCTCAGCTATGTGTACAAGCATGAAAACATATTCATGTGTTTCTGTTTCTTCTGAGCACCTACTATTAGAATATGCAAACTTGAAAATTTTGACACTTTCGTGAAATCTAATATTTAGTATTTTGAAAAGCTACCGTGCGATTATAGGAAATTAGTATTTTTTTAACATATTTTAAATCGTCCTGACGGCTGGCTTTTTATTCCGCGCTGTATAAGAACCCAATGGGAATGTGTGTGTAAACGCAAAATTAGCTGAAACCCCAATAGATTTGCGTAGCGATGTTGTCAAGATATTGCGCATCGGAATAAACATTTTTAACAATCACATTTAGCAATCTTTATCTGATCAGAAATATCAGGCCCAAACCTGGCATGGTCCTTAGGGTGCTCGACTCGCTTACAAGTCTGCTACCAAGGGATGGAAAAAATTAATTGCAATTACTTTTTATCTTTGCCAATCTGCGAAGATCTTTCCACAAAAAGATTGCATGATTAACACTTGATTGATAAATATTTGGAAAGTTATTTTCATGGCACATAGGTCTACGAAGGGGCATTAAAACACTTACATAAATAGAATTTTACTATGATCACATGCATCATTTTCTGCATCGCTATGGTCGTTGAACTGATTTGCATGGCAAAATATGTAGCTTAAATGCCCTGATGATAATATTAAGCAATGACTGATGAATAATTTTCTATTCTATGAGCGTAATATTTGTCGGAAATATCATTCCGAATTTTTCTGTATCTGTTTCACCATACACTACATGAACATTATTTTGTTTTAGTTCATCAAATGATTATTGTGTGCAGTGAAGAAAATGGACAAACAGACGATATAGATACTTTCGAGTATACGAACACGCTGTTCACCACGCATTCGATCAATGCATTTGTTGCAATATGTTATAGTCCATTGACTCCGATCATAATCGATGATTATCTGAATAATAAAGAATATCTCGATCCGGTGTTTTGACTTCCAAAACAAATAGAAAATAACATTACATGGTGCCGCGACCCGGGAAGTGTAATTGCTCTCAACCACATCAACAATCGCATTCGCATTACGACCGAGAGGACTAGAAGTAGTACATCGAATTCGCCGCATCTTCCTTGTGTCACGGATCTGTGAACATTTTGTTGATTCTTCATTGTGTAGAACTCCTCTTTGAGTGCCATTATTACTCTGATAAGCCTACCTGTATTTTGCAGTTCTGTGTACGTCGTATGAGTAGTCATAACCTCAATATGGATTTTTCTTTGAAAAAGTATAAGTTGTTGAGGACTCCCATCAGGGCTAAAGTAACTAAGTATAAAAACTTATTAAAAGACTCAGCTAAACAGGAAATTCCACGCGACTCTTTGGTTCTAATTATAGCGAGTTTAGAGGACGCATCGAATGAATTGAGAAAAGCAGACGAACAATTGAATTCTGAAGATCCAGATAACTATCCGGATGATGATTTGGAGGAAGAGATATCTAAAAGCGCAGATATTCAACAAGATGTAGAGGAACTTATTTTGTCGGTCAAATTGAATACTGTGTCGATGGAAAAGCATAGTCCGGGGGGCAATTGTCCACCAACCACTGCTCACAGAACAGTTACCCTTAAAGGACCCAAGATGCCTGCTGTTAAAATCCCAAATTTCTCAGGTGATCTACTGTTTTGGCAAACATTCTGGGACACGTTCAGAGCCAATGTCCACGAAAATGTAGAATATTCAAAGGTTGCAAAAATGGCATTTTTGAAGGATAATTTAAGGAGTGAAGCAGCTGAGGCTTTACAACACTTTCAAATCACTGACACTTGCTATGATCAGGCTATCGATTTACTCAAGTCTCGATTCGGTCGTGAACAGGATGTAAAATTCGTTCAGATGTTGGAGTTGGTAAACATTACTCCTGCTACTAAAATGAATGAGTTACGATCTGTAATTGACAAAGTTGAAGGCCACCTGCGATGTCTAACATCCTTAGGATTTTCTGAAAAGGAAAACTCAGAATTGTTCACATGCGTCTTACTATCCAAGATACCTGAACGTATCAGAGCCGACTTCACTCGTAGAAAGGGTCATCTAGACTGGAACTTACCTTTGCTTCGTGAAATGCTTACCGATGAAATTCGAGGGCTTGATAGTTATATGCTTAGCAACAGCACCACCAAAGATTCGAAGGATAAGAAACTTTAATACAATCCCCACCGCCCTCCGATGACAACCCAGGCTTTAGTCAATAACGACAATAAGCACATCAGTTGTGCGTTTTGTTCTGAGAGACATTTCTCCGATGAATGTCAACGGTACAACACAAGACAAGCTAGGATAAATTGGCTCACGGAAAATGAAGCATGTTTCAAGTGTCTTAAAAAATCTCACAAAGCTTCTAGCTGTAAACGATCGAAACCATGTTTCTATTGCAAACGAGAGACACATCATTCGGCCATTTGTACATAACGGAAATCGAGTTCGGAAAGGATCAGGAGACCTACGGATGAACATGTTAATGTCGCACCGCGGTACCAGCAGAAGTTCAAAATTCTGAGCCATCACTGTCGCTGGTCTCTCCATCAAAATCGCTCCTTCCCCTAGCTATGGTAATTGTCAAACATGATCTCAACCGTGCAAACAGAAAGGATGTAGGGAAGGAAATGCCGATGAAATTGATACTCGATGGGGCAAGTGGTAGATCCTATATCACTGAACGAGCGGCCAAAGCACTAAACCTGAAGTCGCACTCGTATGACGTACTTACGTATGCATCATTTGGTTCGGACAAGATAACCTCTCGGCGGGTTCCTGTTGCTGATATCGCAATCAAAACGATCGATGATAACTGGATCAAACTCAAAGTCACGATAGTACCGGTAATCACTAGTCCTGTAAACAAATACCCAATCGATAGAACCAAATTTCCAATTTTGAACTCTATTCAATTAGCTGAGCCTCTGTCAGCTTCAATGGAACGGACTGAATTGGATGTCCTTATAGGACTTTATCATTACTTCGCAATCGTACTCAAGGAAAGAATAGACCTGACAACAAATCTGGTGCTTTTGCACACTCGCATTGGTTGTGGTACCTACGGATTCGATCGAAAGGGGAAACGCTGAATCAACAAACCTGATCTGTCCTGAAATTGCGCTTCTAACTACTGAGTCGGACCGTCTCATGCAATCTGTTGAGGAGATGTGGACTCTCGACACAATCGGAATTAAGGACTGCGGTCAAACTTCTGACAATGACCTGGCTCCACATCAATTCAATAAGTCAATCCAGCTAATAAACGGAAGATACGCAGTCAGTTGGCCATGGAAAAGGAAGTCGCCTGAAAAAATCAAATCTTGGCCTCGCCTGGGGCAGACTGAAATCGCTGCTGCATAGTCTGAATAATCAACCGGATGTTCTCGCGCAAAAATCATGGAATGATAACCGAACAGCTCCAGGCTGGAGTAATCGAAAAAGTTGAGGAATCATTCCTGACGGCCAAATTGGCAAATGATGAAGAAAATCGTGTGGTACACTACCTGCCACATCATGCTGTACACAAAGAAAACAGTCAAACTACTCGGTTACGGATAGTCTATGACGCATCTTCAAAACCAAAACGATCAGATTTGAGTCTGAATGATTGTCTCCTGAAAGGTCCAACCATTTTGCAAGAGCTTCCTGGAATATTGATTCCATTTCGACTACACCCAATCGGACTGGTAGCCGACATAGAAAAGGCATTTCTCCAAATTGGCCTCCACAATCCTGATCGCGATGTCTGTCGCTTCTTGTGGCCCAAAGATCCGCTTGAATCGAATTCCAAGGAAATTCAAATTTTTCGCTTTTAGACGATCCCCTTTGGGGTGATCTCGAGTCCGTTTTTACTCGCAGCTACAATCAATCATCATATCAGATCAAGTCAATCTCTGTATGCTGAACAAATAACTTCAAACATGTACGTCGACAACCTAGTGAGTGGCCAGAGGAACTCCGAATCCGCCTTGCATTTCTACATGTCCGCCAAACAACTGTTTCAATCAGCCAACATGACTCTTCGAGAATGGGGATCAAATTCGCCAGATGTTCTCAAGCAGATTCCTGAAACGGAAAAGGTCACACAGAAGACCGTAAAAGTTCTAGGACTTCAATGGGATCAAATTGAAGATCAGATGTCATTTGCATCGCTCAACAGAGAAGTAGCGCAACCATTGACGAAAAGGAATATTCTACACAACGCATCAAAGATGTTTGATCCACTGGGATATGCATCACCGGTGACGGTTCGACCGAAACTCCTTATACAAACCATATGGAAGGATAGGTATGACTGGGATCAACCTCTATCACCGGAAATCATTGAACGATGGAATGGTATTCAGTCTGATCTCATTGAACTCAGCAACATAAAGTGGCCTCGGTTTGCTGGCATTATCAAAGATGACGATGTTGAACTTCATGTCTTTGTCGAAGCATCTAAGGATGCGTACGGCGCTTGTGTCTACGTAAGGAAGGAAGAAGATGAATCAGATACAACAGCTACTTTACTACTCGCAAAAAATCGAATCGCTCCAGTGAAAGAAATATCGCTTCCCCGACTTGAGTTGATGGCTGCTGTCATTGGAGTTCGCCTCATGAAACACGTTGAAACGATATCAGGTCTGTCCATCAAACAGAAAACACTTTGGAGTGATGCAAAATGCGTACTTCATTGGATACAAAGCGAGAAGCCCAAACCAGTATTCGTGGAGAATCGAGTACGAGAAATTCGACAAGGGGAAATTCATGAATTTCGATATGTACCAGCGAAAGAAAATCCAGCCGATCTCCTCAGCCGCGGAATTTCAACAAGAGTGTTAATCGACAATTCACTGTGGTGGTCTGGTCCACACTGGCTGAAGGATAGGCCTACCGGTTGGCCTGAGTCGATGACCGTAGATAACTCTGTGAGCGAAGAGATCGAATGTGTTGACACAAGTGCGCTAGTTACAAGCGAAGCAATCAGAAAGAAATCACCGTTTGATTTGAATGTTACCGACTACTCATCCTTAAAAGGACTACTAAACGTGACTGCTTGGGGTCTCCGTACTTCAAATGCCTTCCTCAAACGTGAAATTGAAAGAACGAATCATTTGCATGCCACGGAAATTAAAGAAGCGCAGAATCTTTGGGATAAATCAGTTCAAAGTACTCCGTTTCATTCAACAAAGGAAGACCTACAGAAAGGTGTCAAGTGCAAAATCATAAAACACCTTGATCTATTTGAAGACGAAACGGGTACCCTGAGATGTGGTGGCAGACTGCGAAACTGTTCATTAAACGACTTAGCAAAGTTCCCTGTCCTATTACCAAAGAACAATCATTATTCCAATCTCGTTATTCAACAGTGTCATGAAAGAATCCTTCATCAAGGTACAAAGCATACATTAGCTACGCTGCGAGAATCACATTGGATTCCGTCAGGCAGATCACAGGTACAGAAGATAAAAAGAAAATGTACTGTCTGCAGAAGACATGACGGTGGGTGCTTCCGTACACCTCCACCGCCACCCTTGCCGGAGGGTCGAGTAAACCGAAGATATCCATTCGCTGTAACTGGAACTGATTACTTGGGACCTCTGCTAATAAGATCGAATGAAAACACAGATCCAAAAACATATGGATCTGTCTATTCACATGTGCCACAGTAAGAGAAATACATTTGGAAGTTGTAGAATCGATGTCTACACACGATTTTATTCTTTGCCTACGACGTTTCATCGCAACTCGTGGAACACCTGAAGTAATAATCTCCGACAACGCAAAGCAATTTCGCCTCGCTTGAAGCGCTATCGAAAAAATGTGGATGAATACATTCAATAGTAACGACGTACAGAGCTATGTTGCGCCACATGGCATCTCATGGAAATACATTGTACAAAAAGCCCCATGGATGGGCGGGTTTTATGAGCGCCTCGTCGGATCAGTCAAATCATGCATGAAGAAAGTATTGGGACGATCATTCATTTCTCTTCAACAGTTACAAACGCTAATTAAAGAAATTGAAGCGATGATAAACACGCGCCCACTGACATATGTGGACTCGGAAATCGATGCCATTATAGCTTTAACACCCGCTGACTTCGTTGGAGGCAGGTCGTCAAGCCTCGGAATACCAGCTGCTTCACGAGTTAGAGAACCTCCACAAAGTAGCGTTGCAGTATTGATTGATTTATGGAAACGGGAACAACATTACGCCAATACGTTTTGGGAATCCTGGTCCAAACATTACCTCGTGTCTCTGAGAGAACGGAATGACTCGAAATCTCACAGAAATTCCTCCCCCTTTACTCCGAAAGTGGACCAAGTTGTCTTTCTCAAAGACATTCAACGTCCTCGCGGTCAATGGAAACTGGTAAAGATATCCACATTACATACTAGCCAGGATGGAAAAATACGATCAGCCACAGTTTCAACGCACAATGGAAAACTATTACGTCGCCCATTACAATTGCTGATACCCTTAGAATACGACGATACCGAAGAATGTGACATCGAGGAAGACAACCCCGAAATGAAAACGCAGGAAGATGAAGAAATGAAAAGCTCAACCGAAGAAAACACATCTATCGCTTTGAATGAACCACCGAGTCGTCCTAGGCTTCCTCGCAAAGCTAAATCTTGTGCTCTTGCTGAACTTATGACATAGCTCAGGTGGGAGTGTCGGAAATATCATTCCGAATTTTTCTGTATCTGTTTCACCATACACTACATGAACATTATTTTGTTTTAGTTCATCAAATGATTATTGTGTGCAGTGAAGAAAATGGACAAACAGACGATATAGATACTTTCGAGTATACGAACACGCTGTTCACCACGCATTCGATCAATGCATTTGTTGCAATATGTTATAGTCCATTGACTCCGATCATAATCGATGATTATCTGAATAATAAAGAATATCTCGATCCGGTGTTTTGACTTCCAAAACAAATAGAAAATAACATTACAATATTTTCTAGTTCAAACATTAAAACACTGTCACTCTGGCCATCGCGATAATATGTGTTTCATTACGTTGACCGAATTTGAATTAATCCAAGATTATTGGAATATATGAAACATATCTGTTTAGTTAGAGACTTTTAAATTAAAATTTAATTGAATACTAGAACTATACTAGAATTAATACTAGAAATAAATGATATTAGAACAAGTTTCGTATTATGTCAAAATTAAGCTTTTCTTCGTCTTAAATTCGAGTAGATCTAGGCCGACAGAATATTATATTATCGACTGTTTAGGCCTAAATATTACAGCGCATAGCTTATAACAATCGTTCAACAAGCGTTTTTTGACTTGCGAATAATTGCAATTGGTTGGAATAATTGGCAGCTGCTCCAATTAATTGACCAATTAATTGTTCAATTCCGAAACAATCTTAAGAACCATCATGAAATATATTACAAATGCTGGCTACCGTATATGCTCTACTCAGCATTCCAATAACCAGACCCCGGTGCCACGCTCTTGGACAGTTTGCTTCAAAATTTAATAGCACATTTGTGAACGTTTCTTTTCTAAAGATGCTAGTTTCCAAATTATTCGTAATATTTATTTTAACATCCAAGAATGCTATACTATTGCCTCCAATATCTACAGTAAATTTTAAATTTTTGTGTTGTCTATTTAAAAATTGGTGAAACCGTTCTACTTTCTTTATATCATCAAAAACGCAAATGCAATCATCTACATATCTTGCGCAATAAAGTGGACTGCATTCTTCATTCATCCAATTTTGTTCCATATGTGACAAAAATAGATTTGCGAGTGTAGGAGCAAGGGGGGAACCCATACTTACACCATCTATCTGCTTAAACATTTGGTCATTAAAAAGAAATTGACCACTCGTGGCAAACAGGCACAGTTTCTTAAATACATCCCTGCCAAACAAAGGCTTATTAGTTGAATTCTTATCATAGACTAAATTAGCCGCCAGCTCAATTGTTTCATTTACAGGTATGTTCGTGAACAGTGATTCAACATCATAACTAATTAAAATATGTTTGTCATGAAAAAGTTCTTGATTTTTATTAATTTCTTCTATCAAGTGAGAGGTAGAATTCAACATATGTTTCGAATTTATATGTGGTTTTATTAGATTATCTAAAAATTTTGCCAAATTGTAACTTGCAGAGCCAATAGTACTTATTATTGGTCTCATAGGTTTGTTATCTTCGTGCACTTTCACAGTACCATAGAGCCTACCGGGCTCACTGCCAGAAGGACTAATAAACTTGTACGTTTTCTCATCAATATATCTACGCAAATACTTATAAATGTAACGATACAATCTGCCTTCCTCGGTTACTGTCGGATGTTTGCGAATGTCATTCTCATCATATTCAATTTTTTGGAATTTAGTTACGTCTTTTAAAATATCACTCACTTTTTTGTTGTACTCAAATGAGTTGACTATCACCAATCCATTCCACTTATCAAAGAAACACACTTTTATATCCTTGCGTTTCGCCAACTTTTCCAGTACTTTGTGGGTTTCACGATTGTATTTATCATTACATAATTATCTTCTTTCCAGCTTTAAAGAAGTGAGTTGCAGCTTCCTGAATTTCACGTTTTACCACTGGTGTTAAATTAAATTCATTTTCATTTTTAATGTTAACAGCAATAGCTTTTTCTAATTGGTATTTAATCTTATCATTACAAATATTTTTAGGAATTACACTATGTTTAAGGCCAAACCTTAGTACTTCACGCTCTTTTAGGGTTAATTCATAGTTACTTAGATTAACAAGACAATCCGGAGATTTGATCCGATTATTTAACCATAACCGTTTTAGTTTATCATTATGTTTATTTTCAACCTCCTTCAACTTAGGTTGAATACTACGTATCACTATCAGTTTCAAGACCACAAGTCTAAACCAGGACAATTGATCCTTAATTTTGCAAGTTATGTCATCAATTTGTTTGGTGTTATGTTTAATCATTTTTTGTACATATTTGATCTGAGCTTCAACCACTAGTCTATCACAATTATCAGCAATCTGCGGCAGCGATTTAAGCTTCGGAACTTTGATCGTTAAGAACTTTGGTACAACTTTTAGGAAAATACATTTCTCAAAGTACGCAAGGTCAAGTTGCAATTTTAGCTTTTTCCCAGTCAACTTTTCAAATTTTCGAAAATAACTCACAGGAATACCATACAAGCTTTCCAAACAATGAAAGTATGTGGCTGTTTTTACACTCTTATATAGCCATAGTAGCATACAGATCAGTATGTTAGAAAACATCGTCACAGTGTTATGTCTTTATTGCAGTAAAACTAATCTCGCTAAAAGACCTCAACGCGTTTCGACATTAACAAAATGTCCTTCTCAAGAGTTCATTACTCATTAAAATTCACAAAATACACTGGACTATGCACAAGAGACTTACATGACAAACAAAAACTTCTGCACTTTAGCACTTTAGGCTCCGGCTTGAAAGTGTAGTCCACACAAATACTGAACAGGAAATGACAGCGCGGAACGCCAAACACTTAGAAAATGAATCAATGAGATTTACCGCAGATACAATATTAACTCTAAAATAGTATTTAATACTTTTAAAATAAAATCATATTTCTCATTAAAATGTAAAGTTAGGAAAGTGATGAAGTCTCGTGTTATCTATAAATACACATGCAAGGTTGATCCTAGCACCCAGTATATTGGGAAATCGAAACGTAGACTACAACAAAGAATTGAAGAACATTAAAATACGGATAGTGCTGTTAATGAACATTTGAGTTATTGCTCTAGCTGTAATAGTAACGTTGATGATAACTTTAAGATTATTTACAATGGTCGCACTGATTTTGAATTAATGATTGTTGAGAGTCTAAGAATTAAACGTGAGCAACCTAAATTAGACAAAAGAGACAAACGTAATGAATTTTCTTTTATGCTACGGGTGTTTGACAGTGGGTAATTGCGTTGGATGGCCTGATGTATTGATTGTTGATGAATAGCAACTTTCGATCCAATCATGTTTCTATGATTGCAGACTGTGATCACTCCGTGTGAAGACGATTCATTTTCTAAGTGTTTGGCGTTCCGCGCTGTCATTTCCTGTTCAGTATTTGTGTGGACTACACTTTCAAGCCGGAGCCTAAAGTGCTAAAGTGCAGAAGTTTTTGTTTGTCATGTAAGTCTCTTGTGCATAGTCCAGTGTATTTTGTGAATTTTAATGAGTAATGAACTCTTGAGAAGGACATTTTGTTAATGTCGAAACGCGTTGAGGTCTTTTAGCGAGATTAGTTTTACTGCAATAAAGACATAACACTGTGACGATGTTTTCTAACATACTGATCTGTATGCTACTATGGCTATATAAGAGTGTAAAAACAGCCACATACTTTCATTGTTTGGAAAGCTTGTATGGTATTCCTGTGAGTTATTTTCGAAAATTTGAAAAGTTGACTGGGAAAAAGCTAAAATTGCAACTTGACCTTGCGTACTTTGAGAAATGTATTTTCCTAAAAGTTGTACCAAAGTTCTTAACGATCAAAGTTCCGAAGCTTAAATCGCTGCCGCAGATTGCTGATAATTGTGATAGACTAGTGGTTGAAGCTCAGATCAAATATGTACAAAAAATGATTAAACATAACACCAAACAAATTGATGACATAACTTGCAAAATTAAGGATCAATTGTCCTGGTTTAGACTTGTGGTCTTGAAACTGATAGTGATACGTAGTATTCAACCTAAGTTGAAGGAGGTTGAAAATAAACATAATGATAAACTAAAACGGTTATGGTTAAATAATCGGATCAAATCTCCGGATTGTCTTGTTAATCTAAGTAACTATGAATTAACCCTAAAAGAGCGTGAAGTACTAAGGTTTGGCCTTAAACATAGTGTAATTCCTAAAAATATTTGTAATGATAAGATTAAATACCAATTAGAAAAAGCTATTGCTGTTAACATTAAAAATGAAAATGAATTTAATTTAACACCAGTGGTAAAACGTGAAATTCAGGAAGCTGCAACTCACTTCTTTAAAGCTGGAAAGAAGATAATTATGTAATGATAAATACAATCGTGAAACCCACAAAGTACTGGAAAAGTTGGCGAAACGCAAGGATATAAAAGTGTGTTTCTTTGATAAGTGGAATGGATTGGTGATAGTCAACTCATTTGAGTACAACAAAAAAATTAGTGATATTTTAAAAGACGTAACTACTCGTAAATTCCAAAAAATTGAATATGATGAGAATGACATTCGCAAACATCCGACAGTAACCGAGGAAGGCAGATTGTATCGTTACATTTATAAGTATTTGCGTAGATATATTGATGAGAAAACGTACAAGTTTATTAGTCCTTCTGGCAGTGAGCCCGGTAGGCTCTATGGTACTGTGAAAGTGCACGAAGATAACAAACCTATGAGACCAATAATAAGTACTATTGGCTCTGCAAGTTACAATTTGGCAAAATTTTTAGATAATCTAATAAAACCACAAATAAATTCGAAACATATGTTGAATTCTACCTCTCACTTGATAGAAGAAATTAATAAAAATCAAGAACTTTTTCATGACAAACATATTTTAATTAGTTATGATGTTGAATCATTGTTCACGAACATACCTGTAAATGAAACAATTGAGCTGGCGGCTAATTTAGTCTATGATAAGAATTCAACTAATAAGCCTTTGTTTGACAGGGATGTATTTAAAAAACTGTGCCTGTTTGCCACGAGTGGTCAATTTCTTTTTAATGACCAAATGTTTAAGCAGATAGATGGTGTAAGTATGGGTTCCCCCTTGCTCCTACACTCGCAAATCTATTTTTGTCACATATGGAACAAAATTGGATGAATGAAGAATGCAGTCCACTTTATTGCGCAAGATATGTAGATGATTGCATTTGCGTTTTTGATGATATAAAGAAAGTAGAACGGTTTCACCAATTTTTAAATAGACAACACAAAAATTTAAAATTTACTGTAGATATTGGAGGCAATAGTATAGCATTCTTGGATGTTAAAATAAATATTACGAATAATCTGGAAACTAGCATCTTTAGAAAAGAAACGTTCACAAATGTGCTATTAAATTTTGAAGCAAACTGTCCAAGAGCGTGGCACCGGGGTCTGGTTATTGGAATGCTGAGTAGAGCATATACGGTAGCCAGCAATTGGAATATATTTCATGATGAAATTGAGAAAATTCTGAAAATTTTTAGATGTAATTGTTCAATTAATTTTCCCAGCCGTTGTTTGCGACCATCTTCGCGTCAACATTGCCTATTCATGTTCGATATAGTAAAACGACAGCTAAGGCCACAATTTTTTTCAAAATTAACTTGTGTGATGACCTTTACTCAGTTGGAGGGTTCCGCTCCCTCATGAAGAGAAAAGCAAATTCTATGGGAATGTATTCTTCATCCTCTACCTCTGCTATCCTCTGCACAAGAAAATCCAAGTTTTAAGAATGAAAAGATTATCCGTTGATAGATAAAAAGACATGAGAAAGCGATGACCGTGACACCATCAAGGACAGGACACATAATATTGGCAGTTGCACACCTTAGAAGGTTTAGATCCAAACCCCTCCCTTCAGAGGAGTGAGTCATACTCATGTTTTATCTTAACCATAAATTGTCACGAGTCTTGCGTGCAGGACGTTGTCCGCTGTGATCTACAATGAATTATGAAAAGAGAATGAGATTGACTAATGCTCTCAAAATCACAACAACAAAACAAATCACTTCCCATCAATCTGAACTGACTGCACGATATTGCAGCTATATGCACTGATCTCTTCTTTCTATTTAATTGACAAAGTACTGAGATCAACTTAACAATCGTTTTCTTTCTATATGATTGTTCCATAGTTGCTGTCAAAGACTGGAAAATAAAAAAGACCTTCAACCGATCATTGCCAATTTAGAGTCACATTTCTATGGAATTCATGTAGCGTGATGATGTGAATGAACTTTTTCATCGTAATTTGGCAGCATCTTCGAATTGATTGAATTATTGATCAAGTATCACCAAAATGAACAGATCCGCTTGCAGAAATCCAATTTCTTTGGCTGGTACGCGATTGCCTGACAGTTCAATTCAATCAGGTTAATTTGATTCATGTCATCTGCACTTTACATCGCCTACACGCAGTTGTTGGAATGTGTAAAATAAATTTGATAAAAGTGTATTTAAAAGCATTAACCTTGTTCTCACGTAATGGTATAGACAAAGGCATTCACGCCCGCGCTATGCCTGTTTTTAGGGGACAATGTAGGTGGCCATGAACTTCCCAATTCTGGATTCCCATAATAATTCCTTTTTTATTTCAATTAACTTGTCATTCTGCGATTCATTCAGAATATTAAGGTCAATTAATGAATAAGTTATTGGTGCACAGTTTTTCACTACTTGCTTCTGCAAATATGACCTACTTTCTCTAGATGCATACATTCAAGCGCAAATCGTTAATCAATAATCGCTTTACTTGTACTTGCTTTATCTTTCATTTACTACCCTTCGATAAACAGATATTGGGGCTAGATGTTAGACTTGGGCGAGATGCACAGCTTGTTTCCTCGTTCATGAGTAGTCGGAAATGGAGGGATATTGATTATGCATTCCCCTTCTGACCTCTCCCGGACTTAGAAGATGCGAGAGCGAGAAATGACCCAAGTCTCAAAATGCACACACGCAATATGCTGGCCGCTTGCTAATCAAAATACTCCATAAATTGAACGCGAGAGGGGAAGAGAAGTTAGCGAGAGAGAGGAAAGATGACAATGGATTGATCCAGCTAACTGTACGTTTAACTCTGTTCCGATTCATCAAAAGATTTCAGTGATTTCTCAGGTGTCATCTGTGTTGCTCAAAACGCTATTGCGACTCTAGCCGTGAGGTCTTGAACGGCCCTCTCAGGGGGCCCTGAATCTACTGTGCTTTCAAAGGGAAATGATGTTTACAATAATAAGCTATTTTCGGTTCAACTTTGTGTTTAGGAATAATTAAACAACAAAAACAGTATCCATTCATCCACAAATGCAATTATGTAATATTTTCATGAATAATAGCAATATTGGCAAAGAGTTGTCAGGAGCAATAATCCAATTCATCTTAACATCAAGAAATTAAAATTTACGTATTTGCATGAAATTTGTATCCATAGCTGTAAAAGGTTAGAATTTCCCGGCCAGGTCCAACCCAGTCCCGTTTCATCCGCAATCTTCAGGTTCAGGCCCGGCCCGTTTGCGTCTACTAAACACTGCAAGCTTATACCTTCATGGAAGATTTCTTCTGTAGGCCTAACTGGCACATTTTATGAATTTGTGTTTGGTCTCCCATAAGTTAAGAACAGCTGGATAAATATATTTTAGCTATGGAACATCAATTGATAGTTTGACCAGCTTTAAATAGAAACAATCGATGCAGCACTTAGCTCAAACGTAAGATGCCAATATTACCAATAACTTTTTTGAAATTATAGCATAAAATTATAAAAATTCTACGATATGTGCTTAAAGGGTTGCATCATTTTTATGGCATTACTTTAGGTCACGACAGCGGTTGCTCTTCGAATATATTTATCTGAATTTATTGAAAATAGGCAGCACTGACGCAAATAATCGCACATGATTCAGCTTTGTTTGATCAGCACGAGTGTGCTCAATTATCAATTGATTCGTGAACATATAGTGAATACGCTTTTCACTATGAATGTGACATACAGAGCTTCATTAAAACAGGCTAATCCAAATTTAATAAGACATTAAAGCGACAGTCTGCAGTTAAAGATGTATGCTCCTACTTCCATGCATTACCTTCACCCCCCCCCTCCAAGCATTCTCTCATGAGACGCCATAACTTGCAATAGTCAAGTTCTATTGGAGCTAACCCGCCCTGAATTCGCACAAGTTTCTCAGTATAACATTTTAATCGCTCAATGTTTGCTCATGTCAAGAGTGCTAGATTCATCGAAATTAATATTCGATGGTACCTGTAACATGATACTCTATGAAGGCATTCTGCTTTTTATTGTTTATTGGCATGGAGTGAACTAGTAAATCTTGACAATAAAGGTCTGTCGTAATATATTGAATTTCTAAGGAGAATGACAACCATTATTAAAAGACACTTGCAGCTTTGACTCCAACATCGAATTAGCCTGACCCAGGAGTCGAACCAAAGTCATCGATGGATGCGAGCTCGCACCTTCTGCACTAGGCCAAGCCGACGGCACAGAAAGGAATGCGAGTGAAGGCAGCAGTCATCTCCAAGTGATAGTCGATTTCGCTTCTATTCCTGAGTCAGTCAACTGCGGTCGGGGCATAAAATGGGTTGGGAATTCAAGGTTGCTGGTTTCTTTTATTGACTTAATAATTGTCATTATATTTATATATTTTGCATACTTCGGCATACTTTTTGCTGTCGATTTACTGTGTGACGTAGTCGAATGACATACTGTTATACGGTCTCGCTGCAGAATGAATGCAGCTAGTGCAACAAGCTGCCGATATCATTTAGACAAGACTTCTGCCTTAAATTCCATTCCTTTTGTGCTGTAGACTTGGCCTAAGGAACTAGGTGCAAGCTCATCGTTTCGATTCCTGGGTCAGACGAGTGCATTCTGTTTAGATAATAAATGGAAGTTTCACTAGAAAACAATAAACCGGTTTGATAAGAGAAAAACACTTTTTTCCAGTGTAACGGCATTGATGATAATAATTTATATGATACGATTTGCTCCTGTCTCTCAATAAGAAGAATGAATTTCAGGTATGTCCTCGAGTCATTAGAGTTGCATGAATTAATCATTCACGACCTTGTCTGGCAGTGTCGCATTTGCAAAAAGAATATATTAGCTGACTCATCAAAAGAATGAGCAAAGCTCAACAAGGACAGACAAGTGTACATAGCAAACTACGTATCAGTTGTCCACAACATGACATTTGCCTGTATTTAAGATCGTCGGAAGTTTGAGATTTGCGAAAAGAAAATATTTGCGTGCATTAAGTAAACTTTCTAGACAACATGTCAATTCGTGGGATGTATAATTTTCATGGACAGCAAAAACGATTGATCAAACAGACAAAGACAAATATCTGAAATATGTGAAATACTATCGCACAATCGGCTGTCATAGCCTCAGCGAATAACAATAAATGACATAATAAGCACACTCACTCTCACTCAAAGCCCGTAATAACTTTTCTACTTCTATTTGCTTTCTTCACTTGTTTTTCTGTGTTGCAGAATATCATGCTATTCTTAGTATCCTCAATTGTCATAATGGATCCTGAATATCCACTTAATTTCTCTCTTTATTTTTCCTGTATTTGCGATGCTAAGCAAAGGGATTGTCGGTACACTAATATAGGATAAAAATGGAAGGTGAAGACACTTCAAAGGTCCGTTGAGCACAGAATCAATTGCAGAGAAATGTCACATTCAAAGAGCAACCTTTTCTCTTAATATGGACGAACTAGCTGGATCGCATGTTTGAGTTGCTTTACTCATGCATCGGATATCCGAATTTAGATTTTTAGAAAATTTGAAATTTGAGGATTCGGGTCTTGCAACCTGTTCAATAAATTGTTCAACTAAGGATGTTAATAGATGGTTTGTTGATAATTTCATTAGACAATGCAGGACATAATGATTACACTAAAATTAGTTTGATATTGTGTCTCCTACATATGTTATTGTCCAGTTCGACTGCTAGAATATGTTAAAAAATAGAAAAAAATATAAAGTGTCCTATCTGACTCTATTTGTACAACTTTTTGCTAATCAATTTCTTTCATTAATTTCCAGACATTTTCAGATACAGCTTCCTAATCATTTGAAGCTGGTATAAACTTCGTGTCACTTTCGTAATTCAATTGAAATAATCAACAGAAAGAAAGTTGACTATCTGTGACGCGTAGGATGTTTATCTTGTTAATGAGTCATCAGATGAATACTGAAGAAAAGAAATTGTTCATTGTCTTTTCAAAGAATATTATTATCAATGAGCAATTCAGAATGCACTTACTTGAGGATGTCATCTCCTATGACAGTAATTCACTTTACTAGAATTCATTATTCATCGACTAGAAAAAGTGTGAAATGTTTTGATTGGCCTTGCGCTTATGTGACTCTGCATTATTGGAACAATGATTTATTGCATCCGCAAAGATGATTCAACACAACACAGAAATGACCAAATTATCATAAAAACGTGTCAAGCTGTGATAGACGACTTTTCTGTCAAGCGAAAGTCAAGTTATTAACTTTATTTCATAAAATGATGCAAAATACATTGAAACATATCAGAAAGAATATGTCATCGCAATATTTTCTATTATTTATCTAGAGCCTATCAAATACCGACAAAAAATCATCAAAAGCATGTATAAAGGCGGTGCAGAGAATTTCTATGTTAGTAATGACCTTAAAAAGTAATAAATGCTTTAAACGACTCCTTCCCAGACAGTAAGAAAACTTGATCAAAGAAAGATGTAGATGCACTTATTCCTTGCTGAAAGAAGTGAATTTGCCATCAGTGATATATTGCGTTTAAAATTTGATAGCACATTATCATTTGAAAGTTTACTCAGGCATCTTCATTATTTGGCAAAACTTGTTTCGTTTCCGAAATGGTCTGTATTTGATGAATTTATGACATTAACCTGATAAACACTGATGCCATATTTGACAATATTTTGTGAATGGTAAGTAAGTGGATATTAACACAAGCAGCTGATATACAAAGCAGGGTACAAAGTATTTGAATTGTCGAAACAAAATGCTTCAGAATGCGTATACAGGAAATCGCCCTGTTAGGTCCTTGCACGCATTTCGACGACTCAATAACAGCCGTGAATCGTCGTTGCTTCCTGTTGTAATCTGCGAGATGAAATTCCAGTACATTCATTGAAGCATTTGCGCAAAACTGCGGGAACTGTGATTACCCCTTTAAGTTTATAGATAACAATTGAGCCTAAAATAGTTTATTAGCAGTCAGTCTGTGGAGAAAGTCGGTATGTTCGCCATTGCATTCACTGGCATGGACAGTCGTCATGCTACTTTTGCCTTTAGTTCTAGGAATCTACTTTTTCAGTAGAATGCCGTTTAGGTTGGCTATGATAAAAATGCTTTGATTGAATTTGCTTATGGCAAAATCCAGCTTAAATTCATTGAATTAATAGATTCAAATATTGCGTATTCTAGAAAATCAAACATGAAGGAGTGAATGTACAGTGGTGCTATTCCTATCTTTCTTAAAACATTAGTTGAGGGTTTGGCCGGATATTTGAGCCAGGGATGAAACCGGCCGCAAATTTTGAAGGCCGGCCATCCGGCAGACCGGTTTCTCATTACGCCGGCCGTCCGGCTAATTTGATTAGACCCATGTCGACCGCTGACAACATTCAGTCTTGAATAAATTGCTTAGTCAATCATGGCAACATTAAGAGCATAAGCATGTAAATGTAATGTAATTTGAGAGTATCTAAGTGTATGTTTTCTGACATAAACGTTGTTAAGTATTTTTTGAACAGTTAAAAAATGATTACTGGTTACTTATATAGGCCTATGCAGTTCAAACACTACCTTATCCAAAATAAAGTTTCCAGAATCCTATATTCTAGCCTGACTGAATTTTGGAAGCTTTGTGTGTTCCTCAACCTCTTTATTGTAAAATTATCTCCGATCTTGAATAATTTCACTACATGGGATAGTTTATATAGACGTGGATCTTAGAGATGCAATGAGTAATGGATTTCAAAGCAACCTGAGGGTCCACTACCTGAATATTTGACATTGGATTGTGGATAATGTTGATAAGTTAACGTCACGTGATGAATTTTGATTAACTTTGTACAGGTACAGCAACGTCATGGGATACTTACTGAAATGGAAAATTGATGACAATTAATTTGGCGCGCTCATTGTTCCATACTCTTACACGTCAGCTCGCTGTCATCACTGTAAACTCAAAAGATCTGAATTTGAACTGCAGTGGAGAGAGTTCTGAATTGACGTCACAAAATCACTGGAATTCCCTCACAAGTGAAGAAGCAAATCTCACTTCAGTGAATCACTTTAAGCTTGCACGTCCCAGACATTTCGTAACATCAACACTCAGTCAGTGATCAAATTGCTCATTTCAGAATTCATATGGTTTAAAAAAATTCTTATTATATTGGAACTTAGAATTTGTTCACCGCCTAAAGCTTTCTTGTTGAGGTGGGATACAGATGTACGCATATATTATCAATGTCATTATTTCATCAATGTCCGTTTCGTCATTATGCTGATTCCGTCTTTAAACTTGCCTGTGTTTGATTGACTTTGAAAATGTAGTTAACATTATCATAAATTACAAAGTAGGCCGACAACTCATTAGATTAGCAAATAATTCATTACGCGTATTCCTGCTCATCGCACAAAACATGCCATCAAAGTGCGAATAATTGCACTGTATAATGCACATTAAGCCTGCCATTCATGCTTTTCATGTATAAATTTGAAAATCCAAAACACTGTTTGTTGGTTCATGGCCACGCTTGTTCTCTCAAATGAACTAGAACAAGATAAAATGCTAAAACATTGACAGAAGATAACAAAAGAAACTAGTGAGTAGTGTTAAAACTACGCAAGACACAAGAATGATGACGTCAGCTGCTAGTACATTCTAAAATGTCAGAAATCATAGAAAAGCTATGTAGTCACTACTTAAGTTTAGCAATAGGCATCATTAAACGACATTATCAATAAATAATGAATCAGACACAAATAGGGACTTCAACAACGCATTCCACCAAAGAATGTCGACAGATGTCAAATTTTCACAGACATGGAATGTTTAGCTTTTTCTTTAGCGAAAGAGACCCCGTCTCAAAGGAAGAAGAAGGTGCCACAGAAGCAACTTTGAAGATATGTGTTCATGATTTGGCTACAACAACGATGCCAGAAAGCAAGGTGAAAGGAGGTGAAACAAAAAGTAAAAGTAGATGCTCCTAGAAAACGCTTTGCGACCAGACAAATGAAATGGTGTGGTTCTTATGACAAGAGAACAGCATAATCAAAGGATAGATAAATATATTAACAGATTCATCAAAGTTCAAGAAACTCGTTAGTGATGTGGATTGGAACGATCGCCATGGTCAAGAAAGAGTTGCTCAAGTCATTGATAAGCTAATGAAAGAAAAGCAGTTACCTACAACTTGCAAAGATCTTCTTCAATATGGAACAATTCCCCATCTTCACGGTTTGGAAAAATGTTACAAGGAGGATTTTCCATTACGACCAGTTTTATCAATGGTTGGATCGGCGTACCATTCAATTGCACAATACGTTGACAGACATCCTTTGAATCCGCTACTGCCAAATTTTGAAGGTCTGGCAATGGGTTCTCCACCGAGTGTATCCTTTAGTCAAATTTTACTGGGATACCTGGAACAGAAATTATTTGAACATTTCGATAAAAATCAATTGAAGTTTTACTGTTGATATGTGGATGACACGTTTATTGTTTGTGATCGAAACATTATAGAACAGTTCTTCGAATACTGCAACAATTTACATCCGTATATTTACCAAGAAATCTGCGAGCAGTTTTTTGGATGTCCAATTACACTTCGACGATGGCAATATGTCGACATCGATTTATAGAAAACCGAGTTTTACCAGACTGTTTAATAATTATCAATCGCTTGGCCCAATACGAAATAAAGTGAATCTCGTTAAGACCTTAAAGCAGAGGGCGTATGATATCTGGTCGTCCCAACATCTCCAGAAAGAACTGGAATTTTGAAACGGACTCTACAGCGAAATGGTTACCCGGAGTGGCTTATCAATCGAAATATGAAGCCTCCACCTCCAAGAATTCCAACCGTAGAAAAAAAGCCCTCCTCTTTATCATATGATACCTTGGACAAGTCAGTGAGACAATCTCCAAGAAGATATGTCAGAGAATCCGAAATTCATACCCTGTCCTCAAGCCGCTTCCAATTTTCAGGACGAATAATCTCGCACCTGTAGCTGTGAAGGATACAATTCCATCTATAGCCGAAAACCGAAAATTATGTACGAGTTTCATTGTCCTTGCGGAGCAAGGTAGATCGGCAAAACTACAAGGTGTCTCGATATTCGTCGCACTGAGCACATTCCCAGATGGGTGCAGAACTCAAACTCTTGAGCGAAATCGACCAAGGCTCCAAGGCTGTCCAATCGGCAGTAACACGACACTTGACCGAGTGTGACAGGAAGACTGACATTTTATCACAAGCTGAGCAAGGATTCAAAGTGGTGAGGCGCCTCAAAACAAAGTTTCAACTTTCGGTGGGTGAAAGTGTTACCATCAAAGAGGTACAGCCAATATCATGCGAGCAGAAAGACTGACTTCATGTCTTGAAACTAACTTGAAAATTTGCTTCTGATTCATTATTTATTGATAATGTCGTTTAATGTTACGTATTGCTAAATTTAAGTAGTGACTACATAGCTTTTCTATGATTTCTGACATTTTAGAATGTACTAGCAGCTGACGTCATCATTCTTGTGTCTTGCGTAGTTTTAACACTACTCACTAGTTTCTTTTGTTATCTTCTGTCAATGTTTTAGCATTTTATCTTGTTGTAGTCCACTTGAGAGAACAAGCGTGGCCATGAACCAACAAACAGTGTTTTGGATTTTCAAATTTATACATGAAAAGCATGAATGGCAGGCTTAATGTGCATTATACAATGCAATTATTCGCACTTTGATGGCATGTTTTGTGCGATGAGCAGGAATACGCGTAATGAATTATTTGCTAATCTAATGAGTTGTCGGCCTACTTTGTAATTTATGATAATGTTAACTACTTAAGTTATGTGAAAATTGAAAAAATGTCTAATGGCATAAGTTGACTAAATAATTGGTCTGTTTCACGTTGAAATTCTTAAGATAGGCATAATCTAATACTTATGTACTTATAATTATAACTTATACTTATGGCCTGTTGCACGTTAAAAAAATGAGTTTTTATAATAAGTAGAAGAATGAAAGCTAAACACAAATACGCGGCTATGATTAGCAATGAAATACCAATAAATGGATTATCAAATTTTCTGTGACTACAGCTAACTCTTATTTGAAAAAGACTGATTCAAGACCAAATATAAGGTATATTAATTCAAAACCAAAGAAACTACTAAATACATGTGACGAAGACAAAAAGGACATTATCATATTTGTCTATGTGTTGTTGTCGAACAATATTACTCAAGAAAATTGTCACTTTTGAAATAAAAGCTACATGCTATGGAAATTTTAGATATTTTGTTATCATCATGTGTACGCGTATGTCTACTTGTAGGTGCTTCTTCATGTGTCTTGATGGAGTTACAACAATTATCAATACTATAAAATTTTGATATCATTTTAATTTTATGCTTCCATAGGAATCTTAACATGCTAGACTTGTGACGTGAAGCAGGCACATGAGTCACTAGAAAATCTCATGAAAAGCTAATGAAAAGCCATCAGTTACATTTCCAAGTGACTTATCGCGAGTGAGACTTTGATGTGAAACTAGTTATATGTATTTCGATGAGAAACCTACAATTCTTATCTTAAGAATTTCGACGGAAACATACCCAATGTCTGACGATCAAAGATTTAACCAACTGGTACAGAGACGCCAGTCACCGTCCCATCCCCGACCGGCTGGTTTTTTAATAAGCCAGCCACAGACCGGTCGGGTTTGGAAACACGAGCGTACGAATCAAGGAGTATCAACAAACAATTTCTCAATAACTGATAATGAAATTTTATCTTGTAAAAGAGGGGAAATCCTTTACATTAGAGTCAACACAACAGAGGCGAAATGATTATTACTCAATGAATTATTATGTTTATACAGTTACTAATCATTTTCCCATTCCACCACAGCAGCGCGTCATGCTGTTTTAAACACGTATAACAATTTTGATTTAACAACATAATTTCCATGCAATTCTTTAAAAGTTTCTTATCTAACTCAAAAAATTGAATTGAATTTTTGATTTGATGACATCATTTCAGATATTCTTAGGTAATGTAAGCTTAGCAATTTAGGATTTAGAATTCATTAATCCTTTAAGATATTCCTGTATATTCAACCCTCGCCCTCTGGTGTGCTTTTCCGAACGCGCCCCACTGGCATTTCGCTACGAATTTCGCCCTCTGCTGATCTCCCGAACTATTGCACCAAATTTGCCAAACCACACATCAATCGAATAGACATTGAAAGTGGATTCAGAAAAACGGCATCAGCTTTATTTCTGAGGTTATCCCTGGGCTGAGGTGAAGGTCAAAGGTCAAAAGCCGCCAATTTTTTTTTACAAATTTCCATTAGATCACTATTTGAAATGGAAAATGACAACAAAAACCAATAAACCATACGCTAATTGTCATGGTGGTTAATAAAATGATGATTACTTATCGCTCGGAGAGAGCATCATTGTATTAGATGAGGTCGAAGGTCAAATAATTCAAACTTTTAGTTCCGCTGAAATATCACTAATATCGCACATTTTAGCCTAGTATTTAGTTTCTGCAGGTGAATAAACAACTCAATTCGGTGACTTTCATGACTTACACTGATGCTAAAAGCAATATGATTCTGAAAATTTCAGTAATTGCTGATGTGAAGCAGAAAAACATTCAAAAACAATAAAAAATCATATTTGAAATTTTAATTCCAAATTTCAAGCATCTATACATAATAAGCAGATAAGCTTTTCATCAAGAATTGATACAGCAATTTACCTTACAGGTGAATATATACCGAAGTTAGCCAAAATATTACAAACATTTAAATTTTAAAATAGCTTTCACTTCAAAAGTATAGTGCCAAATTTATTATTCTCCTGTCAAAGTTGCACAGTACGTAGGGAGCACGCTACTGGTGGCTACAGCTTGCTTGTATTAGAAATATATTAAAAAAATTCGCCAGCCCCCCTTCCCCCCAGTGGGTTGAGGGCTAATAACACAGTTGACTTCATAGAAATAGATAACAATAAAATCTCTAGAATGGAAATATAGCTTCGTGCAATATACAATAGCGCACAAAAATCGCACGCACTTTTCGTGGATGCACTTATCAGCCACTGTATGATTGGGTTAGAATCAGTCACATGTGTAATTCATTGGTCACACATGCCCCAACATAGTTCCCCCGGATGTGCCGCGACCTTGAGTCAATTTCCATTCTAGCAACCTTCAGATAAACAATCTATTTCCATGGTTGACACAATATGATGCAACATCGTGTATCTACAGTAGTATTGTATTTCACTCTCGATGGCTTTGGAGGTCATAGAAATGATTGAAATGAGTTTGAAATGCATTATTGCCCGACATTGGAGGGTATATAATGCGCCATTATATGCCCGCTAATTTCACATAGAATTATCACCGTACCAGATAGCCATGAAACTTCGTCCGTCACTCCAGCTTGAAAGTCCATTAATGAAAGAATTGGTAAACTGATATTAAATCATTTTCGGATAGAAATCTGAATTTCAAATTTATTCTCATCTGCAAACATTCAGAGACTTTCAAACTTATCTGAAATTACCATCTATTGAGAGAGCAGATTTTCACAGACTTTTATAAAAGTTTATCAAAGATTTCTTCATCTCTCCATTATCTGTGACCAACAATGATCAATAATTGCGATATCCATGGACTTATGCCTCGTCTATGTCTAATATTACTGCCCTAAAAGTCTGTGACATAATGCTACATTATTAATAATTTGATCAATGTATTCCTCACTTGCGAAAAGTCGATCACAACGATATGCAAGTGGCATCAGATCAAATAAAGCATACTTGGTTAGAATATTTGAGATTCAGTCTTTGCAGATTATTTTCAAGGCCATTAATGTCCATGTACCACTTTTGAATAATTAATTAATCTAAAGTACAATTCCAGATTGCTGATTGATAATGACGGTTATCATTACGTAACCACTTTGAGTTGTTTCACTCGTGAATCCATTTGTCTTTGACTACAATGTAATTAACTGGCTTTATAGATGTGGACAACCGTGGGAAGCTTTAATAAATTTTATATACAGCAAATGAATAAAATAGGAAATATGTCATTCTGTCCATGAATTTTCTATATTGAATAATTATCATAAAGTCAGTACCAAATCATGCACTTTAGATGTCTTGTCACTTGAATTAAAATATAACTCACTATTTTTCTTTTCTGGAAGACAATTCCTCAATGACTCATCTCGAAGACGTCGCCGGAAAACGATGTGATAATAACGCAGAATGACTGAGAAAATTTATTATCATAATGATCATAAAGAGAATTTCTGTAAATCGCTTTAGGTAAATGACTCATTATTGTTTACCTAAACTGTAATTTTCGTTTCATGAATTGTATCTTGAAACAGCAGCATGAAATTGAATGTTTAATTGAAAAAGATTTAAAAGCCCGTAAGAAGAATGAATGCTATGGTTAAAAAACAAATACTGAGACGGTTCGGTTGACGTGCTTCGCTCAATTAACTGATTTTATCAATAAACTGAAACAGTTCATCAATTACCGTTCTTTCAATATTAAGCACTATGACGCATATTCTAGTGATGTGAATGTTTGATGTACAGTTGAAGACTAGATGGTTGTCGGACGTGGAAAAGGCTGCTTTTACGCTTAGGCCCACACCCGAAGCAAGGTCGGATATTATAATTTTAGCCTTATTGTAAACTTTTCATTTTAAATTAACAGCTAATATTGAGAAATGAGCAACATTAATTACAATTTTTATGAGGAGCTTGAGTGCAGAGCGCGATAAGTGCCAAATTTGAGAAATCGGTGATAATTTAATATTCAGGTTGGATGCAAACGTGATAAATTCCACCAATGACTAAGTGTAAAACTCGATAAAGGTCAGTAGGCTCACTTTAGGTGCTCTAGGCATGGTCCTTCCCATAGAGTAGGGATATATAGGTAGAGTGTCGACTCAAAAAAGTATCTGTATACAGTGAAAATTTTTATATCAAAAGATTCAGTTTTTTGCGGAGATTGCGTTACCGTGGTCCAAAAAATTATTTGAGCACTTTTGAAAAAAGTCAAAATTTGTCAATTTATATAATACCGAGATGACTCTCCTATATAAGTAATATGCAACAAGTTGGATATCAAAAGGAAGGAATATTTGCTAATAAGCATCCTATCTAAGAGGAAATCAAGCTGATTATCAAGGGAATTTCATGAGCCGCATAACAATGGAAGTCTTCATGAGAAAATCGCGATATTATTCGTGATTTCTTGGCTAAAATTTAAGTTTTTAATTCAATTTTCAACGGCATGATTTTATGATTCACTAAATTCATGTTTCATTTCTAGAATCTGAATAGTGATGTGGACCCATTTGATCTTTCAAAGCTAATTAAAATCATTGTCTTTGACTATGTGATATGATCACATTTGAGAAAATACTCTTGAGGTTGAGGATGAAAGCAATAGCAGGTCATCGAGCAGCTAATTTAACAAACATTAAATTTCCAAGGCTGTCATGACACGGACGATCTATAAAATACCATCATTCCTTCTGTATTACTATCATGATCAGTCAATTGCGTTCTAATTTCTTCAAACTGGATAAATGTGCATATCTCACATTTGGAAACAAATCCGACTGCATCTCCTTTGAGTTCATTTAATAAATTCGAAAGTGTATACACATTGGGGATTTAATAAATACGGAGTTATCACTCTATATAATATATTTACTCTATGGTCCTTCCCTTTTCCAGGATTTACTCTAGATTCATCTTACCATCATGTATTTGCTTCGATTTCAAACGATCAATAATCTTAGTTATGGACTATGCGATAAATAATCACTCATCGACACTGAAATGTCGTCATCTTCTTCCACTCAATTTGATGATGTCTAATCATTATCATGAGATGTGTTAACTGGAACAAAAGTAAAATCTGTTGTAGCTTTATTCATAATGAAAATACAAGAAACTCTAGCCATCCACATCATTCTTGAATTACATGTATATACTCTAAATGCAGCATGTTAGCAGCTATTGCATTTTTCATAAATACTGAAGGATAGCGCCTATCGTGCTTTGCACAAAAGCAAAAGGATTTTGGATTGTGTAGGTAAAACGACCCTTCAAATTGCGATACAAATCTATTCATAATAATAAAGTGTCTTTTTCAGATAGATTGCAAATCAAAATTTGCACAAGTGAGTCAAGCTAAAGGAAGCAAGTGAACTTTTGAATACACATTTAAATGATCGATTTGGCGCATAGTTGTACAAAAAGTTGTACAAAAAGGAATAAAAGAGCAGGCTCTTCGTTTATACTTCACCAGTGAAACACATAGATGGCTGGAACAGGTCATTCTCTGAGGACAAAGAAATTTAGAGTGCTGTCAGGTCTTGGGTCTTAAAAGAGCCTTGAACTCCTTCATGGCTCTAAACTCACATCGATCAGAAAGAAAATGACGGGCAAGTGTAGTTCCTTCCACAAATAATATTGTGAGCGCGCGACCTGATGGCTTCAATCTCCTTTTCTGTTGATACCAACCAGTAGGGGAGACCCACAGAGATAAATTGCCTTGTCTGCGTGCTTGTGTCTAGAGATGACATTCTTCAATACTGATGGTCATGGCCAGAACTAGTCTCGTGGGGCAAGAAGATCAATTTTATATTAAACGTAATACAAATTCAAGCCTGAAGTCTGACGAAGCTGCATGCTGACACCACATTAAACGTACACAGTCAGTAAATTTAGATCGCGATGAGTCGATCGGTGTGAATAATATTTCCATTTGATGAATTCATCACGGAGATAAATTGAGTCAAATATTGGTACTTTTCACTTCACATACCTGTCCATGATCTGACCGTTGAAGTTCGTGGGTTTTCTGATAAGAGCTGCTTCTGCAATGCGCGCGTTTGACCAATCACACAAGCCAAAGAGAGACGAATATCTATGTCAATTTCTATCGCTTGCTACCATTGTATACAGTGACTGGGATAGGATTGTGTCCGCTCTAGACTAACCCACACTAAAGGAATCCATCTCTGAGAAGACCAATGATGTACCCGATGTTATGTGTTCTTTTAGACGGGAACGCATAGTTCGCTTGGATTCTCCGATGTAGAATGAACTGCACTCTCGACATGGGATGAGGTAGATCACATTCTTAACAAAGCAATCGGCGCTATCATAATTTGCAGCCGAACAAAACGAGCAATTAGCTGTCAAACAATTCTTTGATGGCATGGACTTTAACCACGATACCATAGATTTCGATATGAAAGAGAAATCGCCTTAATAGAATTATTCGGTCGTAGAATTTTGGATTTTTTAAAATGTATTGAGATTATCCTTTGTCAACAAATGTTTAAGGATCCTAAGAGCTTTTACTCGACCAGCCGCAAGCTTAAAAATCAGGTGAGGCACGGAGGATTGATGTTGAAACTGGAGAAAAACATGCACCTTGCCATGGTTTAGTACATAGAAATAGATTGTTTATCTAAAGTTGACTACAGGGTGATTCAAAAGTCGCCATACATAGGGAAAAACCTCTTTTTATCCAGAAATACATTTATTAGAGCAACAAAAGAAAGTAAAGCATGTAGTGAACTAAATCAAGTGCTCTATATGAGCACCCTCCAGTAAATGGCAGCTTCGAATGCGTTCTTCCCAATTGCGTCGCACTTTGGAGAGAATGTCGGGTGAAATGCTACTGCAGGTCTCATGAATGCGGTTCTTCAGGTGTTCCAAATCTCTCAGCTTGACGCGATACACCATAGCCTTCAAATGGCCCCACAAATAAAAGTCAAGCGGTGAGAGATCTGGTGACCTCGGCGGCCATTCCACTGGACCTCTGCGGCCGACCCAATGGCCCGGAAATGGTCCACCCATCGACAAACACAAAGTCCATAATGGGGAGGAGCACCATCCTGTTGGAAATACGTAGGAAAATGTCCGTCTTCCGTCAAAAGGGATGGCATGACGTCCTCTGCAAGAAGCTTCAGATATCTTTCAGCAGTCAAGCTGTCTTCGAAGAAAAAGGATCCAATTATCCTGATATTCCACAACCCGCTCCACACCATCAACCTCTGAGCACCTTGCATCTTCGATGGATTCATCCAGTGCGGATTGACATCACTCCAGTATCGAATGTTTTGTCGGTTAACTTCTCCATTGACATAAAAGTTGGCCTCGTCCGAAAAAAGGATTCCACTGGAGAAGTCAGAGTCCTTGTCCATCTCGGAAATGGCCCACTCGCAAAACTCCATGCGACGGTCCGGGTCGTCCTCGGTAAAGTGCTGCATCATTTGAATCTAAAACGGATGCCACTTGTTCTCCTTCGTAATGCGGACGATGCTCGACTGACTGACTACGATTTCTGCAGACAACCGATGTGTACTTTTGGTTGGACTGTTGGCGAAAGCGGCCAGAACTTTCGTAGCGGTGTCCTCATCAGTTGATGTACGTGGACGGCCACTTCTTTTTCTATCTTCCACGCTCCCAGTTTCCTTGAACTTGGCGATCAGTTTTGCGACAGCATCGTGAGTGACCTGTGAACCGCCGCTGTGCAGTGCGTTGAATTCTGCAGCAACCTTGCGACAGCTTCCCTTTCCAGATAGGAGAACAATTTCGATACGTTCTTCCTTTTACAAAGGCATTGCAGACAAGACAAGAGTGACCTGACTTTGCATTCACCTGACCGCATTCTGACTTTGCTTTTAACCATTTCGCTTTCTACGAATACTGATCACCTCTCAAGACTCAGAAGAACAATATCGAAATCGATGACTACGAACTACGAAGCCTTAGCTTTGGTACAAAGCATGTGTGTATTCAGCACCATTCATACATGCAACTCTTGATAGCATACGACTCGGTGCACATGGATGTCAGACAATGTCCTATCAAATCTACCACACTGCAACTAGATGTGGTTAATTGGTCAAATTGCGTGTACAATAATGAATTCTAGCGTAATTCACGGAAATACACGTATATCTGTACAAATAATCTCAATATTACACCACGCAAGAACGTGGAGATATATTTTTGTATTTTCCCTATGTATGGCGACTTTTGAATCACCTTGTAGAGTGAAAATTGACTCAAATTCGCGGCACATCCGGGGGAACTAAGTTGGGGCATGGATCACCAATGAAAAGCTTTCCACATCTGACTGATTCTAACCCAATGAAGCAGACGTTGTCAAATGTATCTAAGTGATAATGCGTGCGATTTTTATGTCACTATTGTGTATTGCATGAAGCTTCATTTCCATTCTAGAGGTATTATTGTTATTCATTTCCATGGTTTAGTATGAGCCCATGTGAAATACATCAATTAGTCATGTTCGTCATCTCATGATCAATTAGACTGTCTGCAGAAATGTTGTTGCGGTATAATAGTACAGTAAAATTATCAGCATATTTTGTCATAGATGCTGAAGTTGAAAAAGGTCGCAGTGAGCCCAGTGCAGCATCAAATAGATACATACCTAAGATTGAGGCTTGTGGCAATTGAAAATATATTACCTGAAAGCGATTCAATTATTGCGAGTCGAAAAAATGCTTAGTAGCTTGATATTTTCGATGCAGCAAAAATCGTGGTTCACCCCAAATGACCAGTATGGCGCTTATCGCGTTTCGCTTTCAAACCCTTCTCATATGCATGTACTTGGCCTGATGAAAATTTTTCACATTTAATTAATAACATTTTAACTTGAATTCCATGTACAAATTTTGGCAATACTTTCGCAGTCAAAACTGTCATCCTAGTGTATTGAAACACTTCGACATCTTAAGTAGCAACCATTAATTCCATTTGTAACCAAACTTCGGCAAAAATTCAAAATTTTCAAAAATTTGTTAAAATTTGTGATTTAAAATGTTTTGAAATGCTGCTTATAGTGTGAAGATGAGCGAGTTAGTGCAAAGAAATAGCAACATGAGTTCACGCGCTAAATAGGCTATGCTGCACCCAGAATTAGAATTTCATCTCATTCGATGCAATGGTTCAGAAATGAAATTGGGGTGACCCCCCCTCGTCCCTGGGAACAAGATGTACTTCAAAGTCTTGTATGAATTGGATTAAGGAAGATGGCGACTAAGCTAGTGGAACTCAATCACTCAATTACCTCATTAGAGAAACAAAATTATAAATAAAATATTTTCACGATATCTCAACAAATTGCTTGCTCATTACCTTTGTTCAAGAATTGATGAGAAGATAGAATATTGAAAACTGATTTCATTCGTAAGCAACTTCGTGTCAAATTCAAAATAATTTGTAAATGAAAATGCTCTACTAAGACAAACTATGTCTTGAATTTTGCTATCTCATATTTAGATTTTATGAATTAATCTGCTTTTATCGAGGGCACATCAATTGGATTTTTGCATTTTGAAAAGAAGGAAAACTTTAAGCAAGCTAGGGTGTAAATACTTCGGGCAAGGGAGCCGAAATCGAACAGGCAACAATAGAACCGAACATCTCTAGCCTCATCCCTTATGGAGCTTCGTTTTCTTAGTTAACTATTTTACCGCTCATTATATGCATTTTCTGTTATTCTTTATCAAACTTGCACGTATGTTGGCGAATTCGACAACTGACAATGTGCGCTTATTAAGAAGAAAGTTATGTCATGTAGGAAAAAAGTAAATATCATTCAATGATCAAATAAAGTTCCAAAGAATTACATGTATGCACATTTTTGAGCATTGTTGCTATGATTTTGGTCGCAGTGCATCTCTTGGCGATATTTGCCAAATTAAGTGAACTAATTATGAGTTGTCAACGATTGCGAGGGCTATTGCAGAGTTAAATCTCCGCTTTTCACTGACACTTGCTTATTTGTAAGTCAGCGATTCAAGTGTCATGCAAGCACTTAAATGTCACATTTAAATGATGCTAATGGAGTCATGATAGATGATAGGATTTAAGAATTGATAAACCAAATAATGGAATAATAGAGTTATTGAGGTGCAGTTCTATGGAAATTTTCCTATAATTCATCGTGACAGGAAGCTTAATGACAGCAATCATGAAGATGAAAATGTAACCCAATGAAGGTTTTAACCCCTCAACAAGAGCAATCAATTTATTTAATAATCAAAAGCGATTAAAAATCTAAAGTGCCTGTGAGTGTGAGATTGCACGACATTGAAGGAAGAAGACATTTAGAAAGCAGCAGGCTCTATAGAGATATTCATATGTAAATGCACTTTTGAGAACAATGAGCAAGAATATGTTTGGTAAGACCTTGGGAGGCAACAAGAACATCTGTATTTGGTATGGGTACAAGGCTGAATAAAAAGTCAAATGTTGACAGAAAACATGATATGAATGTCTATTCGAACTTTAGTATTCATTACCTACCTGACCTAAGTGTGCATTGCTATTCATCCTAGTACTAGATTTCGACATTTTACGGGACATTATTGCTGCCAGTTGCAATAATTTCTAAGAAATGCTATACAATGCCTATGGAGTTACAAAAGTTCATTGTGTCCGCTAAACAAAGATGTTTCAGGAATTTATAAAAAATCGAAATAAGTATTTCCCTTGTTGGCTATATTTGTGATTGCCTAAAACAACTCACTATAAATTGTTCCATGACCACGGAATGTAGTCATTTATAATTTGCATTTCCATTTGTTCAACCATTATCTAGCCCATGGTGTTAATGTGAATAGAAAGATATCCTCAGACTTGAACAAATTAAGCACAACAATTATTGGCAGCCGTAGACGCTCCCTTTCGCCCTACAAGGGCTCGTCAGTACGGCTGGGAATGATCCAAGCTAGCTTAAAATATCTACAATGGCTGAGCAAGGGACTGCACAACGGTCTCTTCTGTGTTTATCTATCCTGGCTATTCCGTGCGGCTGATAATCATAAAGATTGCATAGTGCCAGTTCGCCTGGGCATTGAATAGAAAGATGTCCTAAGACTTGAACAAGCACAACAATGCGAAACGCAGCGTCTACGGCTGCCAAGGAATTGTTGTGCTTCAATTGTTCAAGTCTGAGGACATCTTTCTATTCAATGCCCAGGCTAACTGGCACTCTGCAATCCTCATCTTTATGACAATGTGAAGCATAGATTCAGTAAATTCAAGTGTGTTGATGAATTTAACAGGCATGATGGAAGCATTTATGTAGGTTCGAGATGTATGTGGGCACTGCATTCGAGCGAGCCATTTTTTAAGTTCACTCAGTTCCTCGTTCATTTGAAGCTTTCTTTCATTCAGTCACTTCGCCGTTCATTTTGAATTTTCGCTAAGTCGTTCACTTCACCATTTAAGTCAGCTTGCCCAGTTCTTTTCCGTTCACTTTGTGAGACAGCATATATATATGGCACATCTGTAGAGGGGGCGATCTTTTTCCTCGGAGGCGATAGCGAGATTTTTGCGATACAGATGTCACGGTGTGTCTGAAATGACTTTTGTTCTTCTGAATAATAACGATGCTTTTTTCATTATTTTTTATTGACTTATGCAATTTTGAGTTTTTTTATATAAAATTAAAAATTTTCCGTCGACGTCTTCCGTCGGAATTTAAATTTTTCATTTCTTCATCAATACATACTACTTATGAAACACTACTATAACAACTACTATATGTAACACTACTAAGAATTACAACAGTCATTATTTTAGATATGGATTACATGTAGATCCTACAATGATGTTTACGCAAGAAATCAACCATATTTGTTGACGTCTTTACTTGAAAATTGGCTTTAAACTCATTTGATGTCACTTATCAGAATAAAAAAGTAGAAAATAATGTAAAGTAATAATTACAATTCCTAACAAGATTTATTCGCAATCAGACCATCTAATGAATTTAATGTGAACCTGTATGCATTAAAATAAATTATATTTTAACATAGCATTACAACAAATCTGAAACGGTTATCAACAATGAGTAAATATTTGATTTAGAAACAGCCATTTATGAGAAAGCACAATAAATGTTGCGAATTATACTCTCTCACCGCACGAAGTAAATGATGTCCAAACTTAGGATGGCTATCGAGTACTTTGTACTTCCTCCAAGTCTCCTTGAAGTCAGAATGAACACTTTCAAATGGTTGCTCAGAGTAAAATCCCAATCCTGTTTGATGTTTCTCGCAAAAATCTTCTATGTGAAAGAAAAAAGCATGTAATTTTGGCGTGCACGCTCAACCGAGTTTTTGATCAGCCTTTTCAAAAAATGTATTTTGTTCATATAATCAGGGGACAAATGATGCGAAAAACATGCATCGACTACTTCATCAAGCGCATGAAATGCGGAAACAAAAGGTTTTCAACTCACCGGAGAAGTATTATCCAAAGCATCAACATGCTTCAAAAGTTTCCGACATGAATTACCTGCAAAGAATCATCCATGATAGGCTTCGAGACATATGCTTATGGATTCAGTCCATTTTTCACAATCAGGCCAAATTTTGGATAAAACCGAATATAAAGTTCATAGCTTCCAGCAAAAGATGGAGATGAGGCGGCGGAACAAGATCCAACACAAGGATTTCGTCACAATTTTTGAAAATAGGGGGATGAACGACATTAGCGCATCTCTTTGCATGGGATTGATTATTTACAGCTTCGACGTATGACCAGCACATTGATCGGATGTTGCCTAGGGTACGAAGATCCAAATAATTCTTGTGAATATTGTACCAACTGCATGGATGTGATGAAGACTGGGCCATAAGCCGCAATATAGGCCTAATGTTCGCCATCGTCATATCCATTGAGTATGCACACATGAATTTCGCAAGAGACTCATGATTTGTCGTTATCTGTAGAATTTTCCATAGAATTGGAATATTGCGATAGTTTTCGGAAACATCTTTAAGTTAGATGAAAACATGTTGGTTCGTCCATTGAGGAATTTCAAAAAGACGATTGTTTACGAACGATTGATTTGAAAAACAAAATAAAAATTGTGTTATTGGACAATATTTCACGGTCTGTCCAGACCGAGTCTTCAGGCGAATGTGACATCGGACAATTTATGAAGTGCAGTATGCAAAATCATCAAATCGTTTCGTGTAAACCGCCTAAGTTCTTCTCTGCCACGAGCTCCTAAAAAATACAAGATGAGAAAAGGACTTCATTCTGAAGTGTTTCTCCGGATTTCCTGTCAAATAAAACGAAAATAATTTTCAAATCGGTTTCTTCGATTGATAGAAATTCCTTGCTTACTCCGCCATGCAATAGCCAGACACCAGGCATTACTTTCAGCATCCCATTTGAAGAAGCAAACTGGTTTCCATCAATAATATTCATATTTCGGTTCAGTGTTTGCGTTATGTGGCGATGAATAGATACTCTTATGCATTTAAGACTGGTAGGATTGTAATAGGACCCATCCTTCGTACGTAATTCTTGGTAGAGCCACCTCAAATATTCATTTAACTGTTTATCAGTGACATCTTCAAGCTTGCAAATAATGTTTTTTCCTTCAAAAACTCTTTAAGCCTATTTATGTGCTGCCTCTATTGTTGAATAGTGCTCTTTGGTTTCATTGTCATCTAAGTTTCATCGAGTATCTTGCATATCTCGTCGGGTATCGGTTGGTTATCAGTGGATAAAGAAGTCATTTAGTGATCATCAAAAAATGACTCGTCTAAGCCTACATCTTGGATCATATTATGACGGCAATTCATTTGCGATAAGGTTCGGCCACTGATCATCTGGTTGGGAAATCTACTGAGATCTAAATGTTTTTGCCGACCGTCTTTCATCAGCGGCTTGAATAGAATGTCAAATTAGTACTGTTTATTTGAATTTCAGATATCATTACGATGCATACTTTTGACAAAGTAGATATCTGAATACCATAGCTAATTAATTATACAATTTAAAACTAATAGCAGTGCGATATTGTGCGCAATTGAGCTATGGTACAATGTGGAAAAAGGAAGGCAACAATGTATCCCGTAATGATGATTTCTCTATCTATGCATGTGAAAGACGTTTTTGAAATTTCAATCACCGTATATCTACATGTGTATTCATAGCATTGCTGCCCGCTTTTTTCCTACATTGCTGCCCTCAAAAATCCATGTTAATATTATATTGAACTCAAAATTCATACGGCAATCTAACGCTCACTCAATTGCTGTATTCATTTTTCGTTCAATATCTCTACATTGTCCAAGCCAGAAAGAATATTTTCTCGAATTATTGACTCAATCCAATGAGAGATCTCTCTCATTGAATTATTTTTATTGAACCACAGAAGACACATAGCTTTTCTTGATGATTTCTTTCACAAGCATGATTTCTTGCTTTGTTCGGCGTTTTCATTCAGAGCAGCTACTGAAAGTTGTCAAAACTGATTTTAGTGTACAGTGAACTTCACTTTACGAAGCATTTCAAATCCATTGATTGATAAATAGAGCAATCAAACATCATACAAAGGCTTAAAGTGTGAAGCAGATGTCATGTGCTAGATATCTACAACGCGAATGAATTCATTACGGAGAAGGCATGTGATTTCACGCGAAGAGTTTAGAACACAGAACTGCTGCGTTCCTAGATATAGAACAATAGCTCGGAATGAAACTAGATCCTGATAGCGGGAAACTTCGAATCTGTGGAAAGGTGAGAACATTGCTCTACCGCACGTGGAACCACAATTTGTGAAATAACTCGACCGAATTCATGTTTTTTGCTCAGACAAAAGCCTACTGTGTATCGACAGTTGCATTTTTACTACTCACTCACTGCACGATGCTACAATTAGTGAAAACATTTTACCAAATGCTCGATTTAAGTTCGAATGTACTGTGCTATTGATCTTCGAATTTTTCTAATAGGCTAATAAATAATATCAAATGATAATTTTCAAGTGCAGACGTCGAAAAATATCGCTGATTTCTTGCGTAAGCATCATTGGATGATTTATATGTAATCCATATCTAAAATAATGGTTGTTGTAATTCTTTATAAGGGTGAAATTTCTGTAGTACTGTTTCATAAGTAGTATTGTATTGATGAAGAATGAAAAATTTAGACTTCGACGGAAATTGTCGACAGAAAATTTTATATGAAAAATCTCTAAATTGCATAAGTCAATAAAAAATGTGAAAAAACATTATTGTAATTCAGAAGACCAAAAGTCATTACAGGCACACCGTGAGGCACTTGCTGGAAGTACCATTCGGTACTTCAGCCCTGATTTATAGTATTGTGATTGTCGAATGTTTCCAATTCAGAAACACAGAAGTAGGCATTGACATACAATATCTCGGTCGATTATGTCCCTCAATCTATTTAACCCCTGTTGCCACAGTTCCTTTTTTTAATTTCAAATCCGTATTATGAATAGCATCATCAGTTTGGAATATGGATAGGAGATTAGGCAATCTTTCAAAAGAGACAAACTGATTCCGAATAGCTTAGTTATAAATATTTTTATAAAACCGACTTCTTGTGACATAAATTTGACAGTTTGCGCCAAATTTTAATAAAACATACTCAACGCTAAAGAGTGGCAGACTTAAAAGCTAGTTCACTTAGAAGTTCGCCAGCTTTCTGAAAATGTGTCTAATTATGCAGTTTTATAATTTCAAGTCTTAGAGGTCAGGCAAAAGCGGCTGAGGTTGAAGTTCTGAAAGTCATATGACTTACACGAAAATGATGAAGCCGCCATTGATGTTAATGCACAGTTTTACAGAAATCTAAAAAAAGAAATCGCTTTTGCATATTTGTCTGCGTCAGTACTTACGAAGTACAAAGTCCTCTTCGAATAACGCGAAGTATTTAACTGATAACAAATTGCAACTCCTGAGAAAGACAGAGGTGCAATGCTTCAGGAATGGTCAAGGAATCAAGTCTAGCAAGCTGCTATTCCCGGTACGAACTAGAATCAGGAGATTATTAAAACTTCAACACATTTCCGACTTTGAGTAATATTTGATGATGTAATGTGCCAGGTATTACATAACCTGTATCAAGTTCATTTGCGGGTCGTGTATTATGTAATGAAATTGTTACATTGGTCGCAAAAAACTTTTATGAAGCGATCAAACAGTCGCATTTTCTCAGCACCTCAATTATTTTGGCCGCTTGATTTCTTGCTATTTGTTATAGAGACTGCAATACTAAGTTCGTCATGAATTGACCGACATTACTAACATTCGTGGAATTGGAAAACTGTGTGCGCGATCATGATGAACAGAATAATCATAATGATAAGCATGCTAATTATATAGGTCTGATTCTGATCGAATATTCAGAATTTCAGCTTGGATTTTGGAGACGTGAAACTTTGGAAAGCTAGATTGAAAAATATGGTACCGGGGTCGAAGTCTCCGAGAGTTAAAGACCTAACATTCTATAAGACGTAGACGATAAAGTAGATCATTAGTAAATAAATAAAATCACAAAATTTGAGATCATCAAGACATTTACTCCACTCTGAATTTAAAGCATCGCTGTCAATGAAGATGCCTCAACCTGTAATTCCCTTGCAGTGCTCGGGCATTGATGAATTTTGAAGCACATTGTTGTCCTCTATAACTCAGTGTCATTAATTAGATCTTCTTCAATCCGCTATTCACAAGGAAAACTCGCTCCCACCACACTGACAGATATGTCTTGGACATGCATCGATATTAGAATTTTATTCGTGTTTATTCATCTTTTTCGTCCCATAATCATGTCTGGAGGTTCATATAAAATTCTCGTTATAATCACAAGTTATTGTCTTAATGACAGGTACTCAAAACTTAACTTCCGTTTGTCAAAGACGAATTGAGAGTGATATTGTTCTGCATATCATAATATAGATCATAATGGTGCGATAATATCGACAGAGAGTTTGGCATAAATCATTAGTAAACAAAGTAGTCTGATTGCCTGTTTCTTTTTGATGTAGTAAATTACACGTATAAGAATTTTGAAGGAATGAAAAGTGAATTTGTTTCATTCATATACAAAATGAACACTGATTAATAAACAATCTACTGTGTCTGCAAAATGAAAGAGAAATATCACTCTGAAAAATTCATCAGCTTTCTGTTTCAAAGACGATGCGCTGAAATGAATATTTCGTTGATTCTGTGGTTTGAGAAATATTAATTTTGAAACACAACGGCGGTCATTTTCAGTTCAAACTTTCATACTATGAAAAAAATATTTATTTTGTGGAGAACTCTTATGAAGTATGAATATACACATTTTGATGAGTTGAAAAAGAATGTTGCTCCGAGGTCAAATACGTGAACTTCACTTCATATATTCAGAAGGTTGAGACAATTTTGTATTTTTTTTATTTCGGCCATGCTTCAAGTATAAACTAACAAACGCACATAAATATATGCCCATTGTTGTGTTTCTCATGCACGAGATCCATTTGTTCTTTAAAATGTATGATGCATGAGTGATATTCTTAAGTAAAATTATGCTGACGAGGTTTTTAGCGATAAAAGCGATTATCTTTCATTTTAAGCAATTGCTATAAAAAGCGTATTTCAGCAATCATTCGTAGCAACGTACCCTGAAACAGTTTTCACGGAATTTTGTTTACTTTACTAGTTTGCATTTAAGAACAGTATGTATCGCTAGCCATTTATGAAATTTGATTTTAAAAATCTATTTCTTTTTAGTCCCCTTCATGCACTCTAATCCACAGCATTTCGATCTGATAAACAACGATGGGCTTATGCAACAGCTTCAAACAATGAAGATGACGATAACTCACAATAGATCTGTAAAGTATGCGAAAAGTCATCTGCACATCTTTCAGAAAAGATACTTCCGCTGTTTGTAATGAAATTAAATGTAGAGAATGCCACGACAAGATTCACGCTTATAAAAATATTATTCGCATAATCCCATACACGATATTACAAGCAAGTGAACTTATAACTGCGGGAGATGAATGAGATAATTGAACAATGGAATGCCGGCCAAATATAGAGGTGGACAAGACAGACGAGGCAATCGTCCAATGGGTATGAAAAGGGCTGAATAGGTTATCTGTGGCGCTGCCACCGTTAACCATTGCTCTCCTTGTCCACATGTCCATAGACTTAGATGAGTAATACACTAAGAAAATGCTCAGAAAATTGTCTTTGTTCTATAGATTAATTCATTATCACGCTCACATATGCTCGTATTGAAAACTGCAATTCCCACATGGAGAGGTATATTTGTATTTTATGCTCCGTTTTTTATGACCAGCCCTGCAGTTAGCGTTCCACAGACAACAGCATCGCTTAAAGAACTACACGAATCACCGGTGCGCCTGGAGTTTCATGGATAACCGCCTCTCATAGTTGGGGTTCTCATAGATGTTGCTCATAGTTGCAGTCAGAGATGGAAACCAGCCGAGATTTTCGGGCCGGGCCGGTCTGGAGGCCGGCAACCTTCAAGCAGGACGCCGGTGGCAAGCAGGTTTCACACCAGTAGTAAGTCTCTATTTAAAATGCTCATAGGCCTAGCTAGCATAGGCCTACGGAAAATTTTTCTACAGGGAATAAATTTTCACGTATAGCCTTGATGACATAACAAGCGCGTTACTCAAATGAGATGGGGTAATGATGTTTATGAACCCTACCGATAATTGATTGCACATCGCAATTTGACTTTTTGATTACCCGCTCGATGCCTACGAAACATCAGTTTCATTAATTAAACAAATAGAAAATAACTAATAAGTTGTTGTTCACGAATGTTGCTGTTCACGAATTTTATTAAAATGACATTATGCTAAGTAGCTTCAAGGTCAGTTCACAAGATATAGATAAAAGAAATACATAAAATGATCGAACACATAATTCATACAGAGAAATCATAAAAAGTCTCGAGCCGATGATTAAAAAGTATGTATGGACATCTTTGATTTGCAGCTGTTTGGCAAACTGTTCCAGCGTTTTGCAGCATACGAAGAAAAAAGTTTCTTTTGTATGCACTTCAGTCTGCATTTCGGCATGATCAGATTGTTGGTCGAGGCGGAACGAAGGTGATATCGATTTGGAATATCACTAACAAATGTAAATCTTTCACTCAAATAAGCCGGTGCTGATCCATATAAACATTTGTGAAGGAGAGTGAGTGCATGTAGATCGATTCTCTGTGATGCCGAAAGCCACTTAAGTTCATGCATAGCATTTGAGACATGCCCAGTGTAAGGGATGTTGCATACCAGGCGAACTAAGGCATTAATTACACTCTGAAGACGCCGCACAGTAACATCCGGTAAGTATATAAGTTGTAGAATATGTTCAAACCAATAAGTTAGATAACAGTTAGATTACATGTAAATTGGCTGAACTAAGTGAAAAATGAAATCTCTTGCTTGGTGATAAATTTGCTCATTTCCTGAAATAAATCAGCCGACCTGTTTCAGCATGAAATACACGCCTGTCCGGTCCGGCGGCAGTGGCCGGTTTACATTTGGTTGGATTTCCATGGATAACCGCTGCTCATGGTTGATGTTGTTTTAGACTATAGCTTTACACGTTTTTATTGCAGTTTATTAACCACATCGCTGAATTTGACCCGTCTCGACTATTCGACGATGCCACCGCGGACCAATCGACGATCCAATGTATTTCCGACCTTTAGCCGAACAGCATTGTCGGATCCGACATTGCTGTTCGGCTAAAGGTCGGAAATGCATTGGATCGTCGACTGGTAGCATTGAATGAAGTTTTCTGTCTAAATATTCGTAATCAGATTGTTAACAGCTAGTAGTTATAGTGTTCATGATAAGACAATGTTCATGAGGATAATTAGTCCTAACTTGCAAACGGCGTGTGATCATTTGATCCAAACTGCGTCCTTTGCTTTAAGATGAGACTTTTCATCACATATGATGAAGCAAATCTGATGTGCGATAGTCTAAGAAATCAAAATTGATTTCTCTTGGATGTCTGAAAGTAACTTGTTGGAAATAAATCTGCTTAATGCGGAAGAAACCATTTTTCTTCCTGATAAATCGTAGCCATTCTAGCAGTTGACAAATATCATTGATTCTTCGACAAAATTGTCTGGTTGAATGGTTACAATCGTCCAGTGATAAGTTACGACAATGATTTCATGAGATAGTTGACTCGCATTAAAAGGCTGCGAATGTATTGAAAGATGAAGGACTGAACGATACTTTGCCATCCGCAAGAAATTGATACATGTACATTTTTGTCCTTTCCAGTTTCACTCTGCGAATGCTGCAGATCTTTTATGCAAGGATGGATCGGAGTGACTGATCTCCTAGTTTTTTCGGATGTCGTTTAACTGAGCCTCATTTCTGCAGCTAAATGTAATTGATATTTCAAACATGAACAGGGTGTGGCATAAAGAATGTGACTAGATTTTAATATTGCATAACTTTCCAATTATCCAACAGAAATTAGCAAACAAGGTCTTGTTATGAAGTCAATACACATGCTGTCATAATCAGCACTACAATGATTGCATTTGAGGATGAGAGTGTAACTTTGATATGAGATAACTTTGTATCAATAGCTTATCTCACGCCGAGAAACACTACTTAGTTAGAGATAGATGACCCAAACGAAGAAGTTCTTAGTGATCAAAGCAGAATTCTTAAGAGATTGAAAGAATATTGTCAAACACTAAATGAACTAAAACCCAGACAATCCCAAGTTAATAATAATAATAATAACAAGCAATTTATTCTTCAAACATTGACATTCATCAATTTTGCAAAAAGCCCGCACGATGGCCCGGGAGGCGCTTGCAGGATTGCGTAAAGAACGTAAAGTAAAAGTACATTTATCTAGTATAAAGCAAAAAAAATCCTGATTTCAATATTGCTTTAAAACGCTGAAAAGATGGTGCACAAACACATTTAGCAGGTAATAAGTTCCAAAAAGGAAAAACACGATAGAAAAAATAATTACGCAATGTCTTTGTGTGGGGAAGGAATTTTGGCAAAACTTTGCATGGATTGTTGGCACAACTTCTAGTAGAGTGGGCATGAAGTGAAGTAAAATATTTCCAAAAATCAGTTTCAATTATGTTATGATACGCTTTGAAAAAAGGATGTAAATCTAACATTTTCCGTCTTTCACATAGGGAACGAAGGCCAAATAATTTCAAACGATGATCATAGTCTTCATAAGAAATTTACGCTTACAAACTTGTCGGGTGAAACATCGCTGGCCTCTTTCGATGGAATCAATATCACGCTGTAAAGTAGGGCTAAAAATTTGACAATTGCATTCCAATATTGGTCTTGCAAATACTTTACACGCATGAATCAAACAGTCTTTATTGTTGCAACAATCCAACATAAAGTTATATGCAACATTCTGCAAACCTTGAAGTGTCCATATATATTCATCCTCCCTCAATTAAAGAAGTTGAAATGGCACTTAAATCAGTAAGATAAGTCACCTGGGATTGACGGAATACAAAGCGATCTTTTCAAAATTCTACCAAGCTCAATAGTTTTAGCCTAGCACACACTGTTTACAAATCTGGGAAAGCGAGCCTTGGCCCAAGAGATGGTGTCAGTCAATTGTGGTTCCCATACACAAGAATGGCACACAACTGGAATTATCAAACTATCTCTTTAATAACACATCCAAGCAAGATACTATTGAAAATTTTGCAATCTCGATTACTTAGCCATGCCGAAGATATCATCGTCAAGGAACAAACCGGCTTCAAGAAAAGATGCAGCACCACTGACCATATAATCACCATCAATCAAATTAATGAAAACTATATCGAAATGAACAGACAAATATGGCACGTTTTCATCGATTTTGAGAAAACATTTGATTGTGTCAGTCTTTAAGCTTTTATGGCTAATCTGTAGAAGAATTAGAATACCCGCAAAGTACACTTATGTCATCAAGCAACTGCACAAAGACTCACAATGCTTTGTCAGACTTAAGTCCGACCTGTCGGACACTTTTACACGGCGTAGAGGAGTACGACAGGTACACTTGCTGAGTCCAATACTCTATAAACTCTTCCGCTAGCACATCATCAACGAATTGGGAATCAAAAACAGCGATGATGGCATCAAACAAAATCCAAGGAATGACGATTAGCTATCTAGCCTATGCAGATGATCTTCTGACTGACAATCGAGACAACTGTACAAACGCACAGACTGGACAAAGGCAGCAGATTATGTACTGGATACATCCAAGATCAAAACAGAACTGATGATTTCTTCAAGAAATGAAATGCCTCTAGCTACCATAACTATCTGAAATGAATTTCCTAATAAAAAACAAAGTCCTTCAGATATTGAGGTCAGATAATTCAATCCGATTGTTATCATGTGAATGAAATAAAAGTTTGCAATTTTGGATTCTATGGAAAGTAATGAAGATATCGCTGAAAGCAATATTAAGAATTTTCAGCAACCTCGTTCTCAGTGGGTTTTTATATATGTCTGTGAAACATGGCGTCTGTCAGAACAAATCAAGTGGAAAATTGAAGGATTTGAAATGCGCTGCTGCCTGCTACAGTTCAGTCCTTAACATCCATTGCACACAGCACATATCAAATACAGAAGTCGTGCGAAGAATGCGCACAGTTAACAAAAAGCATTTGAGATATGACATTGTCATTAGTCGACGACAGCTAAAATGGTTGGGACACGTGATCAGAAAATCTCGATTATTTGAGACGACGTTCTCTATGCCTGGCTTGGCTGAAGGAAGGAAAGGAAGACCTCTAGACACCCGGTTGGACCTCATATTAAAGGAAACAGGGAAAACAAGAACCAAAATGAGGAAGACGAAGGTCTGCAATCGATCAGAATGGATTGTTCCTGTAAATTATTCCTGTGCATGATGATGTTGACGACTAGACTATTGTGTCATCTAAAATTTCCGACTTTAAAGAATGTTGTGACAACTATCAGGTGCAATTAAACAACAGTAATTCAAAGTCACTCAATGTGAAAATTTCAAAAGTTTTTATATGCCTGTATGTCTCCTGTCACTAACATTGAAATGTGATGAAATTTGAAAATTTGAGGTCCTTTTTATGTCCTTTTTATAAATGACAAACTTGCTTGGTCATGACTTATTGATCACATTGTCTCAAATACTTATAGGTGTCTGCATGTTCTTGAAATTTTGAAAATGTTCCTTATCAAGACCAACTTGCACTTGTGTACCTACATACATGCCTCAATTACGCGATCAATAGTTGTTATGCAACTATTGATCGCATTTTGTCGCATCACCTGTTTATGTTTAATTTTGTGCAAACCTTGATAGCAAATTGATGACTTTTCAGAATAACATTCCTCATAATTCACGGACTAGATGTAAGGACATGTGACAGATGTTCCATTTTAGACATTTCAGATCGCAGAAAGAACGGTTTTTTCAGCTATCCCTTTCGGATGCTCAGCATAATTATCCTGCACAAGCATTTGTTATCAGTATTCAACCAGAGTCAACGAATTACATTGCCTTACATCATGATATTTTGTCGCTCTCGTTAAAGAATCTCGAAACGTTAAGTCAAAAATCTCGCTTTTATTACTGCAAAACCAGAGGTAATTTTCCCACACATTAAGACTACTTAGAGACTGAATTTCTTCATCAACTCATGTGCTTCTTCTATTTAATGATCGCATGCAAGCAATTATTTTATCTTTGAATTTCAAGCGTGCTTTTTTTATCAGTAGTGACTTTCCTCTAATACCGTCACGAAGAGATTTCTTATGCTAATTAACTTCACCTGCGTTTTTAAAATGTTTGTTCTTCTACATGTCCACCTCCCCGATTGCCATTGTAGATGCGGGATTTGTATATTTTGTTCTCAATGAACGCCAATTCATTCATTCATTAATGACTATTACAGATGCATTAGCTAAGAAGACATGTCAGTAGTATGTTAAAAGTAGCATTTATATTTCACAGTGCTATAATCTCTATGATTATTGCTTCCATAATATAGTTTATGCTTTCTAAAGTGTGCATAAATTTCAAAGAGTGCAATAAACAGTCTTTATTGCACTCCTTCATTGAAATACATTAGCACATAGAAAGTTTTTCATCCTCTAAAACGGTAAATTCTACGTAGAAATCTCAAGAAATACCGTTGATATCTGCAATTCCATGCATGTACAATGGACAGAGAAGCAGGCTATCTGATTTCAAAATTGCTTTGGTTTGATTTTCAAATCATGTTAAGGATCATGATCATAGATTCTGGTAGTTCTGTGAAATATAAAGTTACTTACAGAACAGTTACTTACAGGGCTCGTGCATAGACATGTTGATCTCAAAAAATGCAATAAAGCTGGATACTTTGCACTTGTTGTGTAAATAACTATTAATGAGTAGTTACAGGAATAAATTTGACACTCAAATTTCGTATCTCTTAGATTTTTCAAGCATAATGCCCTCTGACACACACTAACTTGTGGTGATGTAATTTCAGAAATATTCACAAAGCTCCACCATTCCCGTGAGGATTAATACACTCATGCCGCTCCCCTGTGTCCATGAAAGCTCCACTTATCAGTTAAGTGAAACAGAAACTAAGATTTTGAGCAGGCACAGTATAATGCCGTTTCATCATTATTCAACTTATGTGGGATCGTCGAGGAATCAGTAAGTTTAAATCATATTTCCGCATGAACAAGTCTTTCAGATCATTTTTCTTCCTGAATTCTAGTGGTATAGTTGCTCACTTCACAATCTTTTGAAGATGAGAGAAATTATTCCATTATTTGATTACGTAACATAATCTGATAGCTGACCCTTCTTTGGCTCAACTTCATTTCTGTCAACTTTTTCTCCTCAACATTAATTTGAAGAATACGAAAGAAAGAAATATATCGTTATGCATGAAATCGTTGTCGCTTTTCTTTCAGAAGGAATTATACAATAGTTTTGTTCCAACATTTCACTTTCTTGGTGAGGTGCATTGCGAATTACCTTAATTTGCACCGTGTGCTCTTAACCCCAGACGGTAAAGACGGCAATCACGTCCGTTGTTCCAATTTGAGGGGTTAAAAGGAAATGAAATAAAGAAAACGATGCCGAGTAAAGCCTCATCGATAGCGCGTGAGATTGGCTTAAAGTCATAAAATGCCGCCAAAGTAATTCATCTGTAATACATTGCGCTTAGATGTCTGCGAAAAGTTGGTGCGATCATGCGGAATGATCAGACATTTCCATCTTGTTCTGATAGCGAAAAATTCTCAGAAAGTTTGGAGTCTAATTATTACATGATGTCATTTTTTTAAATCAGGAATTTCACCGGTAGTTTGGCTAGCAGATTCATATCAATTATTATCACAAAGAATTATGAAGTTCACTATGATTTTCTTGAAATATCAATAATTAATTCGCCATTTCCGGATGCTTGGGTTGCATTGAGAACCTCGGGTAAACTATCGAATTCCTGGAGATGAAATATGATGAAGTGAGATTTTTTGCTGGATTTTGAACTGAGTTATCCATCATGAACTTGAATTATCTAATTTTTGTCACTTTCTTCACAGAATTTCCTAATATCTGAAAATGCATCGGTTTTGTATGACACACCGTAGCTGCGATTTTCGAAAGGTTTTATTTTCATAACATAGAAATCTAAATCATGAATTGAATTGACAACTAGAATTGAAAATTAATTTCCTACTTGGATTAATTGTACCACAGAGTTAGTGCATGCAGGTAGAGTGTCGACTCAAAAAATTATCTGTATACCGTGAAATTTTTTATATGAAAAGATTCAGTTTTTTGCGGAGATTACGTTCCATGACGCAAAGAAATGAATATTTGCTAACAAGCATCGTAAATAAGCGGAAATGATGCTGATGATCAAGGAAATCTAATGAACGGCATTATAATGGAAGTCGAGAAAAATGAAAAAGTCGAGATTTTATTGTGCTGTCGTGGCTGAAATTTCATGTTTTTTAATTCAATTTTCATCGGCATGATTTTGTGATTCACTAAATTTATGTTTCATTTCTTGAATCTGAATAGTGATGTGCACCCATTTACATCTTTTTATGTCAATTGAAATCATTGTCTCTAATTATGTTATCTTGCCCTTGGCAGGTATTGCTTATGACATGATCACGGTAAAGAAGATTCTCTTGCGGTTCAGAATGAAAGCAATGTCATCCCATCGAGTTGCTAATTTAACAAACATTACCTCGCCAATTGACTGTCATGACACGGACGATCTGTAAAATAATATCATTTCCTTTTGCATTATTTATCATGATCAGTCAATTCCGTGTAAATTTCTTCAAAACTGCATAAATGTGCATGTCTCACATTTGGAAACAATTCCAACTGTATTCACCTCGAGTTCATTTAATAAAATCGAAACTGTATACACATTGGGAATGTAATAAATGCTGAGTTACCACTCTACCTAACTGAATTCATAATAATCGAGGCTATGCAGTAAGATATCAATTTCATTGAAATCCTCACACTGGTGGTGTACCGGTGACCCGCGCACAGCCCTTTTTTATACTTAAAATTGAACTAATTTCTTTTACTGATACTAAATGGTATTGAAAATTCATTTAGTCCCCAGACGAATGCTTTGTTATTGGCAATCATATCATATTGAAATAAGAGGATGTGGCACTGACACCAGACAAATGTGGATAAATGCTTCTTCTCCGGCAATGGTTGAAGAGTCAACTGACTCCGACTCCTGACAAAATTGTCCGATTCTCGACTTGGGTTGTATTTCCAGGGCTTGCAGCATCGGTAGACGATCATAATAAAGATTTGCTTCAGGAAACATTGTCGTGCCAAACATCAGACCTGGGTCACAAGTTGTGTCACAAGTTGCAAACTATTGTTGCCAGAAAAAGGTAATTACAAATGTCATGGTTCAAAGCATTTTGTGGCATTGATCACTGTTTCTCATTGTCTGATGTCCCACGCATATGAGTCATTATCCCAGCAATCTGCATTATGATCGTCACTTTTATGAATGAAAAATTCTTCAGTTCAGCGATGCCTAGTGTCTTTTATCATTCAAGACCAGACATATTATTAATGGCTGAGGATGAGTCATGCTATTATTCTACAGAATGACTATCTTGCAGCAATGAAATAATTTCCATTCCTTCATTGACATGTGGTTTTATTTTGATTTTGAACTTCTGACCTGGTATTAAATCAAAGTAGGTCAAATGAAGTAGGCCTATTGTGTCAACGTCAGAAAGACCTCGAATAATAGATATAAAGCATAGTCTTCTGAGAATGTCTTGGTGCCTCATTGTGCCTCTTTGACACCTCATATTATGCAAATGCTTCCATCAACCTCTATGACCGATAAGCACCAAATAGAGTATATTCTCAAAACTATCCACTGTAAACTGTGAGTTACGAAACCGAGTGCGCCTGAACTACAAATTATGACATCCAGCGCTACTAAGAAAATCTGTGAGCCCATGGTTTTACGAAAGCAATGATGATTAGATTTGGTTGCGATGTAAGTTCTCGAATGAATGGTTTCTGTACTTGATTATAAGTTGAAACGAAGCCAATTCCCCCAACCACACAAACTTTGTCGGACCAGTATTGCAACAGCATGAGGAACAATTTATAGAGAAATTGGGTGCGGTCAATGTCAAAGAAAATATTTCTTATCAGGAAAGGGTAAGCATAGAGCAAGTACATAATAGGTGGAGAGTCGGCTCAAAAAAAATTGCAGTATACAGAGAACATTTTTGTATCAAAAGATTTTGCGGAGATTGCGCTTCTGCGGTCTAAGGCCTCTGTCACACAGGAAAAGGAGTCTTCCATCTTCCATTTGGGATTTCCCTCTAATTTCATGTAGAAAGGAATGCAACTTATCACACAGGAAAAGTCATAAGAATTCCAGCTCGCTCTTAGCTGACCTGTTTTTGGCTTACAGGGAGTTTTATTTTGTGAGGGGACTCCTAGCGAGTAAGAGATTTGGCTTAGCAAAACTTCTCTCTCGTACCACTAGGTATGTCGATGACATTTGTGTGTTTAACTTCAAACATTTTGATAAGATCCTTCCTGAAATCTGCCCGGTAGATCTCTTGGCTTGCAGAAGCGGGGACAACAACAAATGTGTTAATTATTTGGATGTTAAAATCAGGATCGAAGATGGTGGCCATTACATCACAGAGGTTTACCATAAGGTTGATGAGTTCAGCTTCCCAGTGGTGCTATATACTTTCCCCGAGAGTAACATGCCTTTGAAAACTGGCTTAAACATCTTTGCTGCCCAACTCATCAGATTCGCTAGGATTTCTTCTGATGCTTCCGCCTTCATATCAAGAGCTAAGGGCATTTTTGATATCTTTAAAGGACGGGGTTATAAGAATAATTTGCTGGTTAATTCTTGCATTAAGTCCTTCTCCAAGAATAGGTTCCTCGTTTTTAAGTTTGGTTGTTTTTCACCCCGCCAGATGCCATCCATCATTGGCATGTTGGGCTAAGATAACCTCTTCTAGTTTCAAGTGCGTCCTTTTGTCCTAATATATTAAAAAAAATTTATTTTCGGTTTGGTTCTGCTATGTTTCCTCAGGCTTGGAGAGACCTTCCATATCGTACATTCGATATGGTTGGCCTGGCCCCGCCATGTGGTATAGATTGGAGGTTAGGGGCCGAAACCTTGCTTCATGCAGCCACATGGTTCCTCCCTGATGACTCCATACATAGCAAACTTAATTTTGGTTTTTTAGGTTTCTTTCTTGTTTGATAAAAATTAAATCGTTTAAAAGTTTTAATTTATTTCCCTTACCGTCTTTAGTTGAGTAGACTTGCCTTTATACGTATTTCAGTACCTGCTCTATACTAGAGTAGGTTACTCTATGTTGTCAGTATTATTTCATTCATTCATGACTTTTAATTACCTAATTATTTACAAGATTCTCCACTGGGGTAATTGTTTAACTTTGGCGTCTTCCGTTTCCTGGATCCTTCGAATTTTTTAACTGTGTCGTGTCTTAATTTGATAAAGTGTCGTCCATCGTCCATCACGCTGTCACACAGGAAAAGTCATTAAAAAAATATTTGATCGCTTTAAATTTTTGCAAATTTTTCCTACGTTTATATACTAGCGATTTAGATCCTCTATATAAGTGGTATGAGACTTATTAGATATCAAATGGAATGAACATTTAGACTACTAACCATAGAGTTGGGATATATAGGTAGAGTGTCGACTCAAAAACTATCTGTATACAGTAAAAATTCTTATATGAAAAGATTCAGTTTTTTGCGGAGATTACGTTCCCGTGGTCGAAAAAATTATTTGAGCACTTTTAAAAAAAGTCAAAATTTGCCAATTTAAATACTACCGAGATGACTCTCCTATATAAGTAGTATGAAACAAGTTGGATATCAAAAGGAATGAATATTTGCTAATAATTATCCCAACTGAGCGGAAATCAAGCTGAATATTGAGGGAATTTCATGTTCCGTATTACAGTGGAAGTTGTCATGAAAAAGTCGCGATATTATCCAAGCCTTCTTGGCTGAAATGTCAGGTTTTTAATTCAATTTTCACCGGCTTGATTTTATGATTCACTAAACTCATGTTTCATTTCTTGAATCTGGATAGTGATGTGGACCAATTTACATCTTTCAAAATTAATTGAAATCATTGTCTTTGAATCTGTGATTTTGCTCTGCCAGTGGCAGCTGGTGCCTGATCACGCTTAAGAAGATTCTCTTGAGGTTCAGCAGGAAAGCAACAGTGCAGGTCATCGAGCTGCCAATTTAACAAACATCACCTCACTAAGACTGTCAGACACGTACGATCTGTAAAATAATATCATTTCCTTCTGCTTTGCTGCCATGATCAGTCAATTCCGTCGTAATTTCTTCAAAAATGCATAGATGTGCATATCTCACATTTGGAAACAATTCCGACTGCTTCTCCTTTGAGTTCATTTAGTAAAATCGAAAGTGTATACACATTGGGGATCAAATAAATACGGAGTTACCACTCTACCTAATATATACTTACTCTATGCTACTAACAGGCATCTTAAATAAGCGGAAACTAAACTGATTGTCAAGGAAGTTTCCTGAACCGCTTTATAATGCAAGTCTTTATATAAACGTTGATATGTCATTGTGCTTCTTGGCTGAAATTTCAAATTTTCAATTCAATTTTCATGATTTCCTGATTCATCAAATTTGTGCCTCATTTCTTGAATCTGAATAGTATAATATGGACCCATTTACATCCTTTAAACTTAATTATGATAATTGTCTTTGATAATGATATTTTCCTCTTTCAGTGGCAGGTAGTTTGTGATATGATCACGAATAAGAGTCTTTATTAAAAACTGAGTACTAAAGTAATACTGACCCATCGAACTGCTAGTTTGACAAACATTACCTCTCCAAGGCTGTTATGACCAGGGCTAGGACCGGTTAATTTTTTTGTAACCGGTTAACCGATTATATTTTTAACCGGTTAAAATCGGTTAATCGGTTAAAATCGGTTAGAGGAGGATTCCCGGTATTTATTTAGTTGTTAAGGTATATCAAAAACTACGGACCTTGCCACTTTGGGTTTTGACCTAATTCTTCCATTTGCAGTGCTGTGATTTCATTGCATGAATACAGAACTTCACGTTTAGATGATAGTTCAATTGATAATATTGTGGTTGCTGCCTACGACTATTCAAAAGTCTTCGATACTCTGAAGTTTAACCATATCATTAACAGTCTGGCTGATTTGGATAATCCACTGGATACGTCAACTGGATCATCGATAACTTCAGGGATCGCTTGCAATTCATTGTATGAACGATGATTGTAGCTGTAAAGGACGGTTGTCATTCCTTCCAAAAAACGCATATTATTATTTCATTTTTATTACTCGCTATGTTTCAATCGTTAGCGTACTAGTTTTGGTTTCTACTATTTCTACTAGTATAATAGTCAGTGCTTCTGTATGAATCCTGCTTAATAAACCTATCTATCCTATTGTCCACTTGATAAGTAAGCTTACATCTCCAAATTTACGAATGTTATTTCCAAAGTGGTTGTTTCAATAGAAACCGATTTTGCAAGTGACACCTACGGCTACATGTAGGCCCTATATTCTTTGCCAACTCAATTCAAAGTGAGTTAGTTTTTATTGGCATATATAGCCTATGCGATGTCGTCTGTGTGTTATTATTGCTAATTTATCCTATTCACCACTTTTTAGGTTAAAACTACAATTGGTGTAAGACTTTCCGCAGTTAAATAGGTCACTCTATGCATAGGCCCACTATAAGTATTAAATGGACTGATGTTACTTAGATTACATCAAATTGAAAATATAAATGTCAACATAATCTTATTGTACATCAACCTAATAAAATTGTTGAAATATACTGACCATGTGTACGTAGCAGCACGACTAAAGGATTGCGAATTGTAATGAATGAGTTTGAATGGATTGTGGATGAGGATGAATGAGCAACCACTACTCCATGAAACCAGTGTAAAATCTTTAGTTCAATCGGATTTCATCATACACGTAGTGTAGTACACGTTAAATCTAATGAAACGTCGTAACCGATTTTAACCGGTTAAGAGAAAGTGTAACCGGTTAAGAGAGAGTGTAACCGGTTAACCGGTTAACCGATCCTAGCCCTGGTTATGACACGGAGGATTTGTAAAATAATATTACTCCTTCTGTATTGCTGCCATGATCAGTCAATTACGTGGCAATTTCTTCAAAACTGCATGGAGATATGCTTATCTCACATTTGTAAAGTCCAGGTCTCAACTCGAGCTCATTTAATAAAATCGAAACTGCATACACAGTGGGGATTTAATTAATACTGAGTTACTACTCTAACTAATATACTTGCTCTATGGGAACACTTCAGGGCTAGATTAGCTTTGCGTCACAAACACAATACTTATATGACCACAATGTAAAATATGCAAAATATCAGCCTCATCCTTGAAGATGCACAGCAAAAAACACGATCTCTCTCACACTATTGACGACTTCCTTCATGATATGCAATATGCATCCTATCTTATGAGTATGAATCAAAGACATTCATTCTCAAGTCACTTTTTGATCTTTTTAAGATTGAACTAGATAGCAGTGGACCAATCCAATATCAGGAAACACCATGGCTAATTCCGCAACTAAACCATCGATTTCGTTCCTCTATTTATTTTGCAGAATTATATATATATATATATATATATATATATATATATATAAAGATATATAAAGATAAATCAAAAAAATCAACGTAGTCTCAAGATAAAATTGTTTATTCACGAATTTTCGTCTAAGACTTCATCAGGTGAACGAAGTAAATGTACATGAAGTGAAATGACATTACATTATAAAGAAAAGTAACAAGAGTTCAACACGTGTATGCCCAGGCGGCATCATTATCTTCTCACATTTATCTGAGGCTTGACAGCTTCAATTGTTGACATCTCCACACGACGGCGATGATAAGAATCAAAGAGCCCGCGGGAGATAATTGAAGGAGAAATATGGCGTAACAGAGGGGACTCTAGTATATATATATATATATATATACATATATTATATTTGTCCAGTTTATTTAAATCTGCATTATCGAAAACTAGATTTTGATATTGCGAAAAGCAATGCCTTATCCAGCTTATCGGTCCAATGTGTAGAACATCGCGGCAAATTACACTCACACGTACTCTCAGATAATTTTGGAGCTTAGAGAAATGCCTTTACTCAAGACATAAAACTATGTGCGGTTTTGATGAAAATGTTATGGGGGAAGGGATTCATCAAACAATTTTCTCAAGTTCCCGGCTAATTGCAGAGATTTGTTATAGATTTTCTTTTTCAAATGAAATTCTCCAGTCTTCTGAATATAGGTGCTGAAATTCAAAGAAATAAAATATTCTATATATCTGCAACTCGTCATTCAACTCATTCTCAATTTGCAAATAATTAAACAGTCATACGTATATTGCATTACTCTCCATTCGACGGACCTGTGGTTTTGGCGATCATCCACGGGACAATGTTCGCACCGCTGAAGGGATTCAGTCTTTTCGAAGTCCACACCGACTGCAAATGTTGGGAGCGTCGACTCAAGTCTTCAAACATCCTCAGGAACTCCTCAGAAGAATGCAATTGAACAAAATATGAAATTCATATCTTGAATTAGTCTATATATCATTGTAAAAATTTTCATTTATGATGTCATCATTTAAACATATTCAATCATATAACACTATTCAGAGATTCTCATTGATTGACGTTTATCGCAATTATCTGGAACGACATGTTGCCATACAGAAATCTCAAACCGACTTTCAGGAGATTTGAATTTGTCAGAAGCAATTCGCATGAATTTTCTGCATTCAAATTTGTCGTTTATCATGTTTTGAATTTATGTCCTTCATACCAATAATCGTAGAAATAATCGTCATTGAGTTGCATTATTTTCATGCAAAAAAACAGATAAATTGAAAGATAATTGCCACTGAACATTGTTTTTGCAGATATTTTGTTTCGAATCGAATTTCAATCGACTAATATGAAAGCATTGGATGCGTAAGATACTTTTAGATAATCGTTGACAAACAATTATGATATTTCTGATTGATCTATTCAGATATGTTCACTTTTATGATAGCCATATAATCTGCTTTAATCTGCTCCCTCGACGGAAGATTACATGATGTCAGTTCGTCATATTAATGTCATAAATTGAAATAATTGAAATTCAGCTTTTTATGCATTGAATCTCACATCAGCATGACCTGTGTCTATTATTTTTGTAAGTTCATTTATTTGGCCAAATCATTGAACTATAATCAACAAAAGCCAACATTATTTTACGAAGGATGTTGTTACTAGTCCGTCCACCAGCACGAGTCAAAGTCGAAGATGAAGCTTCTACAGATTGACTTATAGGCTCCTGTGACTATTACAAATCTGAGCGTCTGTGGAGTTCTGCCTGGTTCCTCTTCGTGTCAGACAGTGTGAAAGCAAAACATGTAAATCCATAGAGTGGCGGATTGAAATTTTAGGGCGAAAAAATGACATTTTTGTGAGTTTTTTCCGATTAAGTGAAACGTACCAAATCTAGAGCCATCATTTCGACATAGAAAGTGTTTGGGTCATGCAAATTATGCGTTGCTGCACTCTTGTTTATGAAGTTAAACACATTTAGATCTAGCGGGCAGATGTACTGAGACGCACTTAACGCAACATAATCCTAGCCGCATCTACGCGCATTTTCGCATACATCACCGGTGAGAGGTTGCTGTTAGCATAATAATAGCATAGCTTATGTACATGTGGAAAAAGATGGTGGGAAAACATCCACGTCAAAAAGTATGGCTCTAGAGTTAAAACTCCTCACTTATTCAGAGAAAGCACATAGAAACGCACTCTTAACCGACAATCTCAGTGGTTCCCATTGGATTTGCATTGCTCTTCTTTTTGATCTTCTCTAGCATGAAGAGGAACTGG
>CAJQUW010015220.1:7500-284002 GCA_907163375.1 Prostheceraeus crozeri | reverse complement strand
TGATAGCAAGTCTTCATAGGATACTACTTGTTGATATGCATTGAAAGACAAAGTCCAAAAACATTTGATAGCAGTCGTCTAGGCGTTAGGCTCTTGAAGCCGTTACAGGCATTACTCAGAGGGGATGTTATCCCAGCTCCAAGGCCTCGACCCACAAATCCAACCTCGGGTGGACAGAGTGTGCGTCATGTCACTGTGTTGGTATCCGGGCCCCGATTTTGACATGAAATCCGGTGGAGTTATTTACAAGAGGAAACGTCCCAAGTCGCAGAGACTCATAAACTCTAAAGCTTCTTAACAAACTTTGTCAGAGCACTCACCGTTCGTCTTGCAACTTGAAACAGGAGTGAAGACTAGAGATAAGTCGCGGTTTATATACCCAGGGAGCACAAAGCCATGATTCAGACCTTCCTTATTTGGCCGTGCTTTTGACTTCACAACAGCAGTTTTACCATGTATGGGCATCGGCAGTCACCGAGCTTTCTGTTACCAACTCCCAACACAAAGACGGATTCCCCTATGACGCGAAAAGGTTTGACGTCAATGCCTGCAGTAACCATCTCATTTTTACCAAGTTACAATGACAAACGATAGACGTTGCCAACCCTGAGTTACTGAGGCTAGACGAAGAAGGCCTGATAGCAAGCCAGCAACCGTTTGGAAGTTAAGCTCTTGAATCCGTTACAGGCATTACTCAGAGGGGATCTTATCCCAGCTCCAAGGCCTCGACTCACAAATCCAACCTCGGGCGGACAGAGCGTGCGTCATGTCACTGTGTTGGTATCCGGGCCCCGATTTTGACATGAAATCGGGTGGATTTATTTACAAGAGGAAACGTCCCAAGTCGCAGAGACTCATAAACGACTGCTTTTTATTCAAAAACTTTCATCATCATCATTAAATACGAATTTAAATTTTTCAGTATTCTAGTACTACTTATAAAACGTTCATAAGTAGTCTGTTACCTACAGCACATCATGAGCTGTCAAACGTTTTTTGAATCAAGTCTAAAGGACTTGTAGAAGCAAAGTTATAGCCGTTTGAAGATTTCGGCCTACTATCATCAAATGGTCAGTCAGTCATGCTATGCTGACTGACCTATATGTCGGAATTCTTAGCTGATATCAGCAATGAAAAGTCAGAAGTCCGATATCGGACCTCAAGAGAAACGACTTATCTGTAGTCAGTTTCTGAATTTAGTGAGATTCCTCTCCCGAACTCGTACTTATATATCCTGTGAATATGCAAACGATAAGAGGGGGGTCAGACATTGGTTATCCGAAATTTGACGCTGAATCCAAATCTGGTCTTAGTTTTCTCGTCCGATGCTTCGTTCGCCCGCTGCAGTCCAAAACACAAAACTCAACCTCTGACGACGGCTCTCTAACATGACCAAAAGTCTCAATGTCACTCTCAATCCTCAGCAATTAAAGATAGGGCCAAGCTGTGCTTTCCAATGAATTTGTGGCACTCTTAGCTTTCAAACGAGCGATTGCACGACTTTCTACGATCTCTAGAACCAAAGTTGGAAGAAACGCTGCCGAGGGGGGGTCGAAGTTATTTGTTGCTTGGCCTACGACTTTGAAAACAAGGCCCCAAAACCCGAAATTGGCCAAAAAGTCCAAATCCGCCGTCCATTTTCACGTACGAGGCTTCGCTTAGCCGCTACAGCCACTGTCTCACTGAAAAACACACAAAAACACACATAAACCACACCTACACCCAAGAAATACAACATCTCGACCCAGAATTTCATCAGGAAACCAAATCTAAACACAAAATAAACCTACAACCGTCCCTACACACCAAAAAAAAAAGACCGCCGCCCAAGAACAACCACGACGGTCGACCAAGACACACCCTGCCGGTCGACCCAGAACCACACCAACCCAACTCGCGCTCCAGAGGGGGGGCGCAGTGCGCAGTTGGGAGGATTCCTTACTACTCGTGCTGCAATAATGAGAATGGACTCCTGTCGTTTGGTCAACTGTACGAATTTTGTATTCCTTAGCCTATTTGTCGAAAGATTAATGATTAAGTTTCATGATTATGTGTCATAAAATTTTCTAACAATGTAGGCCTACGCCCTATTCCAAATTTATTTTGTATAATTTTCCTAGATTTTGTAAAATGCTTTAAATATAGATTTCGTAATAGATCAACAGATTTCCTTTGTTAAGAGACTGCCGGCATTTTTGCAATAATTTCCACGGATTTAAGCAAGCATTTGAGCTTTCCGAAATCTAGCCCCGGTACAGACTTGTGGGTATAATTTCTGTGCATGGGTATGTGGATGCACAATTTCTTCTAGAAGCTACATTTATCCTCGTGGTAAACTAACGGAAAGCCCTGAATCATGTGTTTCAATGAGAACAGAATATTTTGGAAATCGTAAAACAGACCACAGGTTAAAATTTTGACTAGGTATCGTTTCCGATACCAGGGGCCTATTCTTCGATTGATAACAAGTGTTATAACTAGTAACGTTAACTAGTTAACCATTAATTTCAGTTTTTCGGTATAAAAAGTGTACGATATAACGAGTTTTGTGAAACAAGTAACTTATAACAAGTGTAATGGATCATAACGAGTGTTTGTGTCCTTCAATCACACATATCATATTCTTCACTTGTCATGATTCTAAGAATTTTTGACGAGTGAATGTAGAAGCGTTATGACATTTAATTATGGATTTGCATTCAAGACGGTCGCGCGAATATCATGTGAGAGTTAACTTTTCGCTGTGGGATAGTGAGTTCAAAGAGCGCTTTCGATTTTCATGTGCTGAAGTTGAAGAGATATTGACTGATATTCGTGTTTATCTAAAGAACGATAAGGAATTCTATTATGGTCTCGAACCACATCATCGCCTTCTCCTTGCTCTAAGGTATTGCGCCAGTTGAGACTTTTGCTACTGTGTCGGGGATTCACATGGGATTTCGAAGACAGCAGTGCACGCTTCTGTTTCAAGGGTCACAGTGATTCTTAATGAAGTATATTTTGAAGTAGTATAGCATGGCCGGCTGATGAAGAAGCTCGGAAGCTAATTGCTGGTCAATTTTACGCAACACACCGATTTCCAGGTGTTTGTGGAGTCATCGATGGAACCTTGATTGAAATTCTGGCACCATCAGATAACGAGAACCAATTCGTCGATAGAAAAGGTAAACATTCCTTAAATGTAATGGCAATTGCCGGCCCGGATTATCAATTTCTTGGTATTAATGCTAACTGGCCGGGTGCCGTTCATGACGCTCGTGTGCTTCGAGAAAGTAAGATGTATCAACGATTCAATGAAGGATGGCGTCCAATTCCAAATGGTTGTTAATCGGCGATTCAGCATATCCACTATAAGACGGCCAATGACAGCAATCATGAAGCCCGAGGATGAGCTTATAAGAGCGGAAAAGAGGTATAATCACTCTTTGCGTAAAACAAGGTTTATAGTTGAGAATGCTTCTGGTATTCTAAAGTCAAGATTTCAATGTTTACGTTTCATTCGCGTTCGAAATCCTAAGAAGGCTGTTTTGATTGTAAATGCATATGTGATTTTACACAACATCCTCATTGCCACAAAACGTGACTTTAGACAATTACCTGAAGTCGAAGATGGATCGTTCGAATCAAATGTGTCTTCACCTGAGGAATTTCATACCTCAAATCAACAAAGACGAAGAGGTTTGGCCCGCCGAAATCTGATTGTTTTCATGTTTGATATCTAGATTTGCAGTTGTTTATGCTAACACAGTAAATGGTACATTATATTTCAAACAAACGATGCTATTCTTTTCTTAGATACCAGGTATCTAAAATCTGATACTTATTTCAAGACGATTATTTTAAAAGTCAAATGAAAATTATAACACAGCTGAATATAGTTTATACAGTAACTTGTAGATGTAGTAAGAATGAGGCTAAGATGTAGAGAATTGTAAACATTAACATCTCACCGATCGAAGGTCAGGGCGCCGTTGCAATAGAATCATTTAACCTGTATAATATTCATAAATATTAGACATTTAAGTCAATGATCGAAATAAGTTACATCAACCGAAGTCAAATGATAAAAAACACTTGAGATTCTTCTACAAATTGTCTTCACTTTTAAGTTTCATCAGTTTGTATTTATAATATTCATTCATATCTCTTTGTCCTTCAATTTGCAATTTTCGGAGTTCAATGTCATAATCTAACAATATCATTCGCTTCCTTCTCAGACCATTCCCCTTTGACTTTTCTTGTGTCGGTGATAAAAGTTGAGGCGACGACTTTGTGCCCGTAGTCATAGGGAGATTTTCGACTCTTTTAAGAATATCTGCAAAAATCAAGAAAAATGTATTCGTCTTTTTTACATAATATCGATTAAATTTATCTATTTGGCGAACAAAGTGTCGCTCTTTCATTCAGGCCTTGGTCTTACAATATCACTCAATTGAAAGTTTACTACTTACAACCTGTGATATGTCCCCTAAGCACTCGGAGTACGAGAGTATGACGCCTGAACTGGGAACATCTTTAAAAATCATATGAACAGATGATTACTGGTACGATAAATTCACCTGATATGAAAGTTCACAGTATTGAAATAATGAATATATACAGCTCACTAATTTAAATTCTATCGATTTGTAAGTTTTATGACCTTTAAAATAACATTTAGTAACATTAGCAGCACGCACTTCGTTCAGGAGTTTCTGTCAGTAGTATTAAAAGGGCTCATACTGTCCCGGGATTAGTACATTTTGAATTGGAACCTAAATGTACCGATCAGGATGAGTACATTTTGAATTGGAACCTAATGTACCGATTTGTTTTTAAAGTTGATCTTGTGGTTGTAGTCGTCTGTTATTTGAAGTGTTGATTGCGAACACAAGTGTACTGTTTTGTGTTATTTGCGAAGAGAATAGTGTAATGTGTTGATGATGTGAGTTCGGTTAGGTACATTTAAATGTTCTAGAGTTGTTAATTTAAACATGAATGGCAAAGTGTGAGGATTGAAGCGTTGAGGATTGCTGTAATTGTGTTGAGGATGAGTACGCAGATGTTCTAATTGTATTGAGGATGAATACATCATGTTCTAATTGTGTTGAGGATGAGTACGTAATGTTCTAATTGTGTTGAGGATGAGTACGCAGATGTTCTAATTGTATTGAGGATGAATACATAATGTTGTAATTGTGTTGAGGATGAGTACGCAGATGTTCTAATAGTATTGAGGATGAATACATAATGTTCCAATTGTGTTGAGGATGAGTACGTAATGTTTTAATTGTGTTGAGGATGAGTACGCAGATGTTCTAATGCTGAACTTGTTATTTTTTTTGAATGATTATGTTGAAGGCTATCTATCTATATATATATCTATATATCTATACATATATATATATATATATATATATATATATATATATATATTATATGCATGGAGAATTGTTTATTATTATTATCATTATGGTTTGTCTTCGATTGAGACAATTGTGACCATTGTGACCATTGAATCCTTCATTTCTATTTTGTATTCTTTTGTCAAATATTGATAATATGATTCCCCAAATTCCATAATAGTTTACAAAGTGAAAAAGACAACATTTACTATGTATGTTTAATTATATATGCGAAAATACGTTAGGGTACATGATGGCCATCTCAGAGAGAAAGCCCTCTCCCCACTGATGGAAAGCAGTGTTATTTGAGTAGTCATGCTCCTTCATGTGGACGGGGCAAACGACTGGCTGACTGCTCCGAAGTTGCAGGGCCGTCACTACAAGTACTCTCCACAAGTATACTTCACAGCCACATGATAGTCTCATAACCGTGTCCAGTTTTCCACCAATGAGGAATATCCCAGAGGAGGTACCAGAGAAGAATATCTCAACACTCCTGGACTTATGTTTTATTTCTCCAATCACCGCATCGAGTTTACCGCCTTCAATGGGTTCCGTTGTGTTCCCCGATAAGATAATGTTGTTTGAGCTTCCTGCCATGGTAGTTGTTAGGATTAGAACAGATAACAATTGGAACTATCCCACGACTTATATAGCCCAAAGAGGGAGAATTAGAACAATTCTGATTGGCTGTTGGGAATTCCTTTGTTTAGAAAGTATATAAGTCCTGAAATTGTACCAATTCCAATCCTGAAGTTGTTGTGAAATTGAAAGAGACAGTCAAAATGGTAGGCCCCAACACACCACCTCAATCGCCGGTTCCAACCGAGGGATCTATATCGAACATATTCGATTTGGTTGACTCACATGTCAGCGAAGATCAGACAACACCACCGATAGAAGCACGCATTAGTGTTAAGGTGTGGAATGCTCCAGAAAGAGTGCACACAAAGCGGCTGAAGTTGAGACTTGAACCTGACGACGAGAAGCTAAAGAACTTGATAGAGTTCTCCTTTATTGAATCAGAAACTCCGAGGCGATATCCCGATGCGCCGCGAAAGACGAAGGTCAGTCTGCAAGTGGACCTGCGGAAGATACCACCGTTCCCAATCTTGGACAATTTGTAGACTCTCTAGCTTTCTGTATCGTAACGCTCTTTTATAATCTTCAAAATATCATTGTTATTATGAGTACAAATATTGCTGTTTTGATTTCTTTTCAAAGGAGTATTGCCTCCAAGATTTGAGTGGAAGTTGGGATTAAAGTTTTGAAAGAACTTCTATTTACACATGAGGATGGAAAGACATGTAGTTCCCCTGGAAAGTGTCATACATAGTGCATACAATGCACCATTAGAATGAGAATGAAGAGAGATTTCGAATGATATACAGTATGCACCCACTTCCTCAAAAAAACTTGATGTATGACAGCGTTGAAGATAGACAAACGATGGAAAAAAAATTGACTTTTTAAAATTTTGCAAAATCAATCTAGTTTTCAAACGCATGTAGCTCGTCAGGAAGGTATCATACACGATGCATACAATACACCATTGGAATCACAATGAAAAGAGCTTTCCAATGATATAAGGTATGCACCCATTTGCTTAAAAAATCCATGTTGTATGCACATGTGTGCAAATGGAAAATTTCCAAGTTTTTCTCGAAAAATGACTGATTTTCCAGATTTTGACCAAGTTCCATACTTAAAGTTTACAACTAAAAATTATCACAATACTTAACACTTTTACCCTCAACCTTGACCTGACCTGACCTTTGACCTTCATACACTTCATACACGACGCGCCGCGGGAGGGGGGGGGCCTCAAAATTTCTCGGGCGCTTCGCGCCCTCGAAATTTTTCGGATTATAGGGTAAATAAATTTTCTCGTGCGCTACGCGCAGTCGAAAATTTATTTACCCATGGGCTCCGGGCGCCATAGGTACTCTTTCTTCTCAACTGAACCCTAAATTAACCCTAACCCTAACCCTAACCAGAGGCTCATATCTTCCACAGTCTTGTTTTAATGCAGCAATTGATAAGTGCGCAAAATTTGAAAATGCGATGATCACATAAACATTCTCAGCTGATGCCTCATGTGTTCACCATATGGTTTGTTTAAATGGATCATTTGATAAGTGCGCGAAATTCGAAATTTTGATTGGGTGATAATTCTATTAAGATTTATCACTCTGGAACAATTTACATGTTACTTTCTTCTAAGTTCATAAGTAGGTACATTAATAAGTTCTAAACCTAAAGAGATAGAAAATAACTTGATCAAATTAATAAACTCTGTTACAATTTAATGTCAAGCTTTTAATGTTAGAATTTATCAGCTGTTCGATTTTGAATCTTGTTTAAGTGAAAACATTTTGTTTAACTATATCATCTCAATGGCATGACGTCAGTAGGTCTTTGTTCGTAGTTGCTTTGTGCATTTCATATATAAAGAAAGTGTTGAAGCCAGTTCTTCACTCATTTTTGAATTATCAGCCTGCCTAGCAAGACGTCAGCTCCGTTCTTTCAAACCTTAATCAATATTCTAAAGTGAGTTGGGAACAATTTAAATGTTACTTTCTCTAAGTATATAAGTAGGTACATTAATAAGTTCTAAACCTAAAGAGATAGAAAATAACTTGAGCAAAATTAATAGACTTAAAGTTGTGTTTATGAAATTTATTAAAGACTTTAGCTATTCTCTTACGTATAATACTCACTACCACGATGTGAGTTTGGAACAATTTACATGTTACTTTCTTCTAAGTTCATAAGTAGGTACATTAATAAGTTCTAAACCTTAAGAGATAGAAAATAACTTGATCAAATTAATAAACTCTGTTACAATTTAATGTCAAGCTTTTAATGTCAGAATTTATCAGCTGTTTGATTTTGAATCTTGTTTAAGTGAAAACATTTTGTTTAACTATATCATCTCAATGGCATGACGTCAGTAGGTCTTTGTTCGTAGTTGCTTTGTGCATTTCATATATAAAGAAAGTGTTGAAGCCAGTTCTTCACTCATTTTTGAATTATCAGCCTGCCTAGCAAGACGTCAGCTCCGTTCTTTCAAACCTTAATCAATATTCTAAAGTGAGTTGGGAACAATTTAAATGTTACTTTCTCTAAGTTCATAAGTAGGTACATTAATAAGTTCTAAACCTAAAGAGATAGAAAATAACTTGAGCAAAATTAATAGACTTAAAGTTGTGTTTATGAAATTTATTAAAGACTTTAGCTATTCTCTTACGTAAAATACTCACTACCACGATGTGAGTTTGGAACAATTTACATGTTACTTTTTTCTAAGTTCATAAGTAGGTACATTAATAAGTTCTGAAACTTAAATTTAGTAAGTTTTAAGTATGGATTTAATTTTTCTTACAGACATGCCTCGTCCCAGTTGCTTGCCACGACAACGTTTGATTTTTCACTATTGCCAAACCTGTAAGCAGGCTGTCCGGCATTCTATGAAAAGCCAGCATAAGGAATGCACGATACGTCAGGATTGCAGTTTTCTGTACTGCCTATCTTGCAAAAGCTATGTGCGGACAGACATGGAGGCAAAAGGAGAGAATCCTAAAAGATTCATTAAGACCCACACCAAATGCGCATTGAGAAACGGGCGGGAGGGTCGAAACCTCACTTGCCTTGAGGAGAAGAGGCGAGTGGAGAGGCTCTTCGCGAAGGAGCGACCTATTGAGGGCATCCTAAGCCAAGTTGAGGAGTCCACAAGTGAGCAGCCAAAACCGAAGCCGAAACCCAGGCCCAAGTCCCGAAAATATGTTGAAACCGATTCCGACTCCTCGGATAGTGATATTGAGGTGAGTTCATATTTAGAATATTAGCAGTAACATAAAGCAAAAAAAATCAAGAGTCCAAAACTGATAGGGAAAGTTGACTTCTGTTTTGTTTGTTTTTCATATGTAATAATGTGCATGTCTTTTCACTATTTCAGCTCAAGAAGACACCTGTTAAGAAGCCACCTGTTAAGAAGTTAAAAGTCGAGCGGAAGCCATCAGTTCCGGAAAGGAATGTAAGTTTGAAATATCAAAATCAGCACTTTATCTATTCGTATGCATTTTCCATTCTTCACACTTTAACTATGTTTCATTTCCATCCACAGGTTGTCGTTAGTACGCCCGCAAGTAGCAGCTGGGTTGCGAAGCCTACGCCGCCTTCACAGAGAGTAAGTAATTGACAATTATTTTAGTCATATAAAATAACATGATTAGATCAATAACTTAGGACACATGCATACATTCAAATTCGAGAGGAATTTAAAATGTATTTTCCCTTGTAGAGCTTCCGATCGCTCTCTCTAAAGAAGAGTCGGAACAACCTCCTTGGCTTGACTCCGGCTACTACAACATCAGTGGAGGAGAATGAGGAGCGCCTGTACTCCATCCGGGAGTCTTCTTCAGATGAAGAAAACGTAAGTTTCAATCATAGGAATGGGCTAATAATCCCAACTATAATGTTATGTCCCTTTCGTTAATTCATATCTCTGTTTCTTTTTCAGCACCAGCTGACACTTGTTCCTGAAAAGGAGATCCCCTTCTCCCAACTTCGCGCCTCACCCAGCATTGAAGTCAGCTTCCCACCCTCTCCAATTCTGCACCGCGTCCCAACTCCACCTCAGCCAACTCCACCTCAGCCAACTCCACCTCAGCCAACTCCACCTCAACCAACATTCGATGACTACTGGGTCCCATCGTCTCCACCTGCTCCTACGCCGATGCCCAACAGCCCAACTCCAACTGTGATCCTCTCCAACTCTCTCCCAACTTGTGATCCCCTATTTAACGTTGACCTGGACGAGACGGTCGAGTCAGTGGTCGAGGTGCCCACACCTGTGTCTAAAAGTGCGGAGGACAAAGTGCGTCACCTTGAATGTAAGTTGCGCCAACAAGAGGAACGCGAGACGGCTCTTCGCGCTGACTACAGGTCACTGCTTGAGTCGTTCCGCAACATTACGCAGGCTAACCTGCAACTGTCGCAATCGATAGTGAAGCGTGATACAATAATGCACGTTGAGCTATCGAAAGCGGCAGTTATCAACAAAGTGCGCATGACACATGTCGATGACTTCTCAAGGTGTCATGGACATTGTGCCCACGTCAAGGTGACGCATAGTGACATTATTAAGTGTCAATCTCTTTGACTTCTTTTTTTGACTTTTAACTTTTAAAAAAATAATTACTTGTACACTTTGTATGTCTTTTTATTTATGTATTTAAGTGGAAATATAAGTCTGAGGTTGAGAACAAATTCCATTGGTAGACGTCACTGGTTACGTAATATAATATGTAGACAGTATATAAGTAGACGGAAGTTGTTAATCCTCAACGATCATCATGGTTGTCTGCTCTAAGTGTGGAAAGAAGTTTACAATTGTTAGCAATTTAACGCGTCATGAAAAATTTTGCAAGCTAGGAATAAAGCATAAATGTAGTAATTGTCCATATGAAACCAGTAGGAAAGATAATTTAAAAAGACACAATCTCATATGTTGCAGTCAAGAAGGAATAGAAACAAATAATACTAATTTATCAACTTGTAGTAGTCATGTTAGGGACATTCCAGATAGCGCTTTAAATAATGATGAAGCTTTTAGGCATTGCTGCTCTCACTGTGGTAAGAATTATAATAGCACAAGTAGATTCCGTCAACACAATAATATACATGATATGAACATTGAAATGAGTAGTCACAATAATTATGGAACATTCACCCTTAGTGAAAGCGCCTTCAGCGGACGTGCTCGCGTGTATGACATTACACCAACCATTCAAACAGTAGATGTAACATCTTTTTTATTCAACATGCGAACCTTACTAGAAAATTTAGTTAATGACTTGCGAACTAGTCTTCAACTACGTGGTCGATTAATTGCTCAAATTCGCTATGTCCGTTCTAATCCTCAAGAGGAAGAAACTTTTCTCGCGCACTTCACCTCATTATCATCAAATTATATATATATGACTTTGACACATGGTTTCAGCATAATTTAAATAGTTTATCAAATCATGTTTCAACTTTTGCAAATAGAGGAAGCAATTGGGTTGTTGATAAAGTAGTAAATGTAGAATTCAATTTAATTTCAACTCCTCTACTATCTGGTGGTAAAATGAATACTTTACCTAAAAAGTTAAGAAGTTCTAAAGCTGTAATAAATGTAAATTCAAATTCAAATGACTGCTTCATGTATTCTATCTTGTCAATCATTCACTACGATGAAGTTACTCATTCAAAGATAAACGAGGTAAACTCATATAGAAAGTGGACATCTAAATTGGTTATGGATGGCATTTCCACACCAGTGTCAATAAAGGACATTCCTAAGTTTGAGAAAAACAATGATATAAAAGTAAATATCCACTTGTATGAAAATGGTCTCAAGGGAGTAAGATACAACAGCAATTTCATTGGCAAAAGAACCGTTAATATTTTGCTAGTGCTACATAACGGTTTTGCCCATTATTGCGGCATACGAAAATTATCTAGGTTATATAGCAAATTTTACACAAGTCGCAAGATTTTTTGTGAAAGATGCACTCAATCCTTTTCAAAGAGAAGCGTTTTAGAACGACATTTTCAATTCTGTAGTCGTGGTAAGGTGCAAATAGAAAAAATGCCCAAACATTTAGAAGTTCAGATAAGTAGTACTGAGCACCAACTCAGTCCACCTTTAGTCATATACGCCGATATCGAGTGTTTAATAGAAAACAAAATTCATAAACCTGCGGCTGTAGGTGTGTACCACGTCTGGCATGAGGCACTTCAGTCAACCTACAATAACACCTATTATCTGTTTGAAGGGGAAAATTGCATTGCTGAGTTCCTAAATCATTTAGAAGACGTTGTCCAAAATTTATATGATAATCAAAATGTCATGACCAGAATGCCGATGCGATTGACAGCAGTGGAAGATATTGCTCATAAAAATGCAGAAAATTGTAATATATGTAAGATAAAATTTAGTGAAGATATATCAAAAGTTCGTGATCACGATCACATAACCGGAAAGTACAGGCAAGCATTATGTTCAAAGTGCAATTTGCGATTACGATTGAATCGACGAGAGCTTCCTGTTTTCTTTCAGAATTTCAAAAACTATGACAGCCATATTATTTGTTATAAAGCAATTGGTAAAAAGAAATCTTGGAAGTTAGATGTTATTGCAGCTACTGCTGAGAAATATATTACTCTATCATCAAAAATTCCAGTAAGCGAATATAATGGAAAGCCTGTATATTTTAAATTGAAATTTCTGGACTCATATCAATTTCTGAGTGCATCGCTTGGTGAATTAGCCAAAAGTCTGAAAGTCTACAAACATGTAGAAGCGCTGCGAAATGAATTTCCAAAATTAACTGATGATATTCTTTACGAAAAAGGAGTGTTTCCGTACTCATATTTTAGTAGTTTGGCAACTCTAACGGAGCTCTGTCTTCCTCCTCAAAGGGAATTTTACAACGATCTTACTCTTGAGCATTGCAACGATATAGATTATGAGCACGCGAAAAAAGCATGGAATGCGTTTAATTGCAAAACATTTGGAGACTACATGATTGCATACCTCAAGTTAGATGTCTTGCTGTTGGCAGACATTTTTGAGACATTTAGGAAATTAAGTCAAGATGAAGATCAAGTAGATCCAGTTCATTTTGTTAGCCTTCCTCACCTTAGCTTCACATCAGCATTGAATTTCGCTTCGAATGATCCCCCACACTACATTCAAGATGAGAGCAGGCATAATCTTTTTGAGAGGGGGATTCGAGGAGGTATGACGTTTACAAATATTCATAGAGCGCGTGCTCGTATTTCAGAGTTGCAAAACAATTCACAAGAGAGCCGTCATTTAGCATATTTAGACGTCAACAACCTTTACGGTTCGTCGCTAAGTGAGAATCTCCCACATTCAAACTTCAAATGGCTTGATGAAGGTCAAGTAGTGTATTTCTCAAATGAGGAAAACATTCAAAAGATTGATAATGAGGCTGATATAGGTTATGTATTTGATTTTGATTTAGAATATCCTTCAGACATTCACGATGACACGGCTGATTTTCCATTAGCTCCAGAAATGCAATTGGTAGAGCAAAAAATGTTTTCTACATATATGAAAAATTTCTATGAAACTTTAAGACCAAATATGTGTTTCACAAGCACAAAGAAACTGTTGCTGCATCAGTTCGATCGAGAAAATTATGTTGTTCATTACTCGATTCTAAAATTCTACCTCTCTATGGGAATGAAGATAAAGAAGGTCCATGCTGGAATCCAGTTCACACAAAAATCGTGGCTGAGACAATATATTGATATGAATTCGCAGAAAAGAGCTCAATCAAAATCTGATTTTGAAAAAGCGTTTTATAAATTAAAAAACAACTCCCTGTTTGGTAAGACTATGGAGAATGTGAGACGTCGGAGGAACTTCAAATTAGTAAATACAACATTGCAACTATCTAAATTCGCCAATCATCCCCTATATGTCCAGCATAAGATATTCGATGAAGATTTAGTTGGTGTGGAACTGTATAAACCTTCAATAGTTCTAAATAAACTAATTTATGTTGGTCAAGCAGTTCTTGACTATAGTAAATTAGAAATGTACCAGTTGTATTATAAAGATTTAATTAGATGTCCACTGATAAATAGAGCACGTCTTTGTGGAGGTGATACCGATAGCTTTTTCCTTTGTCTATACACCTCACCATCTGTTCGTCTAGAGGATATATTCCTGTATTTCGGTGAAAAATTTGATTCCTCAAATTATGACGTGAATCACCGTTTATATTCAATTACAAACAAGGCTAGACTCGGTTGTTTTAAGGATGAGTGCGCGGGAAAGTTGCTTGAGGGGATGGTTCTTTTGAAGCCAAAAATGTATTCAATGAAATTTCTAGATTCAACACATCATAGCATTAGGCGAGCAAAGGGTATACAGAGAGCAGTGGTTAGACGCATAGAACATAGTGACTATAGAAATGTTTACTATACTGAGAAAGATACCAATGAGAAAATAACCGTCATAAATTCAAAAAACCACATAGTTGCAACAAAAACGTTTAGAAAGCGAGGGCTCTCACTTTGGGAAGATAAGCGCTGCTGGATAAATAAGAACTTATCTTTACCATATGGACACTATAGCCTTGGACTTCCTCCTCCGTCAAAAAGACGAAAATGTCTTCCCACAGCAGGTGATGTAGAATAGCGGATAGAACAACGGTAGAATCAATAAAAAATAACACGTAGGTAGTAAATATTTCAGTGTACATTTCTACATCTTTCCGATATGTAGAAATTGAATTTGAATACATAACAGCATTCAGCATCCTTCCGATATGTTGATTTGCAAACATAAACTAACTTTAGGCAATTATCAGATTATAATAATTACATTAAGAATAACTTCAGAATATGCCTCATTATATCAGAACATGGAAGTTAAGTGAAAGACAAAAAATTCACCTAACAGATTCAAGCAAAATAGTTTTTCGACATTCTGTAACAAATAGTAGAAATCATCGTGGTGTTTCTATTAGTAGTGACGCATTGCCCTCACTTAAAGATTTTGCTAATCTGATTGAGCGACATGATACTCGGATGAAGATTCCTCTGGATGAAAAGGTATGGATAAAATATGATTCAACTGTCAAACTTTACGTATGTTCATCCAAGAGGAAAGACGTTGATCATCGATTTTTTCGTTTTAGTGACGTCACATGGGGTTCCTTTATAAAGGAGATTCTACCAAGTATAATTTCATTCGTCAGAGATAGACGACATCAGTCAGATGAAAGTGGTGAATCGCATGGTGGTTACAAAAGCAAACTCAAACCTCAATCTACATCAAATCGAGCGAGACATACCCAACAGAAATCAATGGCTAATAGTGAAGAAGAGGCGAAAGCCGACGACGAGTTTGTGTCTGGGGCGACCCACAATGTTGACATGGAGAATCTTGAAGAAGGAGAAATCCATGACTGTCCTTTTCTTTCCTAATGGAACAGTGCAGTGTGTTGGGTGCTTCGATGATTGTGATATCAATTACTTACACTCCGTGTTGGAGATACTATTACGGGATAAATTACCTAATTGGAAAGTAAAAACCATGACAGTATTATGCGAATTGAATCATCGCTATGACTTTCGCAAAGTTTCCTCTACGTCCAATCTTACTTATGAGGTGGAGTTATTTCCTGCTGCGCAAATGACAAATTGGCATCCTTATCACGTTCACGTGTTCCACAATGGGAAAGTTGTGATAACTGGCATTAAAGATTTGAAAGTTGTATCCCAAATAATAAGTGATTTGAAAAATTATTTTGTAAAAAGTTGATGGACTGTTGTAAATAGTTTGTAAATATACATTTCAATTGTGAAACTTTGCTCTCCCTCTAAACATTACGCTCTGGGAAATAAAACGAATTTTGCATATATAATGAATTTATTACAAGACTGAGTTCATATAATTGTTGAGAATTACATCGTTTTTAGCACAATTTCTAGAGAATAATCGAATAACACTTTTATAGTCACTTTTCAAAGGTCGTTCATTAACAAAATACAGTACGTAGCCCCCACACATAAGGGATCTATTACTTTGGAGTGGGAACGATGTCACTTTCTTTCTAGTCCATGAGAATCTATTCATCCATATTGATATATCATGTAATGGTGGCTGATTGAGAGAGTCAAAATATTCAGCTACTCTATTGCGATTTATGTACACGGCAACCCAATGTTTACCACGAAGATTAACCGTGTCTGTATTTATAATCAGAGAACAGGGATATGACTGAATTGATGTAGGTAGTTCATCTCTTGGGAATACATTGAGAAACAATTTCTTGGAATAAGGATGAGCTTTCTTCATTAAGTTTAAGATTTCCACATTACTGAGGTTGCTCATCTCTGATAGTTGGCCAAGACGTCTCTCAATCTAGTAATTTCAATGCTGCTGTCATAGATTGCGTAAAGTAAACCGGTTGCAGGAACTTTCAAAGGATCCGCAAATGTGAGTTCCAATCGAAGATTACCAGCTTTTGTAACATCCACATTTTCCCCAGTTATATCACAATCTGCTTTGAGGTTGTATAATATATAGAAGTAGCCATTCTTATACATATCCATCGTAATACCATTTGAATCGTCAGTGTTGAACATGTCTAGTGCCATGAAGGTAGAGCAATATTCGCGAACAAAATTGTTTTCCTTAAAATTCGGTTGATAGGCCTTACAAGCAACTGAATTGCCATCTGCGAATAGACCGAGTTTCGTCATACCAAAATGTTGAAAATGAAACGGATTCTTCTGAAAGTTACCACAAAATGATTCATTTTCTACAAACGCGATGTGCACCGCCTTCGGTAGGGCAATTGGAAAGAGGTTGGGATAATCAAAAGATGAGGTAGTCGCCGGAATCGTAAAAGTGGTTAGTACACTATGATTGACTGGATATATAGCATTGTGGTTCTTCAGTCCTACAGCATGTTGATTGATGACTGTGGGATTCATTTTTACTCGCCTTACATTGAGGACAGCTTCCGTTATGTGTACATCATAGGATGCAGCAGGTCCGAATGACATCAAAGCAAATTTTGATTTAGCACGAACAAATGTCAATCGCATTTGTACTTGAGATAGGAGGTATCTCGATTGACGGAAAAAATCAAGATAGACAGGACCTTTTAAATGTAGTTCAGCTGAATCAGCAGTTAATTCCACACGCTTTTTCAAACCATTATTAGCGAAAGCATCGAACTTACCAGACTGATCTGTAAACCAACCAGCAGCTTGTAAGTGCGTTTGTTTGGCCTGGTTTTGAAACTGAGTCAATGTATATAATTAAGCTCCATATGGATATGATGAATCTCCTCCTTCAATCTGCTTATTATTTAGTGATAAAGTGACATCTGAGAAGATACTGGCAATTGGGAGATTAATCAACCCCACTTTGTCCTTAGAATCAATGTTAGTACCATCAGTTTTTTTAATTTGTACACACAATTCCAAGTCAATAGACTGACAGTCGATGTAGTCGTCAGCATTAGCAGTAACATCAAACTGAATAGGTATGTCATTATCCACAATATTTGTTGAGGGAAAATAGTCAACAATTTTCGACGAAATTATGTCAGTTTTCTGGGGTGATGTATCAAAAAAGCACAAAGCTGAATTGATAGTCGATTGCATTTCACTCAGTTTAGAAATACGTTAATCTCCTTCGTTTCGACTTATTTCCAACTGATTTCGATTTCCGCTTTCGCTTTCGCTTCCGCTTTCTTGTCTTTTTCACAGGAAGCTTCGATCTAGATTTCCTAACTCTTCGTCTTTGCTTAGTAACTCGACCGGATCCAACTTGTCTTGTTGCGCCTCTTACGAACAGGTCGTCTCGACTTTGTTAGGTCATCCAATGCATCAATAGCTGATTGTTGAGCACGGACTTTCATTGATTCTCCTATAACCGCTCCTTGGAGTGCATCCGCAGCAACATTTGCACCAAAATCTAAAGCTCTGTTTCCTACGCGTTTCATCACTGGCAACGCATAGCGTTTAAGTGCAGGAAGTAATGCACGCTTTAATGCACCAAATATTCCTCCTCCTACTTGTCGCCTACCTCCAGCAAATACGGGATATCCGCTTTGATATGATGGTCTGCTATAAAAGCCTGTCATTGTAAATTTTGAATTCTGAAGAATCTCACAATAGCGTAAAGCCTTAGTCTCGATTCTTAATATGTAGTGTCAGCACAGTAACACCGCCATAGAATGGAACAATTTCACCCGCATCATCATGAATTGAAATGTCGATTCTATTGATAACACTTCGATTGATCGGTAAATACATTTTGTTGATGAATTCAAGATTGATTAACTGCTTCCGGACGGATGATAGGGGAAATGTGCGTAGCAATGGAGCCTCGATGTCACCAACTCTAGTATACTCAACAATATTGCAGTAAATATATAAGTTACTGATGTCTCTCTCTAATGAAGGTGCTGAATTACCAATGGTTGTACTTTCATTTATTGTGAATTTTGAGAACCCTAGAATTGTTGCCAACATCTTGTCGAGCTTAATGAGATAATTTCTCCCTACTTTTAAAACCATTCGCTTCTTTAAGGGATCATATGAAAAGAAGTACTCATCTGCGTTGAGGTAGTGTGCACCATTTTCATTCAGTTTTGTACAAATTTCCGATGGTGTGTTTAGATCTTCAACGTTTAAATTGATCCTCCTTACTAGCTCAGTTGAGGTACTCAATTCGTCAGCCAGTATTTTATCGGAATATACATTGATGTGCCATGCGTCGTTTGTTGCTGTCTTTAGTTTATTGGAATTCAACTGAATCTTATATGTATCATTTAATTCTGTCAATCACGGTGGACTATCAGGATGCTTGAATAGTCTCTGAATTTCAGATCCGAATTCAATAACAGCGGAATTAGACTTTTCCAAAGTCGTCTTTTTAGTGAAAACAAGAAATTCTACCTCCATTTCAGCAGTAAAAAGAGTTACTTTCTCTTTCTTATATTCACAAGTCATTAAACTTTCTGGCACTGATCCTTGAAACTTTCTTGCAACGTCTTCAATATTTTTAATAACTTCAAATTTTTCCTTGACGCGGACACTCCTTTTCTGTAGTGCATACAACGGTGCAATTCTACATTGAAAATCACTAACTGTTCTCTCAGCTTTCCATCCAAGTCCATTATACCAATGTAGAGATGAAAATGTAGTTCTGGGAAACCCTAGAGTGTGTGCCAAATCTCTACCTAATATTAGCAGAACATGCTTCCTCCCTTCTTCAATAGTTTAGTTGAGCCTTTTACAACTGGCTTGAAGAATCTATTTAAAGTGAGAGTGAAGAGATCGTTTATTCGTCGGAACATTTTACCAATTTCATTCTCCGTATCTTGCAAGCTGAGTGTGGGAACTGTAGAATTGAAGGAAGACGTTGCATATGCCTTTTCAATTTTGATCATGTTCTTGACAGACGGTAGCGATGGTGAGAAAGGATGTAAAGTAAGATGATGAAAATCCCATGTTCCATGTAGACCATTCTGAAATAGGCGAAAACAATCATCCTTTTCACGTACTTCCGTGTGTATTTCAAAATAATTATTCGTTAACAAACTAATATCATTGTAATATGTGACTTCAGTTAATGCGACTTCGTGAGGGCCACTGAGATAAAGAGGCTTGGCAAACTCAACCGAATACTCCGATGGTTTGTTCTCTGGAAATATCTTGGGATTGCTGTTGCTCGGGAGAATGATGTTGAACTCAGCAGACGACATTATTGGATATAATGTGGGATCAGTAGTCATTCACCAACATTAGCTTAAAAGCTTCTAATGTCTCCTACTTCCACATTTCTCAAGTCTTGATGGGCTATCCAACTGTTGAACGAGTCAGGATATCCCTTCCATTTGACGAGATATTTTCTATGATTACCATGTCCTTTCCTCTTAACTATTCTATCTATCATATACACTTCTTCACTCCGATCAACAACCTGTAATTCATATGAGTAGAATTTCCCTTCAATTGGATTACCATGAGAGTCTATTAACTTATACATTGTTGGTTTAAATTTTTTATTTACTTCATCAACAAAGAATTCTTCTTCGGTCCAATTCGGTAGATAGCCCTTCTCGAATGTAGACTTCACTTTAGAGATGCGAACTCTATCACCAACGTTGATTTTCTTCTTATCGGTAGTTGCTTTTGGTGCCTTGCCATACAGACGAAGCCACAAATCTATAGCATTATCCCGAGTGACGTCGATTGGACGCATCTTTATAATCCGATGATAGCTCTCATTGTAATTTCTCACGAACTTCTGTAAATCATCTATCCAGACATGTGTATTTGTAGCACTGAAATACCGCCATATCTTTGTCTTGAGTGTACGATTGAACCTCTCAACCATCGCAGCTTTGTAAGCACTTTTAACACTGAACAGTTCAATGTCATATCGCTCAAGTAGACCACGAACGTGGGAATTTTCGAATTCCTTTCCTTGATCTGTTTGTATTCTTTGTGGTATCCTCACTTCATTTAGAATACTTTGAAAAGCCGCCTCAACTTCTGCTCCTCTCTTGGATTTCAAGGCGCGAACCCAAGCATATCGTGATAAAATATCTATTACGGTTAGGATGTACTTGTAACCGTCATTGTATTGAGATATCTGCTGCATATCAGCCAAATCTGCTTGCCATTGACTGTAAATATTATTGACAACATATCTCCTAGTTGGAAACCGCTTCCTCGCATCCTTGTGTAGCGTGTAGGTTGGTTGACTCTTCAACCATTTCTTCACTGTCTCTATTCGTACACCTGCTGCACGGGCTAAAACGCTCGGACGACTGAAGCTTGCGGGATGATTGATATCGTAGTAGATTTGTCTCAGTTTTTCCGCTGCGCTCATCCTCCTTATTCTGGCGACTCGCTCGAGTATTACTTGCACAGCAACTGCTAACGCAATTGATATCAACTTCTATACCCTCTTCTCCTTTACTATCGAGCGCAGACTTCAAACAGCAGCAAATTTTCTGCATAGACATGATATGGGAAGCAATTTCACTGTTATTTGCCTAATATTTGCTATAACTTTTCGGTGTTCGTGTTGAACGTCTCCCTCTTCTCTTCGGAGTTGGAGACGTAGCAGGAGAAACAATGGGTTCTCGCTTGACTGTGGTAACTACTTTTCCTTTTGAAGAATCGGTTGCCAACACTTTATTCAGTTCATTTATAGTTGGTCCTCCGATTATATTATGGGGGACATTGTGATTAGATAGCACTTTTTGAAAGTATTCCCATCCTTGTGGAGCACCCAGCTTTCGCCTTACATCTCTCACAGCATATTGTAGAAGATCATCAATGTGACTGTTCCTAATTACATCACTGTTTTCTTCTATTATTTCTCCTCGGTCATTGAACTTTACGTGGGGATCAATAAAATCAAACAACCTTTCAGCTCGCATGCGATTTGCTCGAGGAGTTGAAAGAGTTATGAATTTGCGCAGCTTTTCCCTAATATGTCGTCTTTCCTCTAAATTCTCAGCCTGTAACTGCATTCGTCGATAAGGATCCTCAATCTTTTGAATTTCCCTATCCTGTTGAGATAATTGCTTAAGTTGATCTGTAACCGGCTGATCCACATTTTTAACTTCCTGAATATTTCTTGTCATTGATAGCTGTAGATATTCCTCTTGAAGAATGACAACCATTTTTGAAAAACTCATATTGAAAATGTCATAGTAGCTGAAGCACATATGTATTGCCTAAAACTGTCATTGGTCCAATTAATTAACTGTTGACAGTGAATACTATCATTGCATCTCCAGAGTTTGGTATAATATTAGTTCGAAATCGAAATCGCTCTGGGCATTCTTGCGTTAAATCAATGAAGAGGTAGCCATGTGGCTTCTTCGTCACTTCATCATATATTTTCGAAAGAGTTTTAGGCTGCTGAGGTAATATTTGTCGACTCAAATGATGTATCTGACTACTATCTCTTGGATTCTTGAAAACCACCAAATAGTGTGTATTAAGACTTCTAGTTCTCTGCTCTTTTCCTCCATCAAAGATATTTTGAGTGATGTAGATGATAAAAGCTTGCCTATGGTGTGCTGTTTGAATAAACATTTCGGTTACATCTTTTGAAGATTTGCTTTCGCGAAAAAGATCATCCAACACGATAAAATCAGCTGCTCGGATATCCTCAGTTGGTGGTAGCCCCTGTTTTACTTCTTATCCCTGCTGTCGGAGTGCAGAATGCAGATCTGGTTGAAAACTACCGTAGTACCATTTAACCTGTTTTATTTTCTTATTAAACATCTCATCTCTGTATTGCAGTAGCTGAGTTACAAAAGTTGTTTTACCAGACTGACTTGGTCCGGCCACACACATTGTACGGTCAGTGAATAGTCGAAAATCTGTCATTTCAGAGTCATTCAATATCATCATTTACTAACACTCATTATTTTGCTTAGTTAGAACTTAAAACATGTAAATTATTTCCAAACAAGTTTTATTGAAACGATAAACAGTTGTTTTAATTTACCACATTTGAGTGTCTTCATCGAGAGTAGAATCGAAGGAACTCTTCAAGTCAGGTTGTGCATCCTGTCGCCTCAGTTTTAGCTTCATGTTGTCCCTCGATCTGCGCGTCCTTTTCTTGCTTTCATCAACCTCCTTGGCTTCTTTTGCATCGTTTGATTCTTTCGGCTCACTTGGTGTAGCAATGTCTTCAATATGAATTAAGCACTTGTCAATTGGTAATGGTTCATAAACCAATTGTAGAACCTTCATCTGAAGAGAAGCCAATTTACCAGTTGAACCATGAGCGCCAATGTAAAGTCCAGTAACGTGTACCAAGCCCATGTATCGCCCACGCTTGAGATCATCACAATCCATTGGGTTTGACAGCACATCAAACGCTTGGAAATGGTCAGATAATTTTAAGAAGAGAGTATCAAACTCAGGTAGATCTTTGAATCCACTCCCTTCCTCCAACTTCTTCTTCCAATGTACCGGAGCACTGTCAGGTACTTCGACACATTCCTTTGCGAATGAATCAATCATTTTTAGTATAGTTTGCTACCATTTAGGAAATGTGACACGCATTTGTCTTAGATTGCTGTGGCTAGACGATGACATCCCATTGCTATGAAAAAATGGAACTTGTAAATATAATCCATCATCACCATAATTAAGCGTTTGAAAATAAAACGTGTTTCCAATTCCTTGAACCCTACGCGTTGGTCTAAATTTCAAGAGATCGCGATCAACAGCGACGCCCTCTTCCTTAATTACGTGGTGTGATCCAAAATGTCCCGGACTAACCTACTTGCAGATAACCTGTGATAACGAATACTACTTCAGATGTAAATTTAGGTCTTTAAGGCATGAGAAATATGGTCGCCGAAATTTTTCCGGTCAGTTTTCTATTTTTAAAAAATATTTTTACATTTTAACATGAATTTCTGTATTTTCTGAATTGATCGAGATCCGATTTGTCTTATTGTTATAGTTAGATTGATTTTGATTTGTACCTTATTTGACGGATATATTTGCCATGAATATTGCACGTCTTTTGTTAATTGCTTCATGTGTTACGATATCAATCAGTGAAGTTCATTCAGCACGCATTCATTAAGAAATCCGTGTCAACGATGGTTCTTTGTTCTATCAGTTTTCATGATGGATGTGACAAGCGTGTCTTCAGTCGAATATCGCAGTGTGATACGATACCTCTTGATCCGCGGCTTCGCTAATGGTGACATTCTAAAGGAATTAAGCCTGGCATATGGAAGCAAAGCTCCATCGAGAACTACTGCTTATTTCTGGATAAGCGAATTTAAACGCGGAAGACAATCTGTGGAGCAAGATTTTTCAACTGTTGGTCGGCCGCAGGAGATTCCGGAAGAGAAATCGAGTCAGTGGGATGAAGTGATTACAGCACACAGAAGGATAACCATCCGTGAGTTGTCAAGAGAGTTGCGAATCAGTTATCACTCCTGTCATGACATCATCGAAAGACTTGGATATCGCAAACTGGCATCACGTTTCGTACCGAAGTTTCTGTCACCTGAAATGAAGGAGAACAGACTTCTGGCGGCACAGTCAAATTTGGATCTCCTCGAAATGCACGGAGATCAGTTTCTGAACTGCATCCTTACAGAGGATGAAACACCTTTAAGTTTGTATCTGCCTCAAAGTAAGCGAGAATCTGCAGAGTGGCGAAAATCAGGCGAGTCTGCCCCTTTGAAAATGCGATCCGGAACATCACATCGCCGGTCGTTGATGCTGACGGTCTTTTGGAACGCTTCGGGAATCCAACTGGTTGACTTTGCGGATAAAGGAGTAAGAATCAATAGCGAATATTATTCCAATCTGTTATCTGAAGCGAGGAAGAAAATAAGAAAGCCACGAAACATTCCCCTCTACTTGCTTCATGACAGTGCTCCGATTCACACCTCGCAGGAGACAACCAATGCCTTAACGAGAAACGGATTTCAACTATTGAGCCATCCTCCTTATTCACCTGACTTGGCCCCAAGTGACTTCTATCTGTTTAGATTCCTCAAAAAGCATCTTCGTGGACACCATTTTGAATCGCCAGTTGAACTGCGGGATGCAGTTACTGAGTTTTTTGATTCTTTGACACCGGAATTTTTTCATAAAGCTTTTTGTGAATTGAGACTTCGTTGGCAAAAAGTGACGAATGCTAACCGCTCATACATTGAAAAGTAAACTGTTTTCTGGAACAAAACATTTGTTTTTCCGTTAATTATTAGTCAGGTTATTAGTGATAGCTTAACTGTCAAGTTAATCTAAATATATTAATTCTAAATCGCTAGAATTTATAGGAAAATCTTGAAATTCAGACAAAAATGTTTGAAAATTTTGAAAAAATAGAAAACTGACCGGAAAAATTTCGGCGACCATATTTCTCATGCCTTAAAGACCTAAATTTACATCTGAAGTAGTATTCGTTATCACAGGTTATCTGCAAGTAGGTTAGTCCGGGACATTTTGGATCACACCACGTATGTGCATTTTAAGAGACATTTTGTTGTTGTACTCACACTGACGGATGATCACTTGAAAATGACTACTGAAAGCTCGCACGCCTATCTTATATAGCCTTCAATCAATGTCAATGAGTAATCGATGACGTGTCGACTTCTGATTTGTTGGCTTTATGCTAGCAATGCAACACCTGTAATAATTCTTCCTAGAGGACTGTCAAGCACTTTGGAGATACTATTACTGATGTCATTTAGCATATCCATAAAGCCTCCACCTCCGTGTTGAATCATATTTCTCCTGACTTTATCACTACCCCTAGGATTCGAAAATTTGCGAATGTTTTTGATAGACCTAGGATTCAACAAAGGCTTGTATATTGGAAGACACTTGTGAATTGTAAAGGCCAAATCACGTATGAAGTCATCACTTGAATTTTGAATTAATTCACACTTCCTCCGATTATTATGTATTTTATTCAATTTCCGCAATGCCTTCTTAAACTGACTTGAAGGTTTAAATGACCGTTTCTTTCGGGGAAAAGACCGTCGTTTTCTTTGTACAACCATATTTCTTTTTTTTACAACAATGAATGAGAAGAAAGCGAATAACATTATTGCTTAATACATACAATGATGATAATTCAAACTACAAATAGCATTGCTGCTCAGTACATACATGTAATACACAATGTCACTTCAAACATTGACAGATGGTAGTTCATAGTCATCAATGTCACTTAAGGTTTGTTTCGTTGCAATTATCAACTGTTTAAGATCACTCATTAAGTCCATCGAGAGGGGACAACACCTACAACATGACATTTGGGCGTACAAACGCAGAAGATTCACATAGTATGCTCGAAACTTAGCAGTGTCATCTCGGTCCAGCGCCGCCACGTTGATGCTGACGGATGGTGGGCCAGCAAATACGTCAACTTTCAATTTTACACCATCTTCTTCATAATGGCTGAACGTTATCAGGTCATGCAGGCATGTGTTGAAATATCGCGTTCTGTTATAGCAATAACAGCGAGAATGAGCAGGAATTGTCTCAGTTCCACTTAGTGGTTGGAACACTTCTTCAAGCCAAACTTTGGTCACTCTTGTCAGCACTTCAATCAATGCGTTCATTAGGATTTTCTGCACCTCAACGTTGTCTTCACACTTGAAGAATTTTACAATGTCCTCCATCAAATCTACTAAGTCAGCTTTGTAACCTGTTACGTCGTCACTACAATAAAATATAAATCCTTTGAATTTCTTGCCTTGATGAACAAGTGCTACAGGGATATAGCTGCTGAAGGTCATGCTCAATCTTGTTCAATGAATGAATGAATGAGTGAAACGAGAACCATTATCTCTCTCTCTTATAGCTAGGCTAAAGCATTAATGACCAATGAAAAGCGAGCTTGATGAGTCATCATGATCTATACACATTCGTATATGATGTTACAAACCCTTGACAAAGAGGACATTTCTTTATATAATTATTCTGTTTATCATAACAATGAGAACATAAAACAAAGTGTTCACATGGGACCAAGAGAATGGACCTTGGTCGTTCAAAGCATTCAACACAGTTCACTTCGCACAGCAATTTAAATGTCTCGTTTTCCAATTTTCGCCTCTCATCCAAATGAATTCCACGGTCTGCCGAAGAACTTGGAGAAATAATTTTTGACGAATGTCTCTCTTCTGATCTCCCAGTCACGTCTCGCTGTTTCAAAATTGCTGTCTTAAATTCAGGTATCTCATTATAATTTGATGGCGAAAAATCTTCTATCCAACTGTGATCTAAATTTAGTCTTGTAGTACTTTCAAGTAAATCCATTAACCGCTCAATTAGTTCACCAGCTCGGATGCTTTCATTTAAGTTTGTAACTGTTTTTATAGCTTGCAATGAAAAACCAAGATCTCTTGCAACAATCCATGATGTTGGACGACCATTCATCATATATATAGAGTGTGATAGAAATTTGACAAAAGAACACAAAATAGAAATGAAGGATTCAATGGTCACAATGGTCACAATGGTCACAATGGTCACAGTTGTCTCAATCGAAGACAAACCATAATGAAAATAATAATAAGCAATTCTCCATGCATATAATATATATATATATATATATATATATATATATATATATATATATATATATATATATATATATATATGTATAGATATATAGATATATATATATATAGATAGATAGATAGCCTTCAACATAATCATTCAAAAAAAAAATAACAAGTTCAGCATTAGAACATCTGCGTACTCATCCTCAACACAATTAGAACATTACGTACTCATCCTCAACACAATTAGAACATTATGTATTCATCCTCAATACAATTAGAACATCTGCGTACTCATCCTTAACACAATTACAACATTATGTATTCATCCTCAATACAATTAGAACATCTGCGTACTCATCCTCAACACAATTAGAACATTACGTACTCATCCTCAACACAATTAGAACATGATGTATTCATCCTCAATACAATTAGAACATCTGCGTACTCATCCTCAACACAATTACAGCAATCCTCAACGTTTCAATCCTCACACTTTGCCATTCATGTTCAAATTAACAACTCTAGAACATTTAAATGTACCTAACCGAACTCACATCATCAACACATTTCACTATTCTCTTCATAAATAACACAAAACAGTACACTTGTGTTCGCAATCAACACTTCAAATAACAGACGACTACAACCACAAGATCAACTTTAAAAACAAATCGGTACATAACGTTCCAATTCAAAATGTACTCATCCTGATCGGTACATTTAGGTTCCAATTCAAAATGTACTAATCCCGGGACAGCATGAGCCCTTTTAATACTACTTCTGTCGAAATGGACTCTTTAGGATCGGACTCAATGCAACCGAGACCTTCGACGATGGGCGAGTCTTTACCCAAAAGATCCAGAACGAGTAAATCAATTTCGTCGAACAGCTCTCCAGTGTTTGCCCCTGAACCAGTTTCCTCTCGCTTTCGCCGTTTCTCCTGTAAAAATGTAAAGTTCGCCATGTAATAAACATCCAATCTTAAAGTGCACGTAATGTAATCAAAATAAGTGAACTGTTTGGAGTAATAAGGGCACACTCGTACACGGATGATATACTTGTACCCGTCAATATCCGAAGGTAAAAACAGGTAGGTGTTATGCTCTTATGCGTGAATGTGACTATGGGTAACAATTTCTGAGGATACAGCTATGTTGAATTGTCCTTAGGATAATATATTTTGTAATAATTAATTTCCTTGATTTTTGAAGGATATTTTAGGAAATTCGACTTGATTAATGATAGAGAATCTCTTTTTATACTTGCGATATGAATAAGGTAAAGTATGTCATTCCCTGGCAAATAGTAACATTAGAAAATAGAATAGGCCTTATCCAGTAACATTTACAATTACAGCTTCTTTGATATAACACCAGTATCTTGCTAAATGATGAACACTGAAGAATATGTTTTGATTTACATGATAACTCACCAAAGTCCTCTTCTTCAAGTTTGAGAATGTCGTATCACGGAGATAATCGCCATCCTTGCCCACGGGATACACAAGCACCACCATTTCGCTGTGAATCTCTTTCCATTTGGCCTTCCTCTTCTCCTTCGTAACTCCTTTGGAATCATCAAATTTATTGAACAACAATTCCTTATTTTCGATCAATCTTTGTAGGAGAAGCTTCTTATCAGTGGTCTCGAATTTTGGAGGCATTTCGTTGTCAATTAAAGAAAAGTTGTTTCTCGTTAGGTTAATGCGTACACAAAATCTATATTGACAATAAGTGTCACGCAATCGTCAAGGTGATCGAAATATCCAATCAGAAACTACGTCGAATTCCACCGACTCCGAGTCGCGCGCTTCAGTCATGGAAGAACTTGCAGACATGCGTGCTCTTCACATAAAGCTGATCTTTCATGTAAAGCAATTAGGCGCAAAATATCGAATGACGGTACAGATTTATTTTGATGTAGTACAAATATATATATTATCACAACTGTTAACTAAAACATTTAGCTATAACGGGACGTTTTTGATGTTCTACGGTAGTTGTTTAATTTGCATTATTTCAGCTTCGGTGGACTGAAATGGTGAATGATTTTATGTGAAACTAACCAATGACGATCGCCGTTATAAACTTAGTGTACTTGTTATCTTATAACAAGTGTGTAGAATTTGCATCGAAGAATTGCGTTACTGATTACCTATTATAAATCACTCTTTACTACAGATTGTTTCATAAAAAATGGATCACCCTTAAACATCGCCTTAACTTCAACTTTGTCTAACTCCGCCAAACTTGAACGAATTTCTCTGAAATTTGGAAGATATGTCAGTTGTGCTTACTAATATCATTGTTGGAAATTTCAAGCATGAATATTGAGTTGTTTTCCTATTATAGATAAAAAAGTAGTAGATAATTTGATCTTCATTTAGCAATGTTACACAAAATCATACCTCACTCTCATAAAATTACATTTGTTTCCTTGGTTATGTAATATGTTGTTCTACAAGCCAAAAGCTATCAAGCAAAACAAAAATAAAGAAAATCGGTCAATCAGAGCCAGTATAGCACCATTATTCATCAACAATAATGTAACTGCTACATGTGATTAACTGGACTTCATGTTCCATAGCTTCCTGACTTCGTTGCGGTGGTGTTGGCAGCACTCCGGATTGCTTTCAGCTAGAAATCTATCTCTTACCGGTTGAAAACAATACAAAGCACAAAAGAACAATAACGAGATCGCATTCACAAAAGGCAAAGTGTCAGCCTTGCTAGAACTGGGGTCATGACTAGGGGACTATGAGTCATTGTCACTGGCGAAATCAATGGGATCGGGTTGTCTGGTCTGATGAGGCATCAGTCCGTCTGAAGGATAGTAATGGTCGATTGAGATTATGGATAAAATCTGATCAGGAAATTCCGAGACATTTACATCGTCCCCGGGTACAAGGTGGTGCGACTCTACTGATTTGGGCTGGCATTTGGACCAATGGCCGCTCTGAACTTCACATACAGCAAGGAACCATGAATTCTGAACGCTATGTGAATGTTTTATGAATGAACATTGGCCAAATGACAGATCAACTTGGTGATCCATCGACTTGGTTATTTATGGATGATAATGCTACGTGTCACAGGACTAGTAGAGTCAACTTATGCAAGTCTCAATAGGGCTTAGGACATTATCTTGGCCAGCTCGTTCTCCTGATCTGAATCCAATAGAAAATGTATGGAGTATTCTAAAACGTAACGTTCGTCGTTCACTGCTACCTACAGATGGCGTATCACAACTTACGTCACTGTTAAAAAGAGAGTGGAGAAAGTTAGATCAGTCAAAAATCAACGATATCATCGAATCAATGCCTAGACGAATTGGTAATGTCATCGACAATAGGGGTAGGGCCACAAAATATTAGCTTCTTAAGAACCGTTACTGTATCATAGCTTATCAGATTATATAAGGACATTTAAAGATATTAGGGACATGAAATAACATGAAAAATGCTTTCTGTATCATACTTATGTTTTATTTAGTCAAATTTTAGGATGATCCACTTTTTATGAAACGGACTGTAGTTGCTTGTTATTACACACTTGCTATCAATCGAAGAATAGGCCCCAGGTGTGCACATTAAGCATCTTCTTTTGATTTCAAATTTTGTTAAGAAGTTGCAGTGGTCTGCCCTTCACAGTATTATCATTTCACCGGTTCTGATTTCCATAGCCTGCTGCAGAATTAGGAGACCACAAAGATCCACACAGATCCATGATGTGGTCTGCTACTTGAAACGTTTGCCCAACTTTTAGCTAGATGATTAACATGTAGCAAACAAAACTTGCAAGTTGCAAGTCATGGCATGCTCGCACATTTAAAGGAATTACTTCCTTTGTCCATGACTATGTCTCTTACAAAATATGTTTCATGACTGGCTAACGGCTTCTTTGCTTGAATTAATATACATGTATGTCCTCTGCTAGAACTACATGTGTATGCATTAGTTTTGCAATTGCCAGTTCATAAAGGCAGTGGCAGCAGCGACGCACTGCACTCCCCTTGCCTTCCAGACAAAAATAATGGCACACTAATGTATAGGGCGAACAGATCTCACCAATGTGCACTTTGCAACCAATATTTTTTGCTTCGCCGTTGACATGCAATCATAAAGGTCAATCGCTTTGCAAGTTTCAATTTTCAACAATTAGTCATGTCTTTATATTTGTTTTCTGCAGTGTACATGTAAATCATGCAATTGTCGTTCACATCCACTCCTGCTACATTTTTACTTACCTCTTTTCCTGACTATTATCTTTCAACTGCACAAATCAAGAAAAGCAACTGCACATTTGAATTTAGGACTGCACAAATTGTGTCCAGTTGCACGTTCAAAACCCCTGTGTTGTGGAATTCCTCACTCAGACTATTACTTATCAGCTGTAAATCGGTCTTGACGACACCTTTGACAGTTTCAATTGCTTCCCTACGGCATTTATCAGCCCATTCCTCTTAGAATTTTGCCATCGATTCAGCCCCTGTGACAGCTGATTTTTAATCGTCGGCATCTATATTGGATGGAATGATTTTCAAATTTTTCATCACATGCTTGATTTCCTCAGCTTACGACTCATACTGGATCAAGATCTTCATTGCTTGCTGCTTTTGTTCATTGATTAATCTATATTGGGACTATATGACAAATAAGACTTGCGGTATTAAATTTAAAGGACACTTTCTCATATATTACTATTCATTGTTATTACAACAGTAGCACGCAGGATAGGAGGTTTTTAATAAAAGTGATAATAAGTGTATATATTTTGTGAATGGTGATCGAAAGTTACAAGTGATTGCTGTAAAGATAAATCAGTTAATAATCAGCTCAACTCATCTGCTATGCACTGAGTGTATTGATAATGCTTTCGGTTTTGGAGTAAAAGAGTCACTACATCTTGCTGTCAGTCTCGCAGTAAATGAAATCAACCAGATGTTGACTGAGCGGGTAGCACATGATTTGAGTCCATGACATTATAAAAAGTTTTCATTTAAAGATTATTCTCCAAGTTTATAAGGCTCCAGACATTTGCAGTCTTTGTCACATAATACTCACTGAAACCTATTTTAGGAGCGTCCTATCCGATAAATGTGGATTATTCTCATTCCGATTTATTACTCTATTGTTGAGCGGACAAATGAATTATAAATAAGTCTCATATTCGTGAAACTCTGAGACTGTCACTAGGCACGAAGAACGCACAATTGACGCAAAAAAATTGCGAATAACGTTGCCGGTATGTGATGTCCAAGATATATACGTATTACGTAATATGGACAGAACGTCAACTTCTACAACATTTTCAAGAGTAACATGGAGCTTGTTGCTGCCCTTTGAAGTGATCATTGACTTGCGCTTCTTTGATTTAATTATTGGTGCACTCTATGAACATGGCACACTGCAAATCGCAGGACACGGAAATTACATGCAAACATATGCCAAATTCACATACAATTTGAAACCAACATCTGATACAAGATTCTCGTATGTTTACAGAGATCTGATATGTTTTCATACGAAATCTCACTTACTTTCGTATGTAATTGGTATGTAGCGATACGAACTATTCTAGCTGTGATTGGCTGTTTTACTATGAAATACGAGTTGTTGGTATGTCTTATATAAGAGACCCGATGCAAATTCGTCCTCATTCGTACGTGTCTCTCATGTGTAGAGCTTTAAATCACATAGCAAATATATATATACATCGTGCAACCATGTTGACTTATACATCTCAAACATAACTATTTTTGCGTTCATGAATTGAAATGTGTTTTTATTTCGGAATGATAATATGATTAATTGCAAAATTACATAATGCATAATTGTTGATGTTTGAATACATATTGATTATTTATGAAATGCCTTAGACTTACATGTATTAAAATCGAATTCAGTATTGTAAGTTTGACTCTTGAATGTTACTATCTCACTACTTACAAAGCAGCAGTGCGTACCATGCAACATAAGTGTGGTCTTTATTGACAAAAGGCCTTAAACCAACGTATTTTAGACATCTTTGATGCATTCCTTTAAAATTGTGCTGGTATGGATGGCTTCAGTATGCGAAGCATGCCACAGTTGAAATAACATACGAAAGGCATACAAATAGATACAGAAATAAACAAAAAAATATTTTGGTACACATCCATCGTATGTGTTTGGTATTGCGCGATTTACAATGTAGTTACCGATATTTTGTTGGAAGAGTGGAAGGCACCGTTTAACGTCGGCCGCTATTTCATCGTATGAGAAATGTTGCAAAAACGCATGAGGAATGTGCAAACAACACCATGTTGGCCTACTTTATTCTTATTGAACCACATTCTCACATAAATCAACGATCAGAGGCATGATGATATCACAGACATGTAAAGTCCACATCCTAAATCGTTGTGCAGCCGAAAACATTCTTGCATCTTTTGTATATTCTCTTCAAATTTAATCGCGATCTGATAGTCGTTTACTAAATTTATTTACTTGGTCAGCCGACAACATTGTGGCTTTTTGGTTTGCCTAATTGAATGAAGTAATTAACGAATTAGTGATTGTCTGCTTTGTTACTCCAAGGAGTTTATTTCAGATATCAATATCATGTTGGCCCTGTTGTCACTCACTGTCTTTGTCATCATCGATGAGCTGCTGCTGCTCCATTTATCGGACGGAAGCGTCAGCATTCCTACGCCGTGAAGGAAATGCTATTGTTTGCTGTGAACAATATTGTGTGCAGTTAACCTTTAAAACATTATTTCATCCAACAAACAGCACAGAATCAGGTAAAACTATAGGCTGAGTGATATTGTACCAAATGTTGACGGAATTTGAAAAAATTATATAATCTGAAACATAGAGTAAGTGTATTTGCGTAGAGTAGCAACTCAGCATTTATTAAATCCCCAATGTGTATACAGTTTCGATTTTATTAAATGAACTCGAGTTAAACACAGTTGGCCATTGTTACCAAATGTGGGATGTCCAAATTTTTGCAAGTTTGAAGAAATTACCACGGAATTGACTGATCATGATGATAATACAGAGGGAATGATAATAGTTCAATTTATGATAGTGAATCACAAAATCACGCAGATGAAAATTGAATTGAAAACATGACATCTCAACCATAAAGCTCTCAAGATCTCAACCATTCCTTGAAGGGAATTGCATCATAGTGCAGTTCATGAAAGTTCCTTAATCAGCACCTTAATTAAGAGGCTTGTTACAAATATTAATTCATTTTTATATCCATCTTGCTTCACACTACTTATGAAGCGGCTTCATTTCAGTAATATATAAACACAGAAATAACTTGCAAAATTCGCAGTATCCATAGGGTGTACATCCTTTTGTGAAAGTCTCATTTTCGGCCTCATTCCATGCAGAAGCTCGTTCTGGCTCCGGACTATCAGGGTCTCGTACAAGCGCATTATAGCGCATATCATTTACTAGTTTGGGCTATTGCCAAATTGATGATAGTCATAAAATTTTAGGATTCTGCTCTTCATTGAGTTAAGGATGACTTTCTCAATGATCTTTGCTGAGGAAAGATGGCACCTGATCATGGTCGTTGACAGTTAGAGACTAAAGGTCTATTCACACCGGACGCGGCGCGGCGCGTCCAACAAAAATGCCTGTTCTCATTGAGCCGCGTGGCGAGAGACGGGAGAGGGGAATGTCACACAATAACGAAATATGCCACTACAGATGCCACATCATTATGGACACTTTTTGTTGCTAAATAATTAACTCACTTTCCTTGTGTTGCATGCATTCGAATCAGCCCGAACAAGACATCATTATATGAAATTTTCCCGAGATATTTAAATAACGCACTCAGATTTTAGAATTTTCATGAAATCTGATGTAACATTTCAAGCATTATGAGTATAGACTCGAAATTGATATCTAAACGACACATTTTCGAGGAAATACAAATTTATGCATTTTGCATTGGCGTAATATGTGATGTAATCAGGTTCTTTGATCTGCAAGTTTCATCCGACTAGGATAGTCGCTGATGAATAATTAAAGTATTGCTAGGGGCAGTCTATTTTAGAGCAATGTCCGATGAGTTTTGGTCTACCAACGGTGTAGAAAATAGGATCAATCTGAGGAGATTATTGAGTTCAGTATGATGTGGTTGTAAAAAGGCATTCCGTCTTGTTAATTTTCGCCGAATCTACAGAAATTCTTCTCTTGAGTATCAAAATCTATAAGATGTGGCTGTCACATGATTGAGGGAAAATTGGATCAGATATTTCAGTGCAATCATTTTGTCAAGCTGTCAACACAATCATAAACTAATCGGCCGTTGGCATGCACTGAGCGATACAAACGAGCATTGTTTAGGAGAATAAATTTTTAGTGATTGCAAAATAGACACCACCATCATCTTCTTCGTGAAATTTCCTTCGTGAAACCATCAATTTCTTCGCGAAAGAATTCTGCGATCTACATCAAATGAATGATATGTAGCGTTTTGATGACTTCGAATTCATGGTTGACAAAGTATGAAAGTGCACTGATAAGGGAGTTTGATGTTCATTTGTCAAATTGCCCTCACAGAGGGTCAGAATTGTCGGATAGCTGTGTCGATAATCAATCATTTCTGTGCACGAGCATCTGGCAACTTATGGTGTCAGGTTGTAATGCGGGGGTAGAGCAAGCCCCGGGGCGGCTTGGATTTTCCTATCTCGTTGGCAAGCCGCTTGACATCTAAGAACTTTTTTCTGAAATTACTTGGACGCATGGTCCCGCGCGTCTCTGTGGGAACAGCCTCATAGACTTGTTAAAGTTCTGAATAAAAATTATGGACGCGTGAGACGCACCACGCCGCTCCGCGTCTGACGGGAATGCACCTAAACACTTTGGGACCGGAGTCATAACTGCGTATCTCCACATTTTTGGCAATTCTTCACGGGCAATTCATATTTGAAATAATTGAAAAGTGGCCCAGTTATGATATCTACTGGTACTGCAGCTTGATCAACAAAGGATAGTAGGATTATCGAAGCAAGATGTATGCTTAGAAAAGTCCATTTATCAGAGCTGGAAAACTTCCATTGAAATTTTTTAATTCCAATTCCGGAGCAGAAATTTAAATTCCAAATCCAATTCCAATTCCAGTCGAAACAGTTCAATTCAATTCAAATTCCAATTCCATAATAAGATTCAATTCCGATAATTGCATGTCGCGTATAGTGTCTTATGTTAATGTATCTAACGTTTGTTCGTTTCAATCTCACCCATGTGCCCTTATCCTATCGTCGTTGTTCCTGTGTGCCGTTCCCTGCGTCGTTCCTATGTGCGTTTTCATGTTCATAGCTCATATTTCTTGTGTACACGTATATATGTAGCCGGTCAGCCTACGCCATTTTCGATTCGTAAACGAGATATTCAATATCTCGTGAAAAAAAGAAAAGAAAGTTAACGGTCAGCAAAGAATCACACGCTGAGAGAGATGAGATCCGAATAAATATATTAATAAACTGACAGAAGAAAGAAATTCAGTGTGCGAATAACGTGATTGTTGATGAAAGAAAAGCCGACGATAAAAATGATATCATGAAATCTGATTAATGGCCCATGTTAAAAAAGGAGATTAAAAATTCCGTGATAAGAACGAAATGTGGTCGGGTCGAAAGCTGACGAGCAGAGATTAAAGGAAACTCTTTCAATTTTCAAAAGAAAGTGGTCTTATCGTCAAGTCTCAAAAATTTGTATAAATTAGAAACGATGAGAAATTGACACAACAACAACTACCAACAACAACACATACGACATCTTTAGTAGCAGTTAGAAGAACTCCGGGCTCTCGCGGTACGTGTAACATAACTACAGAAGTAATAACAACAACTGCCTGCCAGCGAACAACAACACAGCAGCGTATACGGCAACACATCGGCGAGCGCGATTGAAGATTGACGGTATAAGTGACACTGATATTTATGATATTATTTGGTATAAGTGAGTCCGATCGAATTGAAGTGAATTCAACATTAAGAGGTGAACTGTAAGTGTAAAGTTTATCTTTTATCGTTGCGTATCGTATCTATATAACTATAGTCTTAAAGATTGATATTGTTAATTGTTGTGATTGGAAGTTGAATAATAGTTCATATAATTACCATTTTAATTGAATCATTAATTATTAGAATAATTTGTTGACACTGTCTATATTGTGATTTGAACTGACAGCGGTTGCTGCAGCTTTAATTTTCCTCTTTCCAAACCAATTGTTTTTCGTGTGTACAACAATTAAGTTAATCTCCAATTTTTGTGCTTATCCTATCAAGAACTAAATTCAACAATTGCTTTATTTTGATTAATTATCTTACTTGATAAATAACTAAATAACAGATTGAACACAGATGATTGTCTTTTCATTGTCTGCTCAATCGCTGAAATACCATTGTCCGGGGCTGTAGGCAACGATTACATGAGTTGCAACGATTTATGAAACGGTCTGTACGTGGTCAGGTGACATGACCTTCTGCACGAAGCGCAAGCACAAGTCGATGCGGCGATCACGAAGACTTGGTAGGATAATGGGTTCACAAGGCAACAATATTTTTGAATAGACGTTTGACAGAATCGGGGCGCTTGGAGTCAGTGGAATTTAGAGAAACGAGCACAGGTGCACAATGCTCCATTACCGATAGGACTAAACAGAAATACACCAATTTTATACTGGAAGGATGCATGGAAAGACGAATGATACGAACAGTATATAAACGACGGGAAGCTGTAGCTACTGTGTTCTCAGCATATGCACTCCAGGTTCCCGCAGTATTAAAAGTGACGCCTAAAATCGAAAGTTCATCGATAGATTTCACGTTCGGTAGATTATCATTTACAATTAGAGTGTTTGTAGCCTTCTTGACTAAGAAGGATTCACATTTTGCCATATTGAGCTTTCAACTCATATTTTCAGACCATTCCAGACCTCATTTATGCACGGCAGTGATATGAGTGTTGTTTGAGTCCTTGTGGAGAGGAAAACATATATCAATGTCGTCAGCTTACTTTATCGTATGGCAGTCTGACTCATCGACACTGAGAGTAGATGTCGCCACTGCAAATAAATAAGGCCCCAAAATTGATCCCTGCGGAATGTCAGAGGTCATTTCAATAACGCTGCTCTCCGTTGTACCAATCGTTACAAACTGCAATCTCAGAGAGGTAGTCAAAAATCCATGAAACAAAAGCAGATGGAAAACTACACTCTAGCAGTCTCCTCACAATCAGCTCACTCTTAAGCACATCGAAAGCGTTAGAATAATCATGAGATGATCAAAGCTCCAGCAGCTAATGGTTCATCCAAACCCGCGTCATGTAATCATGCAAGGAAATCAGTGCACACAGAGTGTATGCGTTTGGTCTGAAGACAAACTGATGCCTGCCATTACATTGAATAAGTCGATGTTCAACAGAATGTAGAACAAACGTCTCGTGAAATTTAGCAGATAATGGCAAAATATGGATCGGGCGGAAAGCATCTAAACTCGGAGAGGATCACTTGGGGACAGGAGTTGTTGCAGAAGTCTTCCAGATGACAAAGGGGTAAGGCTTGCAAACCATGTTAGCATATGCTTGTAAACCATATTAGGGAGGCCAAACGATGACTTGTTTGTCTTAGCATTCTGAAGAAGCTTGAGCACACTGTAGTGAGTGATTTCGCTGTTCCATTCTGATGTAGGGTTGCGGGCATAGTTACTCTCAGTTGCATCACGAATACCATTCAGATCTGAAGTCTGGAAACAGCATGGACGTCATCTTCGAGGCTGCTGCATTGCGACAAAAGTGATGTCAATGGATTTCAGTTTTTCGTACCTACATGAGCATTAACAGACCTCCATAATTTTTTTGGGCCAAATTCTTCGTCCAAATAGCTCTTGATTTTGTGATCTCATTTCGTATACCTTCGACTTGAAATGCTCATACATTCGAAAGTCCTTTTGTTAATCAAGTCTTTGATGACCGGAGTTATCCACGGTTAAACTGTGGGTGAGCACTGAACATAGGATATGGGCAAGCATTTCTATGAAGCAGTATCCAATATTTCATGAGATATGGAGCACTTTTGATCCAGAGATAATGACGATTGATGCATTAACTACCAGTCAGCATTTTCAATGGTGTGATAATAATTGTCTAAACACGATTTTCGCAAATGAAAAACTTTACGTTTAATATGATGTGTAGGAGTACATGTAGTGGAAGGAATCGCTAATAATGATAGATGAGACACTTTGGAACGATCGAGAGGCGCACAGTCAAAGACTTTATATAGGTTACTTAAGTTTTCAGATAGAAGGATGAAGTCTAATTGAGAATATTGCGATGCAAAGATGCTAGAGGATTTGATATCTTGGATGTCATAAGTAGGCTCATTTATTGTACTCCAGATGTCCCTTCCCTTCATTATCTTGTTCCAATTCATTTTAGACTTGTGCATTTCTTCAGAGACTTTCTTCTTTAAGTGATTGTATGATGTAGATTGTATTAAGTGATTGTATAGTTCTTGCTATATACGAAGTGCTGCCCAACGTTTGTCTTTTATTTTCAGTGCTATCCAAAGTTTATTACGTACAGTACATTGAACAGATTGATTAGGAATATTGCAATCAGTTGCACAGTTCTATTTAACATGACAAATATCACAGTAGACATCCAAAATCAAGTCAGGGTAGTCAATAAAACTCCAATTGACAAGGTTTATAACTTTCAAGAAATTTCGCACAAAGGATTTATTTAAGTCAAGCACTCGAATTATAGCATGAAAATTTCTATACCTTTATTCGACGGGGTTGCCAGGAGGGATGCACATTTACTGATATTGCAGTCACATCTGCAGATGAAAGTCTTAGATAGCGAGACATACGAGATGTAACCGAGTTTTATATCAGCGTAATGTATGAATATTATGCCTGTTTTTCAAGTCAAGCGAAGCGTCTATTTCTTTGATACTGACAACAAAGGTCTGTCGTAGTTCATTGAATATCGAAAGAGAATGACAGCTATTTAGTCATCTACACTGTGACGTAGTCCTATGACATGCTGATATGCTGTCTCGCTACAATATGAACGCTGTTAGCGATCTGTCAATAATAATACGACAATATGCTGTCGATATCACTTAGAGATGACTTCTGCCTTCACTCGCATTCCTTTTGAACCGTCAGCGTGGCCTAGTGAAGAAGGTGCGAGCTCGTCTCCACCGCGGACTTCGGTTCGATTCCTAGGTCAGGCGAGTGCGGTCGGGGAATCAAGGGTGTTGGTGTCTTGTATTGACTTAATAGCTGTCATTCTCTTTCGATATTCTTTGATATTGTACCATTTCAGATCACCAGTGAGCATGATATCATAAGCGCGAAATGTTTTCAGAAAGTTATCAACCGTCATCAACCATGCTGAACGTAAAATAAGTTATTGAGCTCGAAAGCTAAAATGCAACAGCAGGCGAAATGCACATGCCAATAAGAAGAATATTCATTCACATTACGAAATCTTAAGGCAAGACACAAAGCTTGTGACAGTCGCTGGCATGGTAGAATTGTAGAGACTCTTTCATCTACATGCATACTCAGTGCAATACCTCCACTAATACGATTGACACGGTCTTCGCGCATAGACAGATATTTGGAATATGCATCGAGCATGTTTGTTAGAGCCAAGTCGCGTCTCAGTGCACCCGGGAATATCAATGCTTTTGCATTATAGAGTAACGGATATTTCATCCACCTTGGAAACAGCGGAATGAGCATTAGAACATAGTATTGTATAGGTGGGTCGTAATTTATTTGATTCGGGTTTAGGGTTTGATCACCATTCGAAGAAAAAATCTCTGAAGAAAATCCTAGTTAGTTGATCTCTTGACTATCAACCGACGTGGAACAGTCACATCTTCTTTCCGTCTGCGCCTCAGTTCCTGCCACACATTTCGAAGAATTCTTGCATTTGAATCTGTGTTTGTTATGAATTGATGAATTCGTCTTTGTACTCATTAAATTTCTTAGCTTTTCGCTGACTTCACAATTTTTATTTTGACATCAAAATAATATTATCGAAAGTTACCTGTAAAATTCTTGGCTTCCTCTGATCCATGCGACCAAGACGCCTAAGCTTTCCGATACAATCAGAGGCAATGCAAATGTCATTGAATATTCGTGAAACAATTCCCCGGTCATTCGCAACTCTTTTCTCTAATGAGCCAACGGATTTTCGTTCATTCTCGCTGCCAATCTCATTTGAACTATTTATATTATCGCGTTTCTAGCATAATAACCTCTAGTCTGTAGATGATATAATTGATTATAACTGCGTCTAACTTTTTGCATTTTTGTTTTACAGAAGAGAGATTTTGGTAAACATCATCGCGGCTACCATGGTTTTTTCTCAGAAGAAGAGAATCATTAAACAATTCAGCTTTTGTAAAATTGGTCTTATGAGAATTCAATTCCTCTTCTGACATCGTGAGAATATAAAATGCATGTAACTGTTATCATGCTGTTTAGTGAAGCAGAGTCTAAAAAATTAACAGATCGAATGAAAGCACACATCATCAACAGATTTAGAATCACAGTGTTGGATGAATGGAACGATTACCTGATTTGGGTCAATCCAATTAAGCACTACACTTCAGATACAATCGTTTTATCAGTTAATGCTCATAACAAGTGCTCGTAAATAATTGAATTAATGGAACACCGATCTATAGATCACTGTTAAGAAGATAGCGGCGGTTTGATGGAGGAAATTGAAATACATTCCGCTTCCGAAAGAAAAAGACGAGGTAAGACTTCATCTTGATAAAGATGTTTAATGTGTTTTGCTCTAGCAAGCCGAAAGTTATTTTGAAGGGACCTGCGAAGCCTCAAGATTCGATTCGAGAGAAAATCACATCGATTCGCATCGGTTGGGCAAAAAATGACTGCAATTGCTTTCTTTTGAGTTGTAGCTTCTTCGTGTTCGACAAGACCTTGAAGTACGAATAAGCTTGTGATTCTGGATTCTCAGTTAAACCGGTAGAAGATATTGGTTGCTTAATAAGAGTTAGTGCTCGGGTTCCTGGAAACATTTAAACTCTAGCAGTGAAAAAACCCGAGTTTGTATGATTTCCATTTTGAGGCCCGAACTTGATTGTCTAAGCCTGTACAAGAATTAGTCTGTAGACTAAAAGTGCTTAAAGTCTTTTGCAATCATTTATAGTTGTACAAGTATTATTTTAAGATCCGAATTCAGAAGTCTGTGTAGAACCTAATTATATAGTTGTGATTTTAGCTTGAATAGACTAAATTGTTTAAGGATAGTAATTACGGACAAAGCGTAACAAGGGATGTTAAAAGTATTTATGATAGACAATTTAGCGATGCAATATTTTAAAGACTTTTTGTAAGAATTCTATTAATGCTTTCTGAAAGTTAAGACAGAAATGATAGATTCTTTTGATTTTCAGCTGATGCTATCAAAGGTTCAGGATTTAGGTAGAGGAGCGATTGATGGAGGCTACGCTTCCAGTCAAATATACAGTTCAAAGGATTCTGCATGTCTGGGGTAACAAACCTAGTTTCCATCATCAAACTATCTGTCTGACAAAACAAGCACACTGGGAGGTCGCATGTCAAATCAACATCCACTACCTAGCTCATAATCTAACTTCAATGTCATTTCATGAGACTCAGCATGGAAAGAAATGGAGGAAGACTTGTCGCACGCTTTCGACAAGCTTAGACGAAGTGGATCAGCAAGAGCTGAGAAATTCGCGGCAGTGATAGGTGAATATGGAGTTATGATGTTCGGCAAAAGGGAGAAACGTTAATCAAGCCGTAAAGAAGGACCAGAAAAGTCAGTCCCAATAGGCAACGGTGACGGAGACTCCGAAGTCTCAAAACATTATGCAGTGAAGTGGAAGTAGTAGAAATAGATTACCTCCTGCAAGAAAATAAGTCCGAAATATATCGAAGTTGGCGAAAGTCAATCGAGAGGAAACGAACTAACAAGAGGGTCTAAGCAACGAAAGAAAAGAAGCAGTTCATAGAGAAAGATCCTTTTCGATGCACAAGAGAAACTCTCCCAGAGTAGGCGAGAAGTGTGACCCTCAAGATAACATGCGTGCCTTTTGATCTGGGAGGCTAACCATCTGACTGTCTGAGAAGCAGGAGTGAAAAGCTTGAAGAAAGTTGCGAGAGAATGAGGTATGAATCTTGGAAGAAGATGCTTGGCCTGACAGAGCAGCGGGCGCAACAAGGAAGATGGCTCAACTGGGAAGTTGAAGATCGCAAGAACTCATGGAACGATTGGTAGAACATGGACTCTCGGCAGCTAAAGTGGAAGCTTCAATGGACCAGTGACAGTAGTACTTGTAGTAGTAGTGTTTATTGACAACAGAATAAAAATCATACAGACAGTTAGCATTTGCATACGTGTACACATTTTCGAGATATGCATTTACACGTAGATGAAGACAAAAGTAAGCATAAAAGTAGCTAATCTCACAAAGAATTTGTTAGGCGAATCATGATTTTATGAATATGGGATGAAAGACTTGTATCTCACAGAAGTACGTGTTAACTTGGAGTAAAATTTAGAAGTCCTCGGCATGCGGTTAGGTATCAAACCATGTAGAGGTGACGACTTGACGTTTTGTGAGAACACCATTTATCCGAACCATGTTGCATCGACTCACAAGGAAGCTATGAAGCCAGGTGATGAAGTTAGGAGGATTCTTTACCTGGCTGAATTTTTAGATCAGAGTCTCATAGCAAACAGAATCTAATGCCTTTGAAATGTCGATATTTACAATAGCTGCTCCCAATGTCCGAAGATCGTCAAAGACACGAATTGTGGAATTATGGATACTGATGATAGCAGTGGTTGTAGAAGAACCCACATGGAAGTCATGTTCATCCACATTCAGGAAATCTCCCACATTCATGCACACACGTTTATTGACACTATAATGAACTTGAGCATGCATTACTATTTTTCTGTTCCTTTTCCATTCATCGGGCTTTAGAGCCCGATGCTACAGTACTTTCTCGCCTGATTTATAGTTCCCTCCGTCAGTGCTATTACACGTCTTGCTATGCGGAAATCGCAAGAAATCGAATGGCACCATAGCATTAGGGGCATGAGTATCTTGAATATCGAGACTAACTCATGCTGACGGCGATGATGAAAAATAAAATACAAACTGCACGCGTGGACTAAATTCCTAGTAGGAATGTAAGAGCGGGGCGATCGGAAAACAAAACCTACAAGCTACAAAGTTGTGCAAAAATGCATTAAAAGTCCCATTACTTTTGAAGATCTGCAGGCAGCAATAGATTTCATGGCCAATACATGTATACCTTTTTGGTCAGTTATAGTGGCTATAAAAACCAAAGTAAGTATATAAGAGTATTTAAACACTTTGATAAAAACAGCTTTATGTAAAGACAAGACATTGCGACAAAATTGCCCCCCCCTTTGTATCTTTGATATTAAATACCGGTACTGGATCACATTTAATGAAAGTACAACTAGCGACAAACGTTCCCAACACTGTAAAATGCACTGAGCGTCATTGAATAAATGCACGATTAGTTTCTATCAAATCAATGAAAGCTGAGAATATGTTATTAATGTAAATGCTCATTAGTTTTCCTCTAGCCCTCATCAGCCCACCAGACTACATGTGTAGTTTTGTGATTTTCATTTCAACATAAATCTGGAAGTTCAACTCCAATTCCAACAAAATTTCATGTCCAATTGACTCAGATTCCTAGCACTTGCCTAAGTTTCTATTCGATGGCTTGGGCCACAACTTGCAACTGAAACGAAGAAATTCTGAGACATCAACTATAATTCGTAGAACTGTAGGGACTTGCAGTGACGCCTATACTCCTAGACCGTAGGCCTTCGCTCCTTGATGGATTTCTTTTTTTGCAGCAGACAGTAGGATAAAGCATAGTAACCAAATTATTAATTTGACGCTATTTTAATTTCAATGAATTTTTGACCGGTATTTTTAAGTTATGCTGGTATGTAGTATGATCACGAAATGAAATGAAAATGAAATAATGTAATACGTAAAAACTGATGTTTGAATGACAGTTGAAGATGTAGTTGACCAGGTGACGGGAGATCATCTTTCTGAGAAAGGTGTACATAAAACACATGAAATTTATAAAATTCAATATGGACAAATGCAACAAAGTACATGTACATTGCAGCAAATATACAATAAATGCACTCGTGAACTTTCAATACGCGGCAGTTTCAATCCGAAGTGAATAGCCAAGAACCACAAGTATTTCTTATTTTGAAAATTCTGCAAATTGATTGGAATTTTGATAAAAAATCATAACTTCATGCTCTTATCATGTAGTTCTCCTAGGATTCAAATAAACATGTTAATTTCTGCAGCTTGATTAGTACTGATGGTACATATGCAGTATTAATAGAAAACCCCAAGTTGTGTATCATTTACCCGAAGTCGATCCAAAACCCAAGTTTGACCTAAAACCAAGGTCCAACCTTGACAAACAGATTGGGTTGCGATTCGAACTTGAGGAAAGATGCGATCGCTTCGAAGAAACAAAAGCAGACTGAGCGTCACGAATTGGGTCACGAACGGGATGCCCGGCTTGTGTTAAAAAACTTAGCCCAGTTGCCGAGCTGTTGGTTGTCAAATACTGGTATATTTCGGAGCTGTGTTTTCATTACTTCTTGACGTGCATTGTCCTTGCTTTCAGGTTCCTTGTCCAAAACGCAAGGAGCAGGAAAAGTAGAAGAGAAATTGCTCCATGGAATATTTGGCGAATTGAAAACGATTATAAAATTATCGCTACCTGTAGTAAGTTATATCTTGAGATTTTTACATTATGTTGCCTACGTATTCAAATTACAGTAGATTGAAATTAAGATTAATAGACAATGTAGAGCACCCAATGACAAAATAGGTTCTACATGTATTTCTTCAAGTGATGAGAATTGCATGCATGTGAACAAAAAAAATCAAAAAAATTCAAATTCGGATTAAAGCACATTTATTTTTCTTTGCCGTCACACATCGCAAATCAAATATGCAGAGTATGACAGATAACATTTGCCTTTTGTCAGTTGTTGTAACCTTTTGTCAATTATTGTGCACACTGAAGACTTCACACCGTTAAAAAGCAGCTGAAATAACCGCTCAACTTAAATGAAAAGCCATAAAAATCTGTCAAATATGATGACGTCACAATCTAAGGTTTCATGACGTCACAGTTAAAATCTGTTAAGAGCAGAAAATCAGCGTCAATGTTTAAGTATGCTTTTAGATCAGACTGTAAGAAACAGTGGAAGTAATTTTAGATTTATTAACATGGACATTCACTGCACAATGAAGTGTAAACTTTTGTGGCTTCTACTTCATCCCAAACTACTCAACAAGTTCATGCAATCTGCTGAGAATATCAGAGACTCGCCTGAATTCTCTCTATCATCATCGAATCACTCATGAAAGCCATTATTTTGTTTTCCATTCACTCCTGTATTTTACTATCGAACTTTGCTTATCAATATTAGCAACCAACAGGTGACAAAGACACTACTGCTATACACAGACGCTGAATCGTTCGACTAGCAGTTTTTGGTAGTTGCATCTTATCGCGGCCCTGGCTGTATTGACTTGATTCTGGACATGACTGTGATTCTCTTTTGAAGAAATTCTTTCCTGTATTATTTACAATCCCTTTCGTTAACTTCGTGTTTCTCTTTTTTGGCACTGATTGAAAGTTTTCTCTTCATTTTCCATAGAAATGTGTATTACTCAATTCATGTTCACTTGTCTCAGGAATTTACTCTAACATGGAATGTGTGCATGCAATTACTGTCTGGATCACAATCACCAGAAGATTGTATAGCTTTTAAACTCTATCCGTACCGGCTCTAGAGCGCATCCGGAAGGGGGGGGGAGAGATTCGACCATCCTCCATAACTTCTTCAGCATCGATCCGAATCAAATGAACTTCACGGAGCAACATGCTTTATGAGCAAATATTTATGGCATCCATTTTCCCTAACTAACTCATTTCAGTGCGATAAATACCAATATGAAATTAAAATTATGACAGATTTTGGCAGATATTTGAAAATTTTGATACTTTGTCGAATGTTTGCAGTAGATCACCTTAATGATGGTTTTGATTGCTATTTAAGATACCAAACTGGTCGAATGCAATACAAAAATGCTTAGTAATATGCATCACATAGATCGATTTTTGAAGTGAAGTACAACTAAAATATCGGCACTTAGATTTAGGTTGAGTCGGGATCGGTTTGGATCGTAGCTTCAATATAACCTGACTTACATGTAGAAATAGATGTCCACCTGCATAATTAAAAAGTAGGTGAATCAATGTGAGTGCTGTAAGAATATATTTGGTAACTCTACTGCTGTTCAAGACATCTATAAGTAGTATTAAAAAAACTGAATTAGCATGAGAAGTTCAAGTAGACTTTAAGTCTACACTGTCAATCAGTTAGTCCTAAGTATGAATCAGATTACTAGACAAAAGAGTACTAAAATTACCGAACTTAAATTCACAGAAGTACTAAAATGCTTGTTGAGTCTTGCACTCATTTTGGACTTCATGAATGACAGTGTATGAGTACCAAATCATTCAGGTGGCCCCTATCAGATGAATGCAGTCTCGTACACTGTAAATCGATCAATACCAATCACATACGACGGATGCATACCAAAATATTTTTTGGTAAATTTCTGTATTCTCTTTGTATATATTTGTATGCTTTTCGTATGTTAGTTCAAATGCGGTATGCTTTACATACAAAAGCCATACCAGCACAATGTTAAAAGAAAGCATAGATCATGTCCAAAGTATCTTGATTTAAGGCCTTTTGTCAATAAAGATCACACTTATGTTACTACTGTTCTGTAAGTAGCGAGATAGTGACATTCAAGAGTCATACTTTCAAAACTGAATTCGATTTTAATACACGTAAGTCTAAGGCATTTCATGGATAATCAATAAGTTTTCAACAATCAACAATTATGCATTATGCAATTTTGAAATAAAGCATACTATCAATCCGAAATAAAAACACATTATAATTCATGAACGAAAAAATAGTTATGTTTGCAATATACTATAAGTCAACATGATTGCTCGAAAGATATCGTTTGAATGAGCTGATGTTTATCGACTTGGCTCATAAAGTAGAGCTAACTAAACGTCCTGTTAATGTTGCTTAGACAAGTAGGAACTACAACAATCACGTGGAGCATTAAATTCACAAAAAGACTAATCTTTTTTTAATATCACTCTATCAAACAAAAAATATTCGCGACTGGTATTACTGAAAAAAGATATTTGACAGTAGTATGTAGTAGATACATTTTTTGCTATGTGACTTAAAGCTGCATATACCAAATACATAACAGAGGCATAGGAATGAGAATGAATTTGCATCGGGTCTCGTATATAAAACATGCCAACAACTCGTATTTCAGTGTAAAGCAGCCAATCACAGATAGAATAGTTCGTATCGCTACATACCAATCGCATACAAAAGTAAATGAGATGTGGTATGAAAAACATACCAGATCTTTGTAAACATACGAGAATCTCGTATCAGATGTTAGTTTCAAATTGTATGATCATTTTGGTATATGTTTGTATGTAATTTTCGTATCCAGCGATTTACAGTGTAGCCACGAAAGCTACACCATCATTTGGAAGAAACGTTAGTTACTTTTGATGCGTTTGTTTCGCAAATGAAATTTATTCCATTTGGTAGTTCACGATTTACAGTGACTAGCATTTGCCATTCTTGAGAGTTTGGTAAGTAGCATACTGAACAATTCGTTTTCGAATACTCTATGTCTATGACATAATGAATGATCATAACTTGATTCACGGACTGATATTCACAAAATGATGAACTCACATCGAAAATTGGCATGAGTTTCGCCGAAAGTTGTCACGCAAAAAGAGTCGTCAGTTGCCAAAAAATGTTTGCGAAAAATGGCAAAAATGCGAAAAAATAGGTCACAAATTTGAGTTTTCAGTGGACCCAATGCCACGACTATTAGTGGAAAGTTTGAAAATGCGCCGAAACTAAAAGTCCAAAAGTGTAGGTTGGTCGACTAATGAGTTCTGCAGCAAAACTGCAAAGGTCTACAGCGACAAGGGGGTGGATTGATCGAAATATGCGAAAAGGGATGCCTAGCATGCATTATGGTTGAGATGTGGAGGTATTGTTGGACTTCAAATCAATGACTTTCACTGATACTCATAATTTAATTCATTCTGCTATTTTTCAATTGTGCACATTTCTTCATAACTAAATCAAACTGTGAATTGCCTACAGCCAATGAATAATGAGTTTTTAAGCCGAAAATGAATGTAATTTATAAAATTTTCACATATCGTGTTTTCTCGAATAGAATCGGCATTCAAATTGAGTATAACCACATATTCATGTCAGCTATGATCAATTATACAGCGAAGTGAATAAGGTGTCATCAACATAAGGAATGTTCTATTTCAAAAGAGTCAACCAAGCGAACTGAGTCGAAGTACCTAGCTAATCTTAATTACCGATCCCCGTATCAATGAACCCCCTATTTCCCTTCTAAGCGGCAGCGGCACACTTGCACATGTAACTCTTAACTTTTGCCAATTCCATTTCAGGCATTAACAAATACATTTCAATTTCTCGTTCTTGTTGTAAGTGTTATTATGTGTGGAAGACTGTCAAAATTGGAAATGGATGCAGTGTCTCTTGGCAACAGCGTGAGTAGTATACTTGGGCTATATTCACTTATATCCCGCTTCATGAAAACAAGTAAATGAAATAACATCGAAAAATGCTGGTTAGCATTTACAGTGACGGCTTTATAGAAACGACCTAGAAAGCATCATCAGTGACTTTAGTCTGAACACTCATACAGCCGATATTTTTTCTGACCGACTTTTATTTACCATTTGATCGTCAGTTAGCTTGGGTTATGAATTTGTATCTGTGAACATTTTTGCAATGAAAAATGTTCTTCAGTATGACATAATTCCCTTTATAGAGACGGTTCGTGATAGCACGTATGTTATTGTGTGTGAAAAACCCTGCATATGTAATAGCTATCACTAGAATTCACCGTTTGAAATACTGATTATTTTATTCACAGATCTTTGAGATCTGTAGCATCTTTAGTTTGTCTTTATGAAGTTATTTATGCCAGCATTCTTATATATCACCTGAATGTTTGTTGATTTATTGTTTCTAGTATTCTAAAACTTTGTAGATTTAATTCTTAGATCTGTGCAATCTGAAAGACTTTTAGTTTGTTTTTGTGATTATATCAGCATCACTTTGTTGTCTTTAAGTTTGTTTAGTCTATCCGGGGAACAATTTTCTAATTCTTGTTCATTATTTTGTTTATACTGTGTTATTTTATAATTTTGATTATATACTGAATCTATTGAACATGTATTTGATCGTTTTCTAATTCAGTAGCATGTGAAACTGGGATCATGTTATTAAATGATCAGAAAGAATAACGGTATAACAGCAGTAGTTTTGCCGCTAATCAAAAGATTAAAGATAACGAGAAAATTGCGGAAGTTTTCCTAATATTTAGCGGGCGATTTATATAACGAGAACGGCATATAGCGGCAAATTTAACAGGAGAATAATGGCAGAGATAATGGAAAGTTACCGTTATTTTCTAGGAAATCTGGCGTCATTTAATAGCAGGAAAAGTTTTCAATGTGATTTCTAGTATTTTCTTCTTTTCCAATTTCATGTGCACCTATTAAAATGGTTAAATTAAATTAGCCAAAAGTTAACCACATAAAGGAATACAGCACCTGGAAAGATGGGTTTGTCATGTGCAGTTAAGTCGATTTCAACAAGACTGAGTTGTCACACTGCACAATATTGTATAATAATAGGTTTGTCGATGGGATGGAAATTGAGATGAGAATGATGACGAACCGTTTTAGGATCAAGTGCTTGTATGTCACCAACTTCATCTGCTGACGGTCGTCGTCGTCAAGCCCCAGCTACACAGGAATTAATTATTATCAAGTACATGTACACTGTCCGATTGGCTTCTCATGAACGTATTATTCCCATTGGCAAGTCTGATAAATAGCCTAGAAGAACTCAATTGTGGCTACTTTAATCAACCATCAGTATAGTAGTCTCTAGACGGTAAAGCAAAATTTTCAGACTGAATGGCAATAATTCTTTAGCATAATCTAATTATGCAATCCAATCTGTCATGTAGACATTGATGAACTGAAAATGTATCTGCATGATAAAGTGTCCATGATATCCAAGGCGTCAGTACTTCTGTATTTTGTAAGAATTCGCAAAAGTTTTTCTCTTTATCATCAAAATGGTTTATTTTTCAGTTAATTAATGCTGTTGGAATAAGTCCCGGTATTGGATTATGCACTGCATGTGACACGCTCTTTTCACAGGTAAGTCAAGACAATAGAATCATGTAAAACATGTTACTCAGTTAGTATTTTTAAATGAATAGTACATGAGTTCTGACATTGTCACTCAGAATTTACATGAATTCTTTATCGCTTTTCTTCATTTATTGCTTTTGGGCAAAGTTGGTTGGTTCTCCGTATGCTTAAGCCATGGTGTCCATGCTTTACTTTGTACTATGTTTTCTTTTTGTTTTGTGATTGATTTAACCTGGTTTTCCATGTGACAACGCAAGAACCATAAAATCTGACGTTTCATATATCTGTGTTGAGTGCTTCACATCATTTTTGAAACAGCATGCATGTTCGAGAGAGTAATGGTAGAGCAGTTAGCATTTAGGTAGAGCAGTGGTGAGAAACGCGTGGCCCGTCAAGATACATTTGGCCGCCATTGGCCCGTCACTGCTTCTCATATCTAAAGTGGCCCGCGGACATTATTTGAATCGATGATGTGAAAATTACTTACTCCGATTTCGACCTCTGGCAGGTGCATCTGAGGGCAAGGGATCCTCTTTAGAATTTGTAAAACTATTAATTAGCAACTAAATGAGCAATATGATGGCACAAAAAATTCACATTCGAATTATCCAACCATATTCCTTTCGTAATGAATATTTTCTCGTATAAGTGCTAAATGGTCATCACCTGCGCGAGTTTATGCTAAGTCACATAGTATTCGAGCATGTTTTTCTACGTAATAAATCACGCCTCGATAAAACTAGAAAGAGGCCATATTAATTAGACCTTGACTACGAATGGATGAATCCAACCGCAAGACAACATTTTTTCCGAAAACACAAATTTGAACATGGTGCCACCTGCAAATATATTTGGTGATTTAACTACTGCACTAATACATATTTCGTATACTCGACAGGCATTATCACACGACTACCATTTGTGGATCCTATGCACGGTTTTTGAAAGTCGCATATGTTTAGGTGACATATGTGCACGCATGTACATGTAGCATGATCAATAGTTGTAGCAAAATCAATTTTATCTTATGCGGTTTTCAGGCCGATAGTTGTACTGCACTTACAGACCGTTGTTTTTCAAATCATTAAAAAAGTCAAATTACCGCTTGATTGCACAAAAGAAAGGCTTCCATGCTTTGTTCATGCTTTTTTGGCCTATTCGCTCTTCAATACTCACATGATTTGTAGAAAGTAAATTACGATTCCTTAATATTAAACGAATTAGTTGCGTACGATACTGCAGTACATGTAAAATTTTGTTATGCAGTACGACCACTATGTATGCACGCACGGTACAGTGGCCGATATGTGCACTTGAAAGTGCGGAATAAAAGAACATTAGGCCTATGCAACTGCCTTTTAAAGTTGGTGAGCCACGACCCTTTTCGCGGGTCACTCCTTGTGGTCCGCTATCCCAACTTGTTTGCCCACCACTGAGGTAGAGCAATAACTCAGTAGCAATTACATCGTCAATGTGATAGCAGATGTGATTTCGCACTACTGCAAGTCAATAGACATGGATAATAATAGTTAAAAGAAATCAACAGAAAGCCGGATAATATCAAAAGTCGCATAAAATGAAAATTAGCTATCTAAGTAAAAACATGTCTCTTCTGAGATTGAATTAGAGGACAGACTTGAATCACTTGATCGCTAGGGTACTGGTGGGAACATTAGGAACAGTTAGGGAACAATCTGCAGATGAGATAACACAACTGCAAGTAAGTTGATTGAGGAATTGCTTGAGATCATTTGTCAATCCTCTTTGTTCGGTTCAATCGTTCCGGTTTCTCTAGAACTTTGAATGATCACTAAGCAGGCCCTACTTCTTGCATCTTAGAAAACATAATTTTCACGGCCGGACATTCCCTCTTTAGGCATCATGAGGGCCATGAAGGCGGCTCAAGTCTGACATGCGCTCAGAAGGAGCATGTTGCATCTTTGATATTATCCTTGGAAACATAGTTTTCCTTTTTTGTGATTTTAGAAGCCTCACACTCAACGTCATAAATTTTGCAACAACTGAAAATCTGTTAAAAATGATGAGATTTAACTTGTTTTCTATAACATCCAGGAAACCATGATCTAGTTAATCGCTGCTTCAGTCCATCGCAACTTTGTAAGACGAATAGCTAGAGTAGGGGTGACCAACCCCCGGCACGTGGTTCGATGAGTAAAGTTCAATAAGTAAAGTTTGTTTTTGAAAACATGCATGGTGTTTCAGCCAACTATGTACAAGTAGTATTTTCTTAATCATGGGAACAGACAGTGTTAAATTTCCACCGTTCACGTATGCTGCAGACAGAATCTGTTCGAAACTTTGTCGAATGGTTGAAACATACAGCGATTATCCACTTCGAACAATTTTCCAAACGAGAGCCGAGTCCTGCACTCGCTCCTCAAATACACTTCGACGCTCATTCGCTAGAACTAAGCGACTGTCAACCTCTTTTGATAGGTACTGCGATTGTTCTCAGCGTCGAAATTGTGAGCAATCACTATATTCCTTTCTTCTTCAACTTATTCTCATGCGCTATTTTGTCATGTAAACGAACAACTTTTATAATGTTATGGATTCACGTATTGCCTTCATGGCTTGTGACTTCTGCCATGATTTAGGATCCCGACTACTCATCTCCCAGTCAATACTGTTGCGTCTTATGCATGTAATGTGAATACATTGTTGCTTTGAAATCAGGGATCAGTAGTCGGAGTCCCGGATTCCTATCATTTTTGCTGCAGTCGGAGTCGGACTCCTATCAAATGATAGGACTCCGGACTCTGGCCTATAACTAGATCCGAAATATAATACAAACGAATTATTTATCCACGAGCATATAGCTGTCACAGTCTTGATGTCAACTTTCTAGTCAAACAAAAGTACAGAGACAGCAGTGCATCTAAAGCTTGTAATAGTTGAGGGAATTAACCGTGATAGTGGAAAAAGGATTGTCATTTCAATCGGTGATTTAGTAGAGAATACAAGCCTTCCTAGCTTCGATCACACCTACGCACCAAAGGTGATATCAGAGACAAAAATGAAATACTAGTTAGTTTGGGAACATTACCTCTTACCGTCACATTCATCGCGTGTGATGTCTCCTGCAAAGCGCAAAATAATATTGAAAGTGTACTCATATTTTTTTGGAGAAGGATGGCACACATCAGCAAGATGGGATGAGCCGAGTCGTATGCATCCAACTTAAAGGAACATTTGATAAACTTTCATCGAAAATGATTGATAATTGATGCAGCAATGGTCACTAAAAATAGATTCAGGCAAGCCTATAATGATCCATGATGTAGGTTACCAGTTTATTTAAAAAGCTAGGGTTTATGTACTTGCTACCCGGAGTCGGAGTCCTAATGATAGGACTACGCATCCCTGTCTGAAACATTTAATAATAACTTAAACGTATAAAAGTTGTTGAATGAAAGGCAGGGTGCGAGTCAAAATAATGGGCAACACTGGCGAAAACTTTCCCGAAAAATAATGGCGCTTGAAAACGACATGCTTTGATAATTTAAATAATGTGAATTCAATTTGAAATGTATCTTTGCAGAACTAGTATCTGTTATTAAACTGTATACACTTTCATGCATTTTGGATTGACAGATTTCAAGATTTCATTTTGCAGAGTTTTGGCAGTTCCAACAAAAAGCGCACTGGAATGTGGCTCCAAAAAAGTAAGTACTTATATAATAAGTTTTCTCAATTCTTTCAAAGGCTTCATGTGGTTTGCCTTTTAGGCTTTTTTGTCCTTAATTCTATAACATTTGTGGTGATTGCTTTTCACTTGAATGTTGAGCCCATCCTCATTGCACTTGGACAAGATCCAATTGTTTCACGGTAAGTGTGTTGAAACAATTTCCATCAGGATTCATATTTATCATCTAACTCATACGCGTTTATTAGAAATATTGGCAATAAGAGATAGCTATTATTTCACTGAATTCACAAGTCACCTCTATGTTAATCATTCATTTTATGTATACCGTATTCAGTCGCATTAGCTGCCAGTCAAATACAGATGCAATGGCTGCTTATTTGGAATCAATTTTCGAAGAAGTGACTCTTATCAATAAAAATCGGTATCTCAAGTGCATGCGCAGCGGTTTGGTGTATGACTGTAATTAAAGAATATAGAAAACTTGTTGCATATGATCCAAATCTTTTAGAAAAGCATGTGCAATATTCAATAAGTTGTATCAGTTTGAATTTTAGGTTATGCTTCTGGGTGACTCGTTATCTATGAATCCACCTGAATCAGCGAAAATTTGTGCCTGTAAAAGTTAACTTTATTGAGGACTGAGTATCACCTGGGTCCTGGAAGGTAACAAAAGTGTGAATACTGCTAATTAAATATATTCTTTTTAGAATGACTGGAGAATACATGGCAATTTTTGCTCCTGGATTATTTGTAAGTTGATGAATTTCCGTCTGTTGCTTTATGTATAAAACTGTGATATCAGGAGTATTCATGATTCATCTACTGTGCGGGACTGCGTCATTAACAAGGCCTTCCAAACAAAAAATGCTTAAGATCTTTAACATATATACATCCGTGCCTATGTGAATTGACTGATTCCATGCTTCTGAGATTTACTTACCGCCAGATAATTGGACAGATATCATTTTGACACAAAATTTAAAGTAGATAACAGCACTGGCAATTACACGAACAGCATCGACTCCATATTACTTCAAGTGCTGGGCGAGTGTGATCTTTGTTAAAAGCCAATAATTAATTGATACTAAGTTAACAGTAATAAGGATTCTTAATTTATAGTCATAATTAATACTTAAAACATTAATGCGTTGCAACTTCTGTAAAGCTCAGTAATTTCATCAGCCCTCAAAGTATTGTCAAATTAAAGTTTTCTTCTGTGCAAAACCAATAAAACATGCATCATTATCGTCGAATTGATCAATCTAAAGTCAAAGCTCTATAATCAAGAAAATAATATATCCAAAATATTTTGAGATATTGACACCTAATTGAGATTCTCATTGCACGCGTGCAACCCTACGTTTATACCGAATAGAGTGAGCAAAGTGCCCTAGAATGATGAACTGTGTCGCGCAGCATGTGCAGGGCTATGTTTATATATATATATTTTTTGATTATCGCTACATCATTGCATAAGTCCATGGTGACGCTGTCAGTGCTTTAGTATGATTAAATTATTGCCAACTGTACAAGTTGGCGAACTCGTAAATTATTGTCCAATGCCATTGTTTCACTGCAAAATTCTCTTAAGACAAGTTATATTTTTTATTGATACAATTTCTTCTATTTTTAATACATTGTGCTCAGTGGACATAAATTTCATTATCGTGTCACCGTTGAAATTCATGAAGTAATAGCATATTATGATGACAAATATCCGACTCTATTGTTGACTTTACGTTTATCAAAACACAGTTAGGTCAAGAGTGTTTGATCAGCCTTAGTAAATTTGCAATTAATTAAAGGTCGCGACTCCATGAAAATATGCGGCGCTGAGGAAAAATCGCAATGTTAAGATATCACGATCGGAGGCTACGGTATAAGGGAATGACAGAGTGTCAGTGAAATCGCGAGTAACATTCATGTCAGTAATGGCATCATTATAGTTCTGCATAAGGAATTATAAATAAACAGCAAAGAAAAGCAGCCGGACGGAAAAATTTGATAAAGTAAAGAATAAATAATTTGATAAAATCAGCAAAACTTGAAAAAATTGAAAAAGTGATTAAAATGTTAATAGAAAAATTGCAAATTCAACTTAACAGAAACCGGATCTCTCCATGGCAACCTACAATTTCACATCTTTTTCTGGAAGCAGGAGAGACGGAGTTCCCATTATCCGAATGCTTTTCTCAGCACGTCCCCGACTGGATGAATAAAGGAAATCAACAGAGACTCCAATAGAAGTGGATCTGGGATGCAACGTCACCAGACATTTAATTGTGTGCCTCAACTACAGTATACGATGCCCACAGAATTAAATATTTTGTTTATCTGCCTCGGTTTGCTAGAAGTGTGATTAATACGAAATTGACGGCACGTCGAGGAACTTAGGAAGTGGGCAAAAAGGAATTCCTAATGCCTTACAGAGATAGGAAAAAAAGTCGTGCGTTGCTTGCGGATTAATGTGAGTTCCAGCAAAGTGCTTCGATTGCCAAAATTCCTTCAGATTCGAAGAATTCAGATCATTGCGCACAAGTTTTCTCTATAATATTGGTCCTTCCGATCATTATTAAAAAAGTAGGAGGCGTACGAAAATTAGTTCACTTGATGCTTTCACATCCTCTCCTCGGAATTTCTCACTGTATAGTGCATATATTGAATCGAAGCCAGACATCGATGTGTGTTTTTGTGTGTGCGAAGTGATGTCACAGCACGCACGCCTCTGTCAGCAGCTGTTTTCTGCTGTCAGCTTATTGTTTACCATTTCCAAAAGCAAGCGATACACGAATTATCCATTCGAGAAGGAGCAAGTTGTCTAATTCAGTGATGTGCCATTTCGATATTAAGGTTCCATACAATTCTCTCTGTTTATTCAAATTCAAGACTTCAATACCTTAGGAGAAAAACGTAATTTCAGTATGAAATGGCTTTCTATTAAAAAAGAGAAAATACAAAATTACAGTCATTTACAGATACATTTCAATAGAAGTTAAAATGCTTTACCTCACGGTATTGTCACTGCTGCAAGCTCACAAGACGCTTGTACATAAACTGAATGTTCATAATGCCCAGATCTGGCGAATGTTTGACGATCACTATTCAGTCAATCGTGAGCTTAAACACATATCAGTCTTTGCAATGTCATGACAGAGGAATGAAATCGATCGGTAAATGAAGATGAATAAGACAATGGCTTAACAATAATGACACGGGCGCACACATTAGACAAACAATAGACCACAAACCAATCAGACAATCAAATCACATCACAATAGGAATACAATCAGCAGAAGAAACTGATATCACAACCAGCACTTCATTTCTAGGAAACCGAAGACGCGCGCAAATGAATCTAATTCTGTGACGGTGTCAGAGGACTCTTTAACATTCTCCGACAGTTCCAGCATCGACGAAAGTTATGTCTAGTGGAGGCTTTCAGTTTTGCGGATGCAATACGTGTTTCAACACAAGGAATCACATTCATGAATCGCATAAGTTGTATGAATGAATTTTTAAAGTATTGCTTTAAGCTGTATTTACTCCATAATATTTACTCCATACTGTACATAAATTGCGGGTACTCCGGCCGTCTGTACTGTACATGTAGAACAAGCACCGAAAGACGATTTATAGTAGTAGTAGTAGTAGTAGTAGTAGTAGAAGTGTATATTTAAAATAAAATGAAAATCAAAGTCAATACACAAATAAATGGCATCACGATTATGAGGTACATGTACTTATACATCAACGAGAAATGTAAACAATCATAACTGGTAGACATTTCAAAGCACGAAGTCCGGTTCAATGAAGCAGAAGAAACTTTGAAAGTCACTTTCGCACGAAATTATCATTTGCAGAGAACATATTATTCATTAAAAGCGCTGTATGCGGAATGAAAGAAGTTTGGCGGAGGTGAGTCCTGCAACATTCAACACAAAAATTGAGTATAGGCCTACCGGTGCTAATTAAGGCGGAAAGGTGAAATAATAAGGTGAAAAGTGATTCTGCTGTAGTTTCCATTAATGACTTGGACCTAAATCGCATCCACTAATCACTGATAATGTCGTGACATGTATTTGGCAAAAAGTCCTGAAGCATACAACTTTGCATGTGCAGTGCACATTGCGTGCCTGCATGCCTGTCATGCTATAGGATCTCTAGCATAGTCTTAACTATGAAACCTAAAGACATTAGAAATGGTTCGATCTTTAATTTTTGCTAGCGTTTAATGAAATAAATTAGCAAGACGATACGCAGATGCTTGCAAGAATCTATTATAAGAATCAATAACATTAGCGCGGTGAAAGAACGGAATCCAATTTTCACTTCGACAACCTACAATGGCTTCAGACGTTGGTGGAAAATGCCTTCTCCATAGCCTTGTTCAGGGAGCACGCTATTTCTGGACACTGAAGGGACCAATTTTCTTCTCAACAGACGGTATCGAGGGTAGCTTCGTAGCCTCTGAATGTCTGTCTATGAACCATCGTGGGGTATAACGGTTCTTCTAAAAGTAGCAACATCTTCCACTTCGATCAAAAAGGTGATAGACGAATTTGCATCTGTTCATCACACGCAGGCAGAATGCGTTGTAGTGAATCTGCACGTACATGCATGTGCATTACAAAGAAGGACGGTTTGTGGTAAGCAGGTATCTTCGTGTTCCCTTCTCGAAGATACAGCTTCAAGTCGAGGACATGATCTCCATGTTTCAAAATTGCAAATCATTATGCAGGAACTCTCAAAAGTACGAGTAGTTGCAGTCTTGCCACCGAGATAGTGAATAACAATCATCGATGCGATACAACAAAACGAAAATTAATTTTATCATTCCATCGACTTGACTGGCAATCTGCAGAGATAGCTGAGTGTGAACCGAATTTTACATAATAATGTACATTTCTAGAAATTTGGCACTCTCATCGTGTTGATTTCTCAAATAGGTGCGAGCCTCCCGATCCCGCGATTTTGTCCGATTTTTCTAATCATCTGTTATTCATTGATTGACGTTATTTTACTTTCCGTGCCGGTGCTGATTTTAGTAGTTTTGAGATGTCATGCCTTTCCTTGAGCCGATGTTCTTTTCATTTAGGTATCTTAGCCAAACAATTGAATGTCAAACCCCGTGACCTATTTCATAGAAAATGAATAGCCGATAAAATGAACTGATTAATCATGATATTATGATACGACGTCAAATTTGAAAATAATAATAGTAATAATTCCTTTTTTTTATCCCGCTTTACAAAAAGTCTCAAGCGGCTATACATTAAGCATATTACAAAAGAAGAATGTTTTCAATAGTTTTTTAAAAGTTGCAAGTTAGGTTGCTGAGCGAATATTGTAAGGCAACTTATTCCATACCATAGCTCCGAAAACAGAAAATCTCCTATCACCATGCGTTACATTTGATGTTTTTATCTGTGATAGTGACAAATCATCATGATTTCTAAGACCAGATCGTGATGTTTGATAGACCGTAAGATCTTTGATTAAGTAATCAGGGGCCATCCTACGAAAGCATTTCCATACAAGAAGACATACCTTGTATTTAATTCGTTTGTGAACAGGAAGCCAATGGAGCTTATTCATCATTTCAATTACATGCATGTCCGTCTTTCTACAATCCAATATTAGTCTTGCTGCCCAGTTTTGAATTATTTGTAATTTGTGCAGTTGGCATTGTGGTGCCCCAATGAGTAGTGAGTTGCAATAGTCCAAGGAGGATTTGTCAATGTCAATGGAGGATTGACAAATGTCAACTCTGTTAAGATATTGGGTTTCGTATTGCTTGATTCTTTGTCTTGGGATAACCGAATTTCAGAAGTTTTAAAGTGAGTCTCATCTCGTTTGTCTGTGATTCGAATCCTGAAATTTTTACTGAATAAAAACGATCTAGCAAATGTTTGTCATTCATTGATTACTCGTTTGATTTTATATGCCTCACCTGCCTATGGTCGTTTACCTGGGAAGTTGTTGATAAAATTAGAGCGATTTCAGAAACGTGCACATAAGATCATTTGCGATTAAGATTGTTCATGTAAGAATTTCCATAACCGTGTAAATATTTTCGAAGAGAGGGCCATTGATTTCTTGCTAAAATGTGAGAGCTCAGTTTTTCATCCACTACACAGCTTGATTTCCGAAAGAATGCGTGTCAGCAAACATTTTCGCATCCCTTTTCCGTCGCACGAGCAGTTATGTGAATTCATTTATTGCGTAGTCATGTATTTTGTTCAATCAGCAATTATGTCAGTCCACAGCTAGCAAATGAAGTCCGATTTTTCTTAATGTCACACTTTTCTTCACTTTTTGTTCGCTTGTACCTTTTCTCACTTGTACTGTCTTCATTGTTGTGACTTGTAATGCATACGATTTTCAATTTAATGAATGGATATTACTTATCCTATTTATTATGCTAGTATCGCAATATTTGTATGATATTACAAAGAAACACAGTTAGACATTCAGGTGATTGCAAAGAATGAAAATCGCATTTTAAAGACGACCATCGGAATTGCTAGGGAAAGGAAAACTTCAATAGAAAAAAAATCATGTACGCAAGTATTTGTGAACCTTACAAAATTACATATTGCTTGCCACTTTGTCAATTTGAGAAAATAAAACCAAAAATCTTGGTCAATCATTGATTCTTTCCATTTTAAAAGCTAGATTCCTTGTCTGGTAGACATTCAATTTTTTCTGTCTAAATTCATTGTCTGTCTTTTATGGTTTTCTTAGATGTAAGGTTCAATCATTCATTCTTACATTTCTACATTCTTCAACATATTATATTTATAAAGTAATTTTTAAACCCTGTTAGTTTTTCTTCCTTCTTAATCAAGTTGAGACCCACATGTTTTCGCTTGTAGGTCTAGCATTCCTTGATTATGCATTATTTCGATAACGTGAACAGTTGTGGGTGTTCATTCACAAGTCAAATAAATAAACAAATCCTTTCCGTGAAATGTCAAATCCTCTAGCATGTGAAAATCCGTGATGATGTGCTTGAATACGAAAACACAAAACTTGTTCACTGAAGTATCACAACATCAATCTTTTATGGAAACTTCAATGTAGTTTCTTTGATTATAACTGCGTCCTGTCTCATATTGCTTTGTCCTGCTTTACAGCTACACTGGAATTATGTCATCCTTGCCAGGTATCTTCAAACACAGGTAAGAGCCTAAATCAGATGCATTGCGAAATAGAAGCATTGTAGGAGTATCTCTATGTAAATGTGTCATATGACGAACATTTCGCTAACTTAGTTTAGACCAATTGCCTCACATGCTAATGTCATGTATATTTCAAATTGTAATGTGTTAATGTAGCATTCAGATAATTATTCTAATATGCTATACATCATGTATTTGCGACTACAGTGCGGATTATAAAACTTCCTCAAACTCCTTTATGTCAATAATAATAATGGCTTGGTCTGAGCATTTAATATTCAAAGCTTCTGCTTTACAGAATCAAATTTACGTTCCCCTAATAGGAGGATTTATCGGATTGATATTCAACGTCGTGACACAGTACCTGCTGATTATTGTGTACAATTATGGATATCAGTGAGTTTAACAAAAAGAGGAAAGTGCATTTCATGGGGTCGATGCTAGTAAGACCCCAGACAAGTAATGCTAGTCTATATTGTAAACTACATTATAAGTATTGCATGTGTTAAGTATATAACTCCAAGCATTGCATTATCCCATTAATGACGAGCTTCTCATTCAAAAGTTGTTTTTTTTAAAAAAAATACAAGTGCAATTTGTGGGCGCTCCAGGCATTGTACGAGGTCGACAGTGGCACCATTATAACCGCGTTGATCTCGTCTGTAGTTTTCTCACTTTTGTGGGCGTCCTGGGAATAACTTTGATTCGCAGCGTTGTCCCATAAGATGCTGGTCGAATGTCGATATAAAACTGCCTCTCGGCATTGGTGGGTAAAGCGTGTAGTACTAAATTACTGGTAGAACGACCTCAATGTTTGTTGATAGACCATGGAAACATCTTGTACAAGGCATGCGGCATTAATAAAATTTGCCACACTAAGTGACTGGATGAGAAACCTTGAAGTAAAAGTATGAGATCAATGGCTTCTAAGTTGCTCAGATTCTTTTTCATTCTTTAAGTATCTTGAGTAGTGTGAATGCCTATTTACTGCATGTACGAGCATCTGAGCAAAATACATGTTGTTAAGCAATTTTTAGAAATTAAAATTATCTTTTCTATTTTTTTTAGAGTGAGCGCATACTGTCAAGCAGCAACCTTTGGAGTAATGCTTCTAATCGAGATTGCATATATATTTCTGACAAAATTTTATAAAGCCACGTGGGAAGGTAAGTTAGAACTTGAAAAATTGCTATCTGCGCGCACTTTTAGTTTGCCGTCATTTTCGGTAAAGTTTTTCATTCGCATTGTAATTCATTTTTAATTTTATGTGCACAATTTATTTAGCAATGAAAAGCGGAAAGTCAACTTTGAGAAGAAATTTCAAACACATTTGCATATTAATAATTCATATGGAAATCAATGTGCGGATTTTCATAATTAACATAAAATTAACTGAAACTGACTTGCTGCAACAATTAAGACTCATCAACTTTGACTGAAATGTGTAAATGATTTGCTCTCTTTGAAAAATCTATTTTGTAAGTGAAATTTGTGAACCAAATTATTATGCCGCATGTCTATACGTCAACTGAGTGTTGTGAACTTCTTTAACCTCTACCATCACCAATGATGCAACAGCTGAAGTTGAGAATATTCTCTCGCGTTTGTTGCAGTCTTCATTCATCAATAGAAAATAGCACAAGTTCCTCTTGCCACTGTTGGACTCAAAACCTCGACATTTCACATCCTTATCAAGAATCATAAAAAATAATGGATCAACCCATTTTTCCTCCTGGCACACCTATTGTCCCCGACGCACAGACTGACACTAGTGATGTGGCTCGAATAGTGGGATTCCATCTTCAGCCTGCGATCTCCTCACTACCCAGCTATGTGGTGGACTAACAACATCTCACCAACATTTTTCGCACTACGTCGATCAACTCAGATTCCCTTCTGTGTACCATGGACGTCCATGCTTTATATACATATAGATATAAATAGATGACCCAATAGATGAGGGGGTGCAGCGTGTAGAACATGCCTTCGCACATCATCCGGACCATAGAAGACCAAATGCTGATATCTTACGCTTACTCAGACTGTGTCTCACGTCTAATCACTTCGCATGCAACAATTCCTCATTTCTGCAATTTTTAAGAGTTGCGATGGGAAAGTACTTTGGTGGGAGTTTTGCAGACCATTATCTCGGCGAGTGGTTATCGCAGATTTTCTCGGAATATCCTTTCATTCCGAGGATTTTGGAGCGATTCCAGGACGATATATTTTTTATTTGGGATCATGGCTAACAGAATTTAAATTCATTCCTGTATTTCATGAATGCTCTTGATCCTTGTATGCAAGGTCACCTGATATGGAGTCCTGATCGTGTGACATATGCACATGTAATACAAAATTAGGCAAAAACACCAAAAGACCCGAAATTAACACTTTATTACTTCATAACAACATACAAATCAACAAAACTATCACACCACAACATCAAATGCACAAATGCAACAATTTAAGGCACATGTAATTCATCATCTGAAGGTTCCCTTTAAAAAAACAAGGTTTTCAAATTTTTTTTCACTCTTTTTTTTTCACTCAACTTTTTTTGACCTCAGGACGTCCAAAAATGTCGCCTGTCCAGAATTACCTCCATGTATGGGGTTATTCCACTCTACCATACATGAAAGTAGCCTCAATACGGAATAAGGGCATAAATGTATCAACTGACCATCAACTGGCCATTTGATAGCACTTGTACTGACGTTGTTCCGACAATGAAATAGGTGAAAACAGTTAAATACAGTCTCCGAGACCATTTCAATTTAAGCTAATTAAACTCCTCACTCACCGATTCCGTCTACCGAATCACGTGAAATGGAAAACAAAACTAGTTGTAAAATAATGCTAAAAAAACGGTTTTTTTGTTTTCTTCCTTATCACTAAATTTATCGCAGGATTTATCGCGGGAAATTTTAAAGCGATAAAATTTTCCAGTCTCCGCGATGAGCGATAAATTTTCGACTGAAGCGATATTATCGTTTTATCGTTTTATCGCTTTATTTATCGCAACGCCTACCACTGACGTATTGCGGACAAACCGACGGATTGCCATGTGATGCTGCCGCAATCATCTCGTCATCCGCCTCATGTATATTCTCTCAAATACTGCGTAGGGCCACAAGATCCTCTTGTCGTATTGACTTAAAAGATGCCGGTAATTCTTTCAGAGTTTTACCTTTGTAGCGTTCGCAAGGGGTCACTCAATCGGACATTCGCAATTCACTCTCTCGCATGTTTGCCTTCAATTGTCTCCAACGTCATTGGTCACCTGTTTTTTAAAAGTGTCAGGGGACAAGGTGCTCTAATGGTCGAGTTTATCCAATTCTGTATCATTTTTCTTGTTCGACTTCTTAATTACATTTACGTGATTTCCTGCAATATTTATCTTTCGATGCATGTTGGTCAAAACAGCCGACATGTACAGATTCGCATCAGTGAACATTTCAGGGACATTAGGAACACATTAGTATTCACCGTTGTCAGATTACTTTACGTCATTATGAACTTTCAAAGTTTGCGTTTTTGTGTTACTGATCGGTCATTTTCTGACTACACTAGACGTCTGAAGAAGTCGACCTGGATCAATCGTTTTGAATCCTTTATCCCAACCGGCTTTAACAGAAACCGAGGGGATCCAGGTCGTTTCCTTAATTTGGTTAGCGTCAGATCAGCTTGTACGGATCGCTTGAATTCCGTTGTACGTGAACATCTTCATTCCGTGCTATCTTTGCCTCCAATGCGTTTTTTGTATTCGACAGACCGCAATCTAGCATCTCTCCTGCGTTGATCAATAGATTTATATTTTTTATTAATTATTCATCATTATTATCATCTTTCACGTATTATTTTTTTCATGTAGCATACTCATTTGTGCAAACACATTCATTTCATCAAATTTTATGAATTCTTGACGCTTTTATGAATTGTGTATATCAGCATTAAATGCATCTTTGTAAGTTTATTAATGTTTTCGGATGCCTTGTTGTATTATTGTTGTACCTTCGCGCTTTGACCAATGCACAATGAACTACTTACTTTGCAATGCACAATGACGTTGCAGATATCATGGCTATGGATTTTTCTCTCATGACGTCCAGAACATGAGCTGTGCGCTATATTAAATCGATATTGTATATCTGTTGCGTACACACACTTCAACTTGTGACACCATTGATAAAATTTTCAAGACGAAATCGCGATCTGGCGCATAACTCTCGTTTGCTCTCGAGTATGGTTGGATCGGGAAGAAGAGCGCGAGGCCCGTCGCGACTTCATCATCGCGGCGTCTTTCAATACTACGAAGGCGCAATCATATCGAGTGGCCCAGAAGTCTCCGGTCCGGAAGGATTGTGAAAATGATGAGCCAGGCCGAAGACTTCTGGGCCACTCTGTATATCAAGTGATTGTATCTAAGCTTATTTGCACAATTGGAGCTGATATTTTTCATGCATAGCGAGCATGTGTGAATCATCCGCCATTTGATGTTGTATAGGAAAGGAGGCTTGCACCGTCCTTTCCTTTTTTCCTTGACACACTTGAGGTATTACTAATCATTCAAAATTATTGGAAATGTGCTTCTTATATGAGTATATCAGGAACTGATGCTCCATACAAATTAGGTGGCTCAAGATCGAATTTGCTTGTGGCATAAAATGTCAGCTCTGATTGCTTCTAGTGAATGTCAAAAGTCTTGACAATCCCCCTCAATCCCTATAGAAGCGCTATAGGAGCTGTGGGGGATCCTCTCATCATCCACACCCAACCTCAAAAGCATGGGTAAACCCACAGAATCCCCATGCCCATGGCAACCCTGATAAAATTGCAAGTTAGTTTCTTTCTTCTCTTTGCAGGCTTTAAAAGGGAAGCAGTTGTCGGATGGGGAGAATTTTTCATGCTGGCGATTGCTGGGGTAGGTCATGTAACCTTAGAAGTTATCTCATGGGAAGTCGGAACATTTGTTGCGGGAACACTGGGAACTACGGAGCTTGCAGTTCAATCTATATTATTTCAGACAGAGACAATACTCATAATGGTAAGTGTGACAATAATAATAATAATTACGGCGCTTGGTACTATGGCGTGAATAGAAGGCGATTTGTACCAAGCGCCCTTCAATTGGAGTCACTGTCGTATGTAGCGCCCTCCCATCTTCATTTGATATCTATGATGAATTGAAACTCCATATTACTTGCACTAGTCGTCCTTTATCTATAACTACAACATGTATTGATTATCTGTGCTACGCTGTTTTATCGACATGATTAAAAAAATTGTTATGATATAATTATAGGGCTGTACACTTTCAATAAAATATAAGGAAGTTAAGTCCGAAAAGTTTCTCGCTTATCCCTAGCATTAAACCAAACTTACTATTACAAAATGTATCGCATTCGAAATTTCACGCATGCTAGCAGCAATGATATTGGTTAATGGTGCCATCATACGAAAATAGAAATGACTCGACATGATGACAGTGATTTCATCAAGATGGTGCAATGCGTACTGGCAACCGTGACAGCTACTGTTGTAGTAGCAACTCATTGAAGCCCATGAGGAGCGATGTAATAAATCAATACTATTAAAGGAATATTCCCAGAATTAGTAGGCTCATTTCGCGATGTCAAGTGACTAGTTCAGCGACTGGGACGAATTGGCGTCTCAAATTGACAAGTTGGATGATGCATTTTTTATTCTTCTGCTACGAATGCTTGGTTTAATTGTTTAATAGAAGATTGTCTATACTTACACATGTGACATGTCTTTTCTTTGATAATCTCATCTTTTGGATCATAAGAAGCATATGAAGAGTATAATGAAACATTTTCTTATGTTCATGTGTAAGAATATCTAAGAAATATAGACGCTTTGCAACGGTCATTTTAGAAATCCTGTAAGCATCTTTGTTTAGTTCAAGATTATCGACATAACAAGTAAACTTAACATTTCATCACGTGATTCACGTTGATTGATAAATCAAAAGTACATATATCTTTGGACTTAAATAAACAAAATCAAACTTTAATGTAATTACAAAAACACGGTCTAAGACAAACATTGATATTTTGCTTGCAGCCTCGGTTATAGGCCCAATTCTTATTTTCTTCCGCAAAATATGATCCAAGCTATCCTTATGTGATACAAGAATCTACATAAAAATAATAAAACATCATTAGATAGAATATTCTATATATTGTGGCTATTATGATTATTTTATTAAGGGCGTCTGGTGCACCTACTGTACCAAGCGCCCTTATTGGAAATTCAAAATTTCTGCTTCATGAGCTTTGGTTCTATTACATAGCTGTTTTCTAATATATAGATGAATTTGTAAATGGAGTTAAAAGGATTTGTGCCAAGCGCCCTCTATTCTCGAATTTTGTACGAAGCGCCTTTTTTGTACAAGGAGCCCTATTTTTGTTATTATGCACGAAGCGCCCGAATTTCTGATAATCGCGTGTAGCAAACGCCCCAATTATTATTATTATTATAATAATTATTATTTACTTTTGGTTGGTCTTAATAAAAGCATTGAAAGCTGAAACCAGTCGCCCCGTGTAAAATTCTACTGACAAATAAAGTTTATTAAAAGAAAAAATGAGTACTATTTAAACAAATCGCTTATACAAATTACGTTTATACCACGTCTTGAAATGGCCCAAACTTGCTTATGACATCTAGAATGGCTGAACAATCTGAAGGAGTGCGTGGCAGAGTAATCTGTTGCTCAGTCATTCTTCTTATTCAGCTCTTTTGGCTCTCATAAGCTAGTTTGGGCACTTCCAAGCTGTTCTGATAAATCCATATTGCCTATGTCAGAAAGCTGAGTCTACAATTGCTTATGAATTTCGTTCTTAAAACTGTTCAAGTCTGTGGACATCTTCCTATTATATGCCCAGACAAACTGGCATTCCGCAACCGCAAACGTCTATGATTATCAGTCACAATTGAAAGCCAAGCTAAATATAAATAGAGAAGCCTGTTGTAAAGCCTTGTTGACATTTATCATGTCTAATTCTGCTCACGCTTTTTGCCTATTCGAAAGCATACTTTTAAATTTGCACGCCTGCTTCACCCATCAACAGATTTTTTAATGTTGCTTCATCCATCAATGATCGATCTGTTTTTCAGACTGGCACGGGAATCGGTATTGCGGTAAATATTCGGGTAGGACAACTCTTAGGAGGCAATCAACCAAAAATAGCAAAACGAAGTCTCTTGGCAGCCTTAATGTTTGTATGTAAGTATGGAAACTTATATCAACCTTCGACTGTAAATGCCCAACAACGGCATTAGTTCAATCCGGATATCGTAATTAGATTAATTAAGGAGGAATAGCTGGATCGTCATAATGGCATTTGTATAATATTTCTATATGATTATTAGAAGAGGAGGAAGGAGCTAAACGCAATTCTATGTGAATTAGTTTAGTGGCTTCATACACACACGCCGCACAATACATACAGAGCATATTCTGATGCCATAGATGAAGAATATCCAGCCAAAGTTCATTTATGGCCATGTATCAGTGAGGTAAGTCTTTGCAATTCTTTTATTTGATATTGATTGTTCATGTGTGTTGACAACTTTGATGCTCTTCCTGGTTGTTTAGGAGCTCTAAGTGTTGACCAGTGTAATGAATTGTACTGCTTTGATGATTAAAACCATAGGCATTTGATGTAAATTGCCTAAAATATTGTTGGATGTGGAAAGGAAAGTATTCATGATTGCTATATTCATGTCGCTACGATACTAATAATCTATTGTTAGCAGATTGGCTATGGATCGTCTTGATTAATTAGATTGCAATAGTTTTCTACAGTCTACCATGTATTCCATTATTTATGTGAAGCGACTGCCAGTGAAAAACAAAAACCGGTCCCATCCATCCCAATCATCTTTCTGTGCGCACCCTGCTCTAAAGAATGCGCAGACCAATTTCCTGGACCAGCTTCTCTCTAAATTGTGCTTCACACCCTCACCATACACCTTTCTACAACCTTCATGCGACAGCACATCAACTACCTCCCGCTTGTTCCACCAACTCTTTACCACCTCGTGAAAGCATTCCACTTCTTCTTGGTCTTCGCTTCTAACCCGATTCGTCGCCTCATCCGCCCATTCGTTTCCCACTAAGTCACAAAGACCAAGGACCCACACCAACGACATCCTTTTCCCTGCATTGCCCAACTGCATTCCCAACCGAACAGTCTCCCTCATCATAGCAGTCAATCCTGAATGACTGTCAGACACTGCCAAAACTCTATTCCAATCACCATGGTGATCTAACAACCATCTCATCGCTTCCAACAACCCCTCCGCACCTCCGCTTGAAACAAGGAAGCAATCACACCCGCACCCACAGAATTAAATATCTTGTTTATCTGCCTTGGTTTGCTAGAAGCGTGATTAATGCGAAATTGACGGCACATCGAGGAACTTAGGAAGTGGGCAAAAAGGAATTCCTAATACCTTACAGAGATAGGAAAAAAAGTCGTGCGTTGCTTGCGGATTAATGTGAGTTCCAGCAAAGTGCTTCGATTGCCAAAATTCCTTCAGATTCGAAGAATTCAGATCATTGCGCACAAGTTTTCTCCACAATGTTGGCCCCTCCGATCATTATTAAAAAAGTAGGAGGCGTACGACAATTAGTTCACTTGATGTTTTCACATCCTCTCCTCGGAATTTCTCACTGTATAGTGCATACACTGAATCGAAGCCAGACATCGATGTGTGTTTTGGTGTGTGCGAAGTGCTATCACAGCACGCACGCATCTCTCACTGGCTCTGGTGTTCTCTGCTGACAGCTTATCGTTTGCCATTTCCAATAGCAAGCGATGCACGAATTATCCATTCGAGAAGGAGCAAGTTGTCTAATTCAGTGATGTGCCATTTCGATATTAAGGTTACATACAATTCTTCCTTTCTAGGATACCGAAGCGCGCGCAGATGAATCTGATTCTGTGCTCGCACCCTTCAACACCTCACCACCTCAGACCTGCTCAGCAGGTTATCTTCTGATGATGACCACTGCTGATACAAATCTTCTACACCCAATAGCCATCGAACGACCATTCGTATACAGCGTCACAGCTACCCCTCCCACACATCAATTTCTCAATCGCCACTCTTTTCCTACTCTCCTCATCCTCGTACTCCCCACCTTCAGCCATCCATTCCACACCCTCCAAAGTCTCTTACTTTGTACCACTTTCATCATCCTGATCCCTTCTGGGATTCCACTACTCAACAACATTCTATAGCGCAAGAACACCATCCATCCCTCTTTGCCAAGCACCGTGGAACCACATGAATCAACAATGAAATTGACATCCTCAACTCAGTATCAGGTGTAAAGCAAGTCGCGAGCATGACGTTTCTTGGAGTCACATATCAAAAGAATTTGAATTGGGATCATCATGTTGATAAAGTATGCAAATCTACCAGCCGCAGAATTTTCTCCCTTAAAAAATCAAGGAGGTTCCATCTTTGAAAAAAGTCGATCTAATTAGAGTTTAGTACGCGTATATTCTAGGGATCCTGGAGTACAACTCTCCCTTGTTTGTCGGGCTGAATGAGACGAATTCAAGGAAATTAGATAAGATCCATCGTCGGTGCCATCGCATCATCTGTGGCTCTGGATGCAACTGCGACAAATTTACTCCACTTTTCATCCGTCGTCAGCACCAAGCCATGAAATTCTTTCGTAATTTGTCAAATCCTCCACAAACTCTGTCCAAAAAGAACCAAGAACTTCCGTCGATTTCATCAACCTTTGTCCAAAACCAAACGCCGCGCCAATTCACTTATACCATTCTGCACATGTTTGTACAATCGTTTTTATATTTAAATTAATATTTGTAGCACTTTCCTTGCTTGTCTTGAACCGTCATTTCTGACCGCACAGCCACTTTTTTGAGTATCTGTTTGATTGTTTGATCAAATGTTAATTACTTCATGACTTGTCAAATGACCGATTTTCATTCATAAATAAAAACGCTTTCTATTCTATTCTATTAATCTCCAGCTGTTTCTAGATTTCTCCTCACCGACTCTCATGTACTTCTCTAGTTCCCTCATCCGCAGTCCTTCCACCACTTTTCTTACTGACATTGCCACTTAAGCTAACTGCAGCAAAGCTGACAAGTACGTTTAAAAATATGATGATACTTTGTTGAAATCTTAGACATACGAGTGCAGTATATAGGCTACGTTACACGTTTGACGGTCACTTCAAACTTGATATTTTGTTGAAACTATTCCATAAATCAACGCTTGAAAAACAATCTTCATTTAAAGGCTTATCCTTCGTTGAATGCTATAATATGACTCATATAATCTACGTTCAGAATCAACATCGAATACAAACATATATAGATAAAATTTAGTAGACTATCAACACTTTTCACGAGCTTTGAATTAGCAGAATTTCACCGGTCAGACTTTCGGGACTTAAACCATGTTTTGACGTTGATTGAATTAAATAGTCAATTTTTTAATGTTGAGTAAACGCTTGATCAAACTTGATTCAGCGCAGACCTTTTAGTCAAACTGCACATCTGCACTCCTCTTAAGCGACAATATTGTTGATCTCTGCATTGTGCCTTCCTATTGATATCATGTATCACACACCAATGTCCAAAAGCTTCTATTGGCCCTAAATAATTGGATTGCCATTCACCAGTTCTCTAGAATACTTCAATTTAATTCTATAAAAGATAATATTTATTAATAATTGGAAATGTCGGATTACATTTTCGTGATCGAATTTGAACGGAAATTCGAAATTGCTGGAGCAACACTTAGAGCTATAAATTGGATTTTAAAGAAAATCATTTATGGAGCGACTAATTCTTGAAAACACATAATTCTGCATCGGTGTCAACATTGATGTCATAATACTATGCCGTCAACTGGAGGTGGTTCGGATTTATAATTTCAACCACATGCAGTGTCGTGCAAAAGTATTATATTACATTAACAAGTAAATTTTATGCTCCTATATGTTTTGATTTTCAAATAAAGGTGTTTTGTTCAATGTCTGGCACCAAATCAATGTTTCTGTCATATCTTTGCACTTTGTTTTTATTGGGCAAAAATATAAATTTAGGCTGATGAACACAATATTTTACACTTTACCATATAGGTATATTGTGAGATGCCACCAGAAATATAAGGCACGAAGGTGGTGTGTACTGTAATATAGCTTACATAGTGCCCTACTAAGTAAACCCTTTTTAATAAACTATATTATTCGCCATTTATATTTCTGGAGGTATCTCACAGAAAACCTAAAAAAATCACCTTGAAAAATAAAAAAAAATAAAAAAAAAACCTTGAAAAAATCAATTCAATTATAAGATTGATAAAATGCATATCAAGAAGAGAGTACAATATCAAAAATGCCGCTTCGACGAGTCAGATTGGAATCTCTCTTAATTGGGTCACCAAATGCTCTATTAGGAGGATCCGAGGGCAGTAGTGTCGTTGCCACTCGACCATTAAAATGACATAACTGCGCCAATAGGCAGAGAGAATGTGAATCGTTTGTCTATTTGATTTGATTGATCTTCACCTGCGTAATATTTTCGAAATACATCTCAAAAATATTGAAGCTGATTTGCCGTATTTCTTCACATTTTTTTCAGCCATTCTTTCCGCGATTTTCGCCACATTGTTGATCACATGTCGAGACATCTGGCCAATGTTATTTACGACTCATGTGTAAGATAGTCATGTATTTACGAAGTACACTCCATTCATAGTGAAAGTTTTGGAAATTTCTTTTTTATAGTGATGTTATCGAAGATACAGCGAGGATTATGCCACTAATGGGCCTGTTGATAATCGTGGATTGCTTGCATGTAAGTCAAGTGTGAATATGAAAATCTATTTTTATATTTGCATTTTTGAATTCGTGTTGAAAACATGGACACCTTTGTAGATCAGTTTACTTTCGCATCTTAATATTGCCGAACCATTGTGCTTAAGAAAATGTATCGTATTTCTCTCCACTAACAGTACCCTATTGTGTCTCACCAAGTACAACAAGTAACACAGATGAATTAAATATTTCATGAGTTTAAATGAATGGCAGTAGTATAGAGTATAAATACATAGGCCTACTTACTCTGTGGGCAGTAGCTTATTTACAAAGATGGCAAGAAATGTTCAGAGTTGCAGGAAGGAGAGGACGAGAATATATATAATCATGTTTTTATCGATGCAATTTTCCGAATCTTCCATCAGTTAATTTCTGCAACATATAAATTAGCACAAATATCAGAAATTATAATTTAAACGGATGAACGCGATGATCGATATGTTTATTAAAGGTTTTCAATCACGGTGCGCTTAAAAATTCTGAAACCTATACCTATTTAATAAGAGGTCAGAACCAAGCAAAGAATATACATGCATGGATATTTGGGAAAATCGAGTGATAATTCCTAACTTTAAGTCAAACATCGTCTTTATGATTTTGCACCTGGGGATTCGTCAAAACTACCACAAGTATTGTGAAATGGATCATGGATTACGTAAGGCATAGTGAAATGCGCAACACTCTAAGGAATATGTAACAGAAATTATGACTTTGTGGAGAGGAGGATAACCTTTGATGGTAGAAACAAAACCTGGAGTTGGTCTCTTATTTACTACGGCACTTCTTAAAGTTTGTATAGGCCTGTAACCAGCACTGAGCACAGACTGTCTCAGCTTATGTCAGATTACCTCGTCGAGGCCTGGGGCATATTATGGAAGGACACAGTCTGGCGGCTTTCGTCCTGTCTCATTTCTGAGTAGGTGCGGCAGGATAAAATACACGCCTGGCCTCCTTCTCAGAGAAACCGCTACTAAGCAGCACATCATGTAAGTGACCCACTCCTGTTGAAGACACTCTGGAGAACAGATTGCTCGAGCGCGTGACGACAATGTGTTTATTACTCCATTAAAAGCATTTCGTGGGTGGCACGATGTCCTTTGTAGATATAAATCCGCATGTGTTGGTTTTCTATACATGACCTAGTGCATGCCCGAAATATATCGCAATTAACCGAAAGATTTGGTTTTGTTTCCTACCATCAAAGGTTATCCTCCTCTCCCCTATGTCATAATGTCTGACAATGGAGGATTTTTCCATTGGTGTCGTATTCATCGGCAGTATCCGGTCCAATACATTATAAAAAATGACCAAAAATACAAACCTCATGCCGTGTCCTTTAGCCTTTTGTGACTAAAAGTGATAGCGTATATACAAACTAATCCTCAAAAATCGATAGATTTAGCCCATCGGAAGGTAATATTCATAAACTATTTTGAAATGTACTCTTTCAACGTTTCGCAAATACTTTGAGAAATCATTAATAAGATAAAAACAAACTAGTGACAAAACGAAGAGCAGACAGATTTATATATACTTTATATATGAGTGTTTTGAAAAAATGACGCAAAAACAGTTTTGGATAGATAAATGAACGATGAATTCACATATGCAATCATTAGATGTTCATCAACTTTAAGCAGATCGTCATCACCCACTCCCAGTAAATGTGCATGATAAATATATCGTTCGAATTATCGATTTTCTCCTTCTCTGCTGATATCTTACTGAGTCTCTTGATGCACTTCAGAAAGTCGGCAGATGCATGTCATGGGCTTGAAAATGCCTTTGGAATATTTTATTATTACAAATTATTAGGTCAAGAAAGTATCACATCTCATGGACTATGCTCACTGGAGACATTAAATCACTTGATCATAATATTAATCATAATTAATTAGGCGCAATCTTCACTTGCTATTAGGAGTAGGAATGCGTATAACGAGGGACCTGACAGCTAAATAAGGTGAAGATTTTGAAACCTTAGGTGTCAAAGCCCAGGTTTTTCAACCTTGGGCTTGAGTTTTGGGTCTTTAGCCCCAGTTTGTACAAAAACTTGGGGGTCAAACCCAATCCAATTTTTTCCCAATCTCGTTCTGTATCTAGTCATTCTGGCTTCGCTCGGAGACAGAGTACCTACATGATAACGCGATCTATCTATCATTGAATATCTAATGAAGAACAATCAGTACATGTACATGTAATTGAAATTCTTTCTAGTTATATACCAAACATCTCCTTGAACATTTTGTAGGTAGTTGCAAGTGGCGGCTTACGCGGCTGTGGACGGCAAAAAATTGGAGCATTCCTTATTTTCTTGGGCTTTTATATTATGGGTGGACCAATTGGCATTTCTCTGGCCCTTGCTACAGACCTACGCGTCGTTGGTATGTACCATATAACTGCTGTAATAACTATTATATGCAAATCTGACAATGTAGGTTGTGTAACTGTTCGTTAGCAATCGATGTACAATATATGTAAGCCAGCCGTTACTGCTGCTCATTTGTCAAATACGGTTGACTTTTTTTATTATTTGCTTACCTTTCGATCAGACGTGATGACTATTTCCTATTGTGATGTAATGCCAAGTCCGAAAATCTCTGATATGCAATAAAGCTATCATTCTTATTGCTATTATAACTATTATTACTTATTCAGTCATGCTAGCTTGAGAAAAAGGTTGAATGAAAAAGTAAAAAAAGACATAGAACATGTTTTTTCTTCACGAAAACCAACCAGTTAAATTTTTGTCTTCTTTGTGCGAGCGCATATGCATCTAGACTGCTCAGCATGAAAAGAAATGTTTTGAAACAATGAGATCATGATATATGTCATAATTTTCAATACATTGCGTCAAGTTCGCATAATTTTTAATTTCATCCTTGTCGTAATTATATAAGGTCATTGGTTATTGAAACTAATTAGTCATTAATAACTGCATAAATTGATAAATTCATTCTAACACATAAAATAATGAGCTGAATTTGGCTCCAATTCAATTTTAGCAAAGTAACTTGCAAGAGTTTGTCAGGTTTAGCTACAGATGCTCGCAATTTGCCAAAGCATCTTGCCACAATCCTCTAAGATTCGTCATGACCCAACTGCAGGAAATGATTTATGAATTCTAGTTGAAAACGCAATTTAAGAATTTAATGATAGTGCAAGGACAACGTTGCCATCAAGAACACAAAATTCGGATATTCCAAAAAATGTGATATTTCGTTGTAGCGCATTGCCTATTAAATATCTCTTTCAGCATCTAATAGGCATCTAATAGGCATCTAATAGGACATGATACATTTGAAAATAGACTGGAGTCAAATTTAAATTCACCATAAATTATTTGGTCATTGTCTCTATTTAGTCGCTGATGTTTTTTAATATCTTCAGGACTTTGGATAGGCGTTCTGATAGGACTAGGCGTCGTTGTTGTGCCAGAATTCTGCATTTTGGTTCGACAGGATTGGACAGAACAAGCGAGGAACGTAAGTTTGAAGTTCACTTTTATATAAATATCGATTCATATTCAATATCTATTAACCATGGCTCAAGTTCATGGATTAATCAATTTATCATTTATGAAAATTACGTCTTAACGATGTGATGACAGTGGAGCTATTATTTAAACGAATAATCTCTTGTTTCAGGCTAAACGGCGTGTTCAAGAATTTCTACTTTACCAATCTAAGGTAGATAGAACATGTGAAGAGACACAAAGTAAGTACTTGCGACTTGCTTGACAAATGTACATGTAGAACAATGCAAGATCCGTTTTTTGTAGGCCTAAATAGTGTGTGCATTTAATTTTGACATTAATGGACAAATCCAGACATTTCAGGTCTCGACTAGACTACATTTTTTGAGTGTTAGACATTCTAATTCTCATCTGATCGTCTGACGGATAGGTGAACTCTGTGCAGCAAACTATTTGCATGTATTGAAGCAACACAACCGTGTTTAGAATGATGATGACGGTTTATTTGATTGCTGCAACATTACAGACAAACAGGGCCATTCTCGGCTACAGTTATTCAAGACGATGGATTGATCGCTGAAGGGGTGCCTCCAAGACCAATCGCCGGACTGTGCTGGCTGCGATTTAATGGCTACGCTTAATATCCCATAGACTTCATGTTTCTGAATCTATTTGCCTTGGAAGCAAGAATAGAGGAGAAAGTGAGCAATATTCCCTTGCGCGCACATGTTGCACAAGTTGGGAAGTCAAACGTACCGGTCAGCAAAGTCGATTACACGATGATACAACAAATGGGTAAGGCTAGGTATCCGTCTGGTATGCAAAAAGTGAGTACGCGTATGCAGGAAAGCAACTTAATTCTTTGGTCTTCACAGTTCACACTGCAATTGTTGGATTCCCCACCGCTGCACAGGCCTCAATACATTCCGTTCTGATCTCAGCTTCAAATGCAGTATACAATCATGTAGATTTCCTGCATACCTGTCTGTTGACGAACCTGCAACAGAAACAGCTGGTAATGATGAGCGAAAAATTGTTCTGATGCCTTGACGATGTCAATGATCAAAAGGGGAAGTGGATGCACTATATGGAGAAGGGTTTGCGAGATCTGCATATCGTGCTGCTTGTGGAAGCTGAATTTGCCCACATCGGAATTTTCACGACATATCGTCCAATCAGACATGAGGAACCAAGGACTCAATACCGGGTAGTGTAGTTCCGCAGTCCGATGCGTGACTTTTCAGAGAGAATACAGCCATCTTGTGCTGCAGTTGGAGCGGATGAGAATCTATTTCAGTGAGCTTCCAGTGACGGTTGCTTTGAGTAAGGAAGTTTCCGGTGAATTCTCAAGTAGGCCTAACTCATAATCATTGTCCGTCAGGTCATGTTGACTATGGTATTCGTTAATGGTGTGATCGACGGAACATCGTTGTGCATTGCAAGAAGTGGTCACTAAGCCTCAGGTTTTGGATATAATGAAATAAAAGAAGCTATTTAAATAACAGGAATAAGCATAATTGCATTTTGACTAATTAAAATGATACAATTTTTATCGTTTGATTTGATTGACTTCTTTCAAAGTGTTAAGAAAGCACTTGAGTTCTTTGTGTGTTGGAATTAAGTCAATATACTGTATCAAAGTGCAGGTTATGCAATTATGCTGTATTTCTCCTGCAAATTACCAGCCTACTAATAGGATATAAACGTAGATATCTGCCATTAGAAGTATTTAATGCATACTACTGAAACTTAAATATTCTAAATTGTTGTTTTTATGAAAGATGATTGTTTTTACAACTAATGCTTATCTGACGGAATGCCCTACCCGAGCTACTTATTCTGCATGACAACTGTGAGTATTTAAAGGCTTGTAGTGCCATAGCATCAAATCGCTTACATGACAATTATAGCCATTTTTGATGACTTTTCACATTTTCAAAATGTAGAACCAGAACAACTTGCTCATTTGCATAGATTTATCAGCCAAATCTATCAGTTAAATTATTTTGAGGTGCGTTCTAATTCTTTCTGCTGAAAAATGAAAAATAAGATAAAATAGAATAAGATGTGATTAATACATGTAGGTGCCAAAACTGTATAAAACTAAGCATTTTTTGTCAAATGAACAATTGAAGATATCATTGTCAAATGTGAATAAATAACATCACATATGCTAATCATGAAGCAAATTAGCATTTCAAATAATTGTAATGGAAGACTCATAAATTAATTTCAAGTTTTTACTTGGGATCAGCAAGAATGCTGCTAGTGTCGATGCAGTCCAAAACATAACTTCTCTTTATCCGTGAATGTAAACATAATACTATCCTCAATTTCATGCAGCTTTCCTAATTTCCCGAGAAAAAGTTTGAACTTAAATACGTTTCCCCTCTCCCGGATCTCAACTTCATCTCGAAAGCGCCTTGTGGATTTGTCGCATGAAACGGAAGTTCACTGCCTTACCAAAGAATTTCAAATCTCAGCTGTGTGTCAGAATAAATAAGTACCATCCCTGAATTAGATATTTTAAAAGCACAGTTGTTTGAATTTTCAGCGCATAGTTAATAAATGCACATAAAAAGTTTCACACAAAACTTGACAAGTTTGACATTGCATGATTGACAAGAAACAGCGCTGAGTTTATGACGTACATAAAACTCATCATTTATTAAAAATACTTTTAACCTATAATCTTTGCCATCTCTGTCTTTTTACGCAATTAACTTTACATATAATGGCTGTTATCAAGGGTTATAAATAATTAATTACAACTACATAGTGGAAGCGATCAACAAATTTCGGCTGGAGGCAGTCAATGAATTGCAATTATTCTATGTCAATCAATTATAAACATCAGTTGCGTCAACTATTTGCTAATGTTGCATTTTTATTAGCTGCATGTACTTCACATGCATCAGTGAATAAAATAAAGATATTAAGTGGCTTGAATATATGTGGCCTAAATTGAACTTGCATGTAAATGTCAGCACATTATTGTTGACAAAGCTCATGCATTAACCATGAGGTGGGCATGATTCGGAATATTGAAAGACCGATTACCGATTGTCCGATTCGCCAGTTAAAAAGTGCGAGTCGATTATTCGAATCGAATTTGAGGAAATTGAGTTCCGATTATCTCAACATTAGAATGCACAATCCTCTAAAGTGATTCGAGTATCCGGTCATCCGATTCGATTATCATTTAATATAAAATTCTATTTAGTGTCTTTGATTGTGGTTGCTCATTGATACTATTAGGAAATAGATATTAATAGCAACAATTTTAGAAACAAAAAATGGCAATAGGCAGAATCATTTCTTCCCATAACCGACCAAACATGCCGGTAGGTTGTATACGTAGAGGTCAAAAACAACTGCGTACCCTAGTTTTCAAAAAATGTAATGCATTTATTGCTGATACAGAGAGAAGTCTGGAGGCAGTAATTCTTTTTCAAAGTAAAATAAATTCCTTGCACATCTATCGTATATTGTCTGAATTCGCATGCATGTACATGGAATGTTACTGGCTGATCTGAAGTCTCTCCTAGATAGCATTGCATATAATATTAATTTTTGTCTGGCATTATCGGAAAGAATGTACAGCATATACTTAGAAATATCAAATTTCGATCAAGGAAATAAAACCCCAGCTATTTAACTTTCTTAAATTTTAAAGTATCGAATTCTTCAAGTGGATGATAATAATGCAACATATTTCCTTTCGCGAAGCTTTCAGAGTATTAAAGATATGCTATTGTAAAGCTAACAATTGACACATTTTCTAAAACAAAGCAGGTGTATAATCGTAGGTGTACAAAGTTGTGCATTATAAGAAGAAAATATTTCTACTCAAACAGAGAAAAACAAAATTTTTCTGGCATATTTTTCTGTGTTTTTCTGAAACCATAAACTAAAATATTTTGTTCTATTCAATAGTGAATGTAATAACATAATATTTTTATTGTAGGGAAACAATTGAATAAAAAAGTACATTCGAATTATATGTGAACCAATGATAAGAATCGCAAAGATCTTTGCCTTGATTTTAATTTTAAGCTAAAATAACATAACAAAAATATTCCAAAGGATTCCTGACAGTGGCCTTAGCTTATACTTAAAACTGAGAATTAAGAAAATTTTGAAAGCCCTTGAATTTATGCATTTTGATAAATGTTGTTTGGCGCATTTAGATTGTTGTTAGGCCCAACATGAAAATTATCCTCCCAAGATATCCTGTTCCTGCTACCAATGGTGCTTAATCAATCGAATTTCATTTGTATTCTTTATGAAACTATTCAATGCAGTCAAACATCCGTCAATTATACTGATATCTAGCAATAATGTGAACGCAAGAGGCATCTTTATCGATTTTTCTAGAAAAATATTTTAGAAGTCTTTTCAAATTTCTGCGCCATTTATGCCACTAATAAGAGATAAGACAGGCTTCAAGTAGAACCGGATGTCATCATTGAAAAGGCTATGCTCAAAATATGTTGAAACATAACATGTTAGTGATTCTGTTTAGGAGAGACGAAGTCTGATACGACACCTGATTGTGCCATTCTACAATTATTTTCTATTTAAAGAAATTAGGGGGTTAAGTCCAAAGGTCTTCTTTAAATGTATCTACTCGTACTTTATGCTTCGAAGCATGCCAGGCCAAAGTTGTTCGGTCGGAAGCAGGATGTGATTAGTAGGAAATAATGCTGCAAATAAAAAACATCGGAATTAAAATAATAAGATGAGCATCTGGTGATGTTCTCGTTGCATAATGATTTCACTGAATTCTAAAGACCAATTTCGTACTTAGGGAAATTTGCAGAAATCTGAAATCTGTCTAATTTCCTCGGTAGATTTGTATTTGAAGAGCAATCAATTCAGCTGATTAAGAGGCCAATATGGGGTAAGATGCTTTTCTTCAGCCTGTGTTGATGATTAGCGTTTATGACTGAAAGGCGACTACTGTAGTATCGTATCTGAGATGGGCGAGCCATGCGTTGAACAAAATGGTTTCACTCGACCTAAGGCATCGTCAAAAGCGCTCGTGAGCATGTCACGTTTCTATGCTCCTGACGCCACCACGCATGAAAAAGACTTAGAAGAATGCCTTAGCGCTCAGTCTGCAGTATGCACCATCGGCGCTACTGCATGAATAATAGAATGAAACATATATCAGAGGACAGTCATTGCAGAAGACTTGCGGATGATGCCAGCCTGGTAGAATAAGAATAAGAATAGGATAAATGCTTATCCGATTCGGAATTGAAACTCTGAATGTTCAAATAATCAGATAATCGAACTTTTTAGTCCGATTGCCCACCTTTGGTATAAACAATCAACTATGTTTTTTTTATTATTGTAGCATTTCTATTGTACCATAAGTCGTGAGCACATAAATTAATTTTTGATAGCCTCCTGTGGCTACCATCATTTGATAGCATGGTTTTGTGGGAGGATTTCTGTGTTTGTCATCAACAAATTGTTATTCTAATTCAAAATAATTCAAATCTTATATTTCAGGTTTACTTGTCAAAAAGGAACACATTGGCAAGCGGAGAACTGCTACTGAACCAAGAGGATGCAGCATGGATTTTGCCAAGATGAAAATTGAGAATAGCATTCCTCATAAAACATTTGTTCGGCTAGTGACGAAGCGCATACTAACATGCTTTGCAACAATTTCTATTTGTGTTTGTGGTATTTTGATTACTACATTTTTGCCTGAGGAGCTTTACTGGCCGTCTCCCACAAATTCTACCATTGTAGACAATGTCACAAGCGTGATTCCATAGATGCAATTATGCTGCCTTATAAATGGATTGTCTTTGTACAGGTGTCTTTAAGATTGAATAAATCCATTCCATCTACATGTACTTGCTTAAATCAAACAATATCAAATGAAAAGCTATAATACTTTTTCGTCAACTTTTTTGACATCTGTATTTCTTGAAATCAATCGCAATTAATCTGACAGAATACTTGAATACGTGCTTTAAAGATTAATAAGGCATTTCTGTCTGTTGACAACTTTTCATGATACAATGTTTCCTGGTCCACTGGCAATGGTTTCTATAGCATATTTATACTACTTTTTCACTCAGCTTCATCGTGCGACTATATTGACAGACATTTGACACAGACTCTACCGAACGATCAGTTACATTAGCTCACTTATACATGTAGAATTCCTATGCGATATATCCTTGTACTATGTAAGTTCGATTACCTATTAATATAGAGACAAAACACGAAATGATCAGAAAACATTTATTATGAGGTCAACTAAACGACTAAAAAATGAATGACAATTAGTGCGAGAAAACTAAGGCAACATATGTAGGCCCCACAAAAATAAGTTACTGTGGTTTACAATGCATTTTAACAACACATAAGTGGTTCTTGCAAAAGAAATTGTTTCAACCTCAGAGTAAGTAAACGTATATAGTAGATAGAGTGTCGACTCAATAAAGTATCTGTACACAATGAAATTTTTATATGAAAATTATTTGAGCAGCTTTTGAAAAGCTAAATTTTTGCCAAGTATTGTTGTGCTGATATACTACCGAGATGAAGCCAATTTATAAGAACTGTGAAACAAGTTGGATATCAAAAGTAATGAATAATTGCTAGAAACCATCTTAACTAAGCGGAAATTAAGCTTAATGATCAAGGAAATTTCATGAAATGAATTACGTATAATGCAAGTACCTGCAAGTCTTCAAGGAAAGTTGAAATCTTATTGAGATTCTTGGCTGAGATGTCAAACAATCTTGTTTTTAATTTCAATATGTATTATAGGTAGAGTGTGGACTCAAAAAGTACCTGTATACAGTAAACATTTTTATATGGAAAGGTTCAGTTTTTGCCGAGATTAAGTTCCTGCGGTCCAAAAAATTATTTGACCAGTTCTTAAAAAGCTGATATTATGCAAATTTATGCCGAGATGAAGCCGGTTCATAAGTAGTATGAAACAAGTTGGATATCAAAAGCAATGAATATTGATAATAAGCATCCCAACAAAGTGGAAATTGAGCTGATTATCAAGGGATGTTCATGAACTGCATTACAATGTAATTCGCGATGTTATTCGTGCTTTCTTGGCTAAAATTTCAGGTTTTTAATTATATTTTCACCGGCATGTTTTTATGATTCATTGAATTTATGCTTCATTTCTTGAATCTGAATAGTGAGTGATGTGGAACCATTTACATCTTTCAAAGTTAATTGAAATCACTGTCTTTGATAATGTGATTTTGCTCTGCTAGTGGCAGGCTGCCTGTGAAATGATCACGCTTAAGAAAATACTCTTGAGGTTGAGCATGAAAGTAATAGGAGCCCATCGAATTGCTAATTTAACAAACACTACCTCACCAGGGTTTAGTGATGCAAATGGAAAATTTTCCACTGAAAAATTTTGAAATTTATTTTTCGGTGATTGACGTTTTTCCTTTGCTTTGGAGACTTATTATTGTGGTTTGAAAAGACGATGTAATATTCAAAGACCGAAAACTTCTCTATCACCCTGTATGTTAACTTTTGGAACCAATTTTTCCATGTCTATTTCAGATCTTTCCAAATGAATTTCAGACATTAGATGGATTTCAGATTTCTCCAGCTGAATTTCAGATATCTGTCAGAAGCTCAACTTTGAAAAGATCTTTATTCTATGCATACATAGAAATCCCCATTATACTATTCATAGAGTGTTGCTGTAAAGTAGCACTTTACAGGTCACGGACAACTTTACAGTTCATGGAGACCACTTTACAGTTCATGGAGAAAAAACAAGTTATACGATTTGTGTCGTTGTGTTTTGTTATTATCTTAGTAGTCTTAATTTAATCCCGTTGTACCCATTTAGAAAAATAGTGTAGTCATGTTAAACACCCTTTTAGTCATAGAAAAATACTTTAAATAATGCAAACATATATATTCATCTCTTATTCTTGTTACTTTGACAAGAAAACAGTTCAAAGATTAAAGATAACATGGCTACAGTTTTCAAAATAAATGTTCTTGGAAGAGATATTCTCGGTGCCACTATACCGGATCCACCTGCCATTCTTTTGGACATTTCTAGCTTGGAAGTGTCAGTGTTTTCAAGATACTTTCTTGCCGTGTTCTCCGATGTCCAATTGAAATGCTGCTTCATAGCAACTGCGGAAACGTTAGCCTCTGTGAGCTTATTCTCTGCAGAACGGTGCAAGCAATGTCCGGTATACCTTTCGGGTTCCGGTAGTTGAAGAAATCCCGCTACATGGCAGCTGATTTTCCGCAGTGTATGTATCCCCATCGGCTGCTTCGTATAGTACCATGTACCATCTTTTCTCTCACGAGTTGTTTTTAACATCCTTCCACTTCCCACATTAAATCTACTCAGTTAATTATCATATGCCTCCAGATATTTGCAATACTCGAGAGGAATATTGAATTTGTTGCGCATTTCCTCTTCCCTTTGTTTGCTGACTTTATATGTGATCCACATTCCAGTGGTCTCACTAAACTCGCAGTCATCACAATTTATATTAACAAGGTCTGCGCATCGTAATCCACCGTAAAATCCAACAACGAGGGCAGCTTTTCTATGTATATTTTCTTTTTCATCTAATGCGTCAGTTGAATATATATCAATTTCTTCTTTTGTAAAGAATTTTGATGCTTTTCTTTGATGACCTGCTTCAAACGATTTCAGTAATAATGTTAAACGTGGAAACTTCTGAAGCATTTCTCCATATAAACCTTAAAATTTGTTGTTAATCATTGAATAAAATGTCCACAAACTGGTTGGAGCATACTTTTTCTCACGCTGTAAGTAGTCGAAGTATTCGATGAAGTCACTTTCTGTTGGTTTATCTTCTTTCTCGGAAAATCTGATGAAAGAATCCCACGCATTATTGTAGCGCTTAGCACTTGCACGTGGAGTTAAGTTTTCAATAATTTCGCTGGCTGATCGCTTCATGATAACCTGTTTTAGCACTCTCTGCCTGTTTGTTTGAGTAGCAGCCTTTATTATGATTCTTGAATTAAATTTCAAATATCACAAGTTCGGATTGACAAATCCAGTGAGCAAGAGATTTCATACATGACCATAGAAGTTTCTAATGGCCATCATTTCTTGTATCTATGCATAGAATAAAATAACATACACTCATTTGCAAAGCTTTTTACAATACTCGTAAACTTTCTATGACTCGATCGCTGCGCTCTCTCGTCATAGAAAGTTTACCTCGTATTGTAAAATGACGCTTTACCAATTCGTGTAAATAATTATAAATTCAACTGGAGATCTCCAATTCATCTGGAACAGATCTGAAATTCATTTGAGCAGATCTGAAATCGATTTGGAACTATCTAAACCATCTGAACTAGAAATGGAGGATGTGTATCCTCAACGAAGATATTGGACAATATTCCAGAAGTTAGAAGCTATCATAGATATTCTTTACTCATCACAGATATTTTAGTTTCCAAATATCTCACGAGTTTACAGTCTTTATATCTTCCAAAATGGTCGCTCATGTATAATGCTGCACGGACTGTGTGCTTATATTTCACATGTTCATCAACACATGGAGAATTTGTTTGTATCACTATGATCAACCCTGCATAAAAAAGCATATAAGCATAAAAAAGCAATGCCATATTTTTGCTCCAGATCTTTCACATTGCATGAAATTTACCCCTATTGTAAAACAAGATTCACGTTATCCCAAACGGTGTCTGTGTGATAATTAAAAATGCTAACACAGTGGCGTCTTCTTCGTACCTGCGAGGCCTTCGGCGTATCCTCAAAAATTATTTACCAACATTTATAAAAATGAAAAGTGTCATCATTCATTTAAATTCGATAGCTTCTCGTGATAGCTGTGCACAGCTTCGGTCTCAAAATCAGACGCTCAACCTCAAGAGTGAACAGTTTTGCAGCACGTGCTTGAATCACGGCTATTTTCTCCGAACAATCAGACACACAAGCTAGTCCGTGTGTTCAGACGGAGCATTGATGTTCAGACATAGCGAAAGAGAGTTGTGTGCATGTGAGGCAGTAAGCGCACGCGCCAGCGCCAATATTGGCTTTCCCGATATACATGATGCGTTGCCTTCTCCAATTTTTGCAATGAAATTCTACGCAATTCTTGATCGAGGCGTGGTGCCTAAATATAGTAAGGGAAGCGCAACCCAATTGTTCCTAGCTTCGCTTAATGTGAGAGAAGCCAATACGTCAACAGTGGCAGATGGATGACGTTCAGACAAGACTGCGATCAGATGATGAGCGCTCTCCAATAAATGCAGAGTAATGCATCTGACTCGAACACCCAGATTCGATAGAATTCCATAATTCGTTTTTACGTGATTGATGTGACACTATGTTTAGTACTGCAGATGAGATCATAATCACGCCTTTCGTCCGAAGGGAATATACTGAAAAGTACTGAACTCGTATTGCTACGATCGCTTTAATCGAAATAATGATTAGATCAAGAGTTTTGGACCCAATTTATTGGTACGTAGATGCCTCGGCAGTGGAAGCGCTCAAATTTTAGGGCCCATCAAAAAAATCAAAACTTTCCAATTTTTTCCATAATTTTCCACGGAAAATTTTCGTCACTACCAATTAGGTTGTCATGGCACGCAAGATCTGTAAAATACCATCATTCCTATTCTGCATTACAATCATAATCACTCAATTCTGTTTCAATATCTTCAAAGCTGCAAAAATTTGCATATCTCACATTTAGTAACAATTACCAAATATGTCCCTCTCGAGTTCATCTAATAAAATCGAAAGTGTGTACACATTGGGGATTTAATAAATGCGGAGTTACCACTCCATCTGGTATACCTACCGCATGCTTGAATTAGCAATTCGATGGGTTAATATTACTTTCATGCTCAACCTCAAGAGTAGGCCTATTTTCATAAGCGTGATGAAAAGGCAACCTGCCACTGGCAGAGCAAAATCACATAATCAAAGACAATGAATTCAATTCACTTTGAAAGATGCAAATGTGTCCACATCATAGATTCAAATTCATGAAACATGAATTTAGTGAATCATAAAATTATGCCGGTGAAAATTGAATTAAAAAGTTGACATGTCACCCAAGAAAGCACAATAAGATCTCGAATTTTTCATGAAGACTTCCATTATAATACAGCTCATGAAATTCCCTTGATAATCAGCTTTAATTGTCCGCTTAGTAGGATGCTTGTTAACAAATATTCATTCCTTTTGATATCCAACTTGCTTCATAGAGTAGGTATACTTGGTAAAGTGGTAATGAAGCATAAATTCAGTAAATCACAAAATCATGCCGATGAAAATAGAATTAAAAACCTGAAGTTTTAGCCAAGAAAGCACGAATAACATCGCGAATTACATTGTAATGCATATATACTTACTTTGGTTATGACTGAGTAGTTATCATCGCATTACATGCGGCTAGGTAAAGGCAAGCCAACTCAGATATCGTGGACTGGATTCGGTTACCACAAATCGACCCGCTACATGCACTCATTACACTACGGGCCGAAGTCGACCAGCTGAACCTGAGCCGACTTAGCGGCGTCCGGACACGTCGCGCTCGGGCCGAAATTGTTTGCCGACTTCGGCCCAGACTTTGGCCGACTTTCCGTTTGCACAGAGAGTACATGATGTCAGTAAATGCTCAATATATGAGTGTCAAAAGTTGTACAGAATATCCTCGATACAACGTTACAAATTAGTTACACACCTGCGGTTACCGCAACGTTGGGATGATAACGTTGCCATAGAATTTACAGATTTGAATAATTATAGTCCATACCCGGTATACGCATTTTTGTTTCTGTTGTTTAGGGATAGCCTAGGTTTATAATCTGAATGAGTGTCAAAAAAATGATAGCATGATATTATTAAAATATTATATTATATTATAAAATATTATTAAAATGATATTATCCACGAGATTATCCGCATTTTTCGATGGACTCATCTCTGAAGGTAGGCCACGAGGCATACATAATTTTAATATCATTTTATCAACCTCATGTCTGTTCGCCCAATTGCTACTATCAAATTGTAACATCACTCCCTAAAACATTGCTCACGGCAAGTGCAGTGTTCGAAGTATTCCATGATTGATTTTGTTGGTAAAATTGACCAATCACTGTGCGGCATTAGTTTAAAACGATGTTGTCCATGAACAACAGAATGCAGGAAAGGGTTAAATTGTCACAGAATCAGGTACATAATCTGCCTGGCTTAAAAAATTCCGTAAAAATTTCTGACGTAATTCTGACGAAGAAATATGACGTAAAAAATCCATTGACCAGCAAACGGAAGGCTGCAAGTTCATCTTTCATCAGCCGGTTTTTATTGTAATTATTTTTAGTGTACTGCTGCTTCTTATCACCCCTTCTTCAGTGACCAATGTACCTGTCTCCCGGTATTGGTCAGGGACTAGTAATGTTTCATAGTGACAGCAACATGTTATCGTCACAAAATTTTGTCCTCAACGGTTGGACTGCAGCGAAAAAGGCATCGCGGACAGTTGTCTATCCTTTTTCAATCATGCACTTTTGTTGTTTTAGTTCTATAAAATATTACTGTTTTTGAATTATCGAAATATGTTGGGATATTTCTGGAAACGTGCGAATTTTTGATTGATACATAGAAGAATCTCTCATAGATCTAAATGTCTATCAAGAGAACATGATGCAATGTTTCGCGATTAGCAGTAACTTACAGTCACCATAAGCACATAATTTTTTGTACTACGATAGGGGTTATTATGTAGAAAACGACTTTTTTGCAGACTAAGCATGTTGCACCGGCCGGGCCGGTGTATTTTTGGCATCAAATCTACTACACCGTTAGATCCGGCAATGCTAGCCGCTTCTTGCGGAAGTAAAGAACGGAAATATCCACGGAAAAAGAGCCTTTCATTATTTCTACTACACTGAGAGTTATGAAATGGTTATAACTAAGAAATAATTTTACCCCACTTATCAGGAAATTATTGAATTTCTCATGAAAACTGAGGAGACGAAGTTTATTTGAATATAGATAACCGATGTAAATCACAGAAAACTCTCAAGCAACCCAGCTATCATTCAACATTAAAAATTAAAAAATAATTCGTTATTTCTCTGTGATTCTTTGGGGTACTGCTTTCTGATGATATGCTAGGCGTTGAAAATTTTGGATGAAACTTTATTTTTTTCTTTTCAGTCACTCAGCTGTATATTTATGAAATCTATATGTTATACAATCATATGCTTTACTATGTAATTGCAGATAAAGAGTTCGCGAACATGTTTATATTTTTCTGTCGCTGATTTCACTTCTCAATCATCTGCTTAAGGCCATGAATAGTATGTGAACGCAAGAACATTTTGAACATTAGTAAGTTGAAGAGTCTATTGAAGATTATTTTTCTTGACTCAAATATTCGACAAACAGAAAAGAAAGTTTTCGTGGTGTTCAAAATTTCTTGGAAGTTTAGCGCACTTCTTCCGCCCGATATGTCCAGTCCCGATGGACATCTTTTCAACAAGTTCTTCAAAAATACATCTCACAGCTGATGAGTTTAAAAACATACTTTTCGCATGTGAAGGACAAAAGTACGCTGAATTTACCGAAGTATGAGAATAATGAAGTTTCTAAACTCGCGCTGGTCTGAAATTTACATCCTGTTTTGGTCTGCCGCGTCTCTCTCTTCATTGAGTTCTTAAAACCTATTCAGACAAGGAAGCCAATGATACATGCTTTGTATGCTTCAACTGATGAATGTATCACCTGTACATCAAAAGTGATGTGCTGGAATCGTGCAATGAATCATTCGCGATGATCGATCCTTCGAAAATCAGAAGACCATAAGGTTTTCCTTGGAATTGATCCTGGGAAGGAGGCAAAGAAGAAGCTGATGGAATACTCTCCAGTTGTGAATTCAACCAAGCAGTCCGTTGATGGTCGTGTCGCACGGTAATGATGATCCAGAGTGGGGATTTGGTATAAACAAAAATATTATAATTGATAATCGGTGCTGCTTGTCAGAATCATCGACTGTGGGACTGAGAACAGTGAAAGATATTCTCATTGATGCAGGAGGAATTAAAAAAGTTGACATTTCGAGCTCAATGATATTCCATTACCAATCAGATGCTTCTAGGGATGTGATTTTTCCTGATCTATTAGGAAAAATATGTTTGAAAAAATTTACATATCATGTGTTGTTCTTTTGAATGGTCAATTTGTTATGGGGCTCACAATTTGCTTTGAAATTCGAGTCAAGTAGTCGCCCATTCATCACCGCGAAGGGCATCTTTGTCGAAAGGCATATTGTTTGTGAAATGGCATTGTCGGAATATGGAAGCACTTACATTATCGATCATGAAAATTTTCGGTTTCCTCTTACTATTTACTATGCTGTAATATGTCAGGTAGTTTACAGAGAGCATCCTGGATAACATCTTAAAAGTAAAATAGCATGATTAAGATTCAAAGTGGGCCTATTTGATAAAATACACATATCACGGAAGCAACAATGTTCAAGAATGAATATCTACGACGATTTCAGAACGGCTGGAACCATTATAGCAGTTTTATGGTTTGCCTTATGGTTTTTTATATTTGCTTTGTGGCTTGAGATGCTCTATTGAAGCATAGTTATGTCGACACATACGCTGTCCAAAGTCACCCCATTTTTCCCATTAAGAGTGGGGTTGTTGTGGACAGGCATTTTACTATATTTATAATCATTGTTTCAAGAAGTGCAATAGACTTAAAACATAATTCGTAATTCTCAAGCACAGAACTAAATATTTTGTTTATCTGCTTCGGTTTGCTAGAGGTGTGATTAATACGAAATTGACGGCACATTGAGGAACCTATTAAGTGGGCAAGAAAGAATTCCTAATACCTTACAGAGATAGGAAAAAAAGTCGTGCGTCGCTTGCGGATTAGTGTGAGTTCCAGCAAAGTGCTTCGATTGCCAAAATTCCTTCAGATTCGAATAATTCAGATCATTGCCCACAAGTTTTCTCCATAATGTTGGCCCTTCCGATCATTATTAAAGAAAGTAGCAGGCGTACGAAAATTAGTTCACTTGATGATTTCACATCCTCTCCTCGGCATTGCTTACTGTATAGTGCATACATTGAATCGAAGCCAAGACAGGGATGTGTGTTTCGGTGTGTACGAAGTGATATCACAGCACGCACGCATCTCTCACTGGCTCTGGTGTTCTCTGCTGACAGCTTATTGTTTGCCATTTCCAAAAGCAAGCCATACATGAATTATCCATTCGAGAAGGAGCAAGTTGATGTGCCATTTCGACATTAAGGTTGCATACAATTCTTCCTTTCTAGGAAACCGAAGCGCGCGCAGATGAACCCTGCGGTTACCGCAACGTTGGGATGATAACGTTGCCATAACAGTAAAAAAATCACATAGGTTGTCGACAAATAACCTTGACAATAGTTGGAGCAAAGTTACTCTACCAGGTCACCATAACGTCAGGATGATCACGTTACTACAACGATTAAAAGCTTACCAACAAACAACCTTATTGTCAATTGACAGTTGGAGCAAAGTTACTCTATCGGGTCACTATAACGTTAGTATGATTTCGTTACTGTAACGATCAATAACTTACATAGGTTGTCGACAAATAACCGTTACAATAAAGTTAGTGTAAAGTAAAATAACGTTATTGGCTAACCTTGTAATAACGTTGGTAAAACGTATCTGTTCTCGGTGGGAAAATTCAAAATTTTATCAATTTATATACTACCGAGGTGACTCCCTTACATAAGCAATATGCAACAAGTTGGATATCAAAATGGAATGAATATTTGCTAATAAGCATTCTAACAAAGCGGAAATTGAGCTGATTATCAAGGGAATTTCATTATCCGTTTTGTAATGGAAGTCTTCATGAAAAAGTAGACATATATTATGATTACTTGGCTAAAATTTCATATTTCTAATTCATGAAAGTATATAATCGAGTTGCCAATTTAGCAAACATTACCTTTCCAATGCTGTCATGACACGGACAATCAGTAAAATAGTATTATTGCCTTCTGCTTTGCTATCATGATCAGTCAATTCCGTTGCAATTTCTTCAAAACTGAATAAATGTGTATATCTCATGCACATTTTGAAACAATTTCGACTGCATCAGCCTTGAGTTCATTTAATAAAATCTAAAGTGTATGCACATTGAGAATTTAATAAATGCGGAGTTACCACCAAATATATAATATTATAAAGGGCTAGATAGGAAATAGACGTGTTTTTGCCTTCTGTGCAACGAAACCAGTGAAAATCAGCTGATATTCCATGAATTTGAAAATATTTGTAAGCGAGCAACAAATATTCCTTTTCATTACCTCTTTTTAGTAATTACATAACCAAAACGCATTTTAATAGTAAGTCAAGAAATTTTTATATAGGGCCTATGTCTCAAAATAACGTCCAAATTGCAACAAATAATAGTCTATTCTAATTTTTCAGATGTTTTGCAAAGGTCAGTTGTAAAAAAGAGCACCCTATTGATACGAATCTTTCAATTAGACCTCATTGCATTATTTTATGTGATTTGATTATTAAGTCTGGAGATCGCATGTTATATGGGAATAGCACAAATGAAAACCAATTGTTTCATTCTTAGATAAAAGGAGAGTGGAGTTCACTTACAATTCACCTAATACATGACTAATGACTTTTCTGAACAGAGCCACGTCGTTACTTTTGTTTGCAGATTGTTTCTTTGTAATGAGTACAAAGGCTGGCTATATGGTTGTACATGTATCGTTGCTGTGCCCACCGTTGCCCGGCCACGCCAATCTCGATTGCCAAGCTTGGCAATAATCTAACGTGTAAATGTTATTTTGCGGTAAGAAATTACCTGATACAACAGAAAAAATATATATGAATTATCAGAAAATTTGATATAAAATTGGCTTAAGCAAATAAAAACAAACAACATATATTACACATGTTATACAATGCACATTGACAACATCTTTGACATTGACAGACATCCGACGATCGATTTCACTTGGACCTAAAATGCCATCTGTTAATTGTTTGCAATATGGATCCATGTTGTAGATTCAGCCTGGTGAATAACTCGAAGGGCGTCGTTGACATGGTTGAGCCTTATTAATAGCCAATTGCTCAGTGTAATATTCGGATTCTCACTGAATTTCTTAATAGTCATGAATTCCACAGAGAGAGTTGTGTGTTTATCAATACTCATCAGTCTTCATGTGAATATTTTTTCTCCCAAATTGATCGTACTGCACTAAATTGCTGTATCACCGCTCTCATCTTTAACAATTTTTTTCAGAGAAACTACTGAACGAATATTCTTGAAACTTATCATATAGTATCAGTGAATTGTGCTTTACATCATGTGCCATTTCCAAGGCTTTTTGTCGCATTGCACACCGTACAGCCGACAAAACAGCAATTTCGTCCCATTGCCGTAATGCTTTTTTTGCCACGATAAGGACCGTACTAAAATGGGTTCAAATTTAGGCATCTATTTCTCATCTAGCCCTTTTAAACAAATTGGTTACCACTCTACCCTAATATACCTACTCTATGACGACAACCCCATTCCAGGGATAAATGATCTTAACCCTTTCCTGCATGAAATTAAGAAAATGACCATAAAAATATTTTGAGGGTTTTATTCAATCATACTTGGGTAGTTCGATGATAATATGGCAAATATTTGAATAGCTATTTCGAATTTACTGATTTTTTTAGTGTTGTTCTACAACGACAGCATGCAGCACCGGTGGCAACATGAAAATTTCAACACTCGTTCAACAAACATCATATACATGTACAGGCACACCAATGCGACGCCTGTTCTGGTTCTATAAAGAAAAGTGAAAGCTTTATAAGGTTTTTTTAATAGTTTATTAGCATTTTCATACAAGCAATCTTACTTAAAAAGCAAACTCACATTCTCAAGACAAAGATTCTTGCAAACATTTGGAATAGCAATTTATCAAGTACATGTAGATACTGACATACGCGGCACACAAATCCAAACTTAAAAAGGTAAGAATTGTCATTTATATGTAGAAAGGTCTAGGCCTATAGATCCAAGACACCAAGAGGCTGAGATACAGTATGGAATCCTATTCGGATGTGTGATAGTCAGTAAAACAATTTCTACATTTTTGTAAACAGAGATGACGATTGCACTTAGAACACTTGACACATGTGTAGCCCTTGGGGCAATTCGCACATTCTTTGTTGCTTCTCAACAAACACGGGCCAATGAGATGTGCTATCAGATCGAACATCGACACTTCTAACACAGAAGTTTCTTTGTCGCTTTGGCGAAGGAGACAATTGATTGAACGGTGAGCTTGAGAGCGGAGGTCGCCCAGGTCCAATTCCTTTCGGTGTTGTCACTTTGTTCGAAAGGATCAATGCCTCTGAAATTTCACTTTGAAATTGCAATAATGACAACTGCTTTCCTTCAGGTTCACCAAGTAATGCGTAATCTCTCCGATAGAGAAGCCATGAATTCACAACAGCAGCGTTCAACACATAGTGAAAAATTGGCATGTACCACTTTGATGATCGCAGTGATATGCGATATAGGGACATAAGCATATCACACAGATCTACACCGCCGATGTGCAGATTGTATTGTGTTACCATTTTTGGAACTTTTATTTCAATTTTCTTCTTCTCTTTCGCTGACCAACGACAAACCTTTCTGTCATCCTCGTCAGGACTAATGAATGAAGATAGCAATTGTACCAAGCCATTGTACATCCATCTTACCACACAGACTCCAGAATTTGCATCAGTAGAATAATCGAAAGACCGTCGACCTTCCGATTCCAACTGCTGACGGGATTTCAAAACACGATCGGCTCCCATCAAGCGGTTATTCCTGACAGTACCTAGGCACAATACTCCCTCAGCATGAAGTTTCTGGATAACTGATTTTACGGTACTGAAGAAATTATCGAAAAAAATCTTGTGGTTCATCTGTCGTGGTAGGTTTTCATAAAGTCTAAAAATAACGGACTCTACTCTTCCATCTTGTCGTCCGTTTTTGCCACAATGTACTTCGTAGTCATATAGCATGCCGGTAACCCCATTTGTGAGGTTTCTTCGGGAGGTATTGTCGCAGAGAAGATCTTGCCATCGTCGGAATGATTTGTTCGTCGATGCTTTGGTTTTCTTCCTGTTCAATACCTCCGCACTTTTCTGAAAAAGAAGCCAATAGTGGTCGAACCTTTTGCGGACGGTCGTAGCCTGCATCTCCAGGTTTCAAGAGTTCCTCGTTATTCATATAATGAATAAACTTTTTCACCTGGTCAAACCTATTAACAGTCATATTATCAGCACTAATAGGAATCCTACATTCTCGTCCTCAATACATTGTGTACTGAGGAAGACGCACAAGAACCATTCGAAGTAAGATACGTAGGTAAGTTGCTATCTCATGAGATGTTATGTTTCTACTCTGTCCAGTTTGTTGGACAGAATACATGTTGCTGTGAAAAGTTACATTATCTATGAGGTCTTGATCAATGAAGCGACTAAAATACTGTAATCAAAAGCGGACAATAGGCGGTCTGGTGTTTTGAATTCAGCACCTTTGAACTCAGTATTCTCAATGAATGGTTTCTTGCGCCTCCATCGAAAATCACTCGTTGAAAGACCTACAAATTCCTCAGAAGGCACGTGATCAGATTCACCATCATCGAGAGTCACAGATTCTTCAAGAGCATCATCACCACTGGCAGACAAAATATTGACAGTGTTGGAATTCAGTAGCAATTAACTTCGTCGTCCCCGTCAACGTCTTCAGTGTCGCTTTTGTTGCCTGAAGGAACTATAATGTGTCGTCTCTCCATCACAGTCTGGAAGTCCGCAATTGTGAAGCGCACCGGTCGGAGACGATAGCGGCATTCGTTTTCGCAGTCTAAAGCGAAAAAGGAAAATCAGTAGACTAATCGATGCACCTAGCAGCCTTATAGGCATGTAGACCTAGGTATCATAAGAGCTGACACGACCGAAGCAGTCAGTAGAAGCATGTGCAATGATGTAGGCCAACCAGCAACTATTGTGGTTAATTCCGCTGATATACGGCTACTTCATGTAATAGGCCTACATGTATAATAATATATGAGTATTCTAGTCAATGCATGTGATATTTCTAAGATCTACTTTTTCATGAATAGCTTGTTAGTGAAAGCACCATGTGTTCAAAGCCAAGCTGCATTGTACAAATCCTACGATCTAATCACATCCCCATGTGCTAAGGATGGGGTATCGCCTAAGAATTTACAGATTTGAATAATTATAGTCCATACCCGGTATACGCATTTTTGTTTCTGTTGTTTAGGGATAGCCTAGGTTTATAATCTGAATGAGTGTCAAAAAAATGATAGCATGATATTATTAAAATATTATATTATATTATAAAATATTATTAAAATGATATTATCCACGAGATTATCCGCATTTTTCGATGGACTCATCTCTGAAGGTAGGCCACGAGGCATACATAATTTTAATATCATTTTATCAACCTCATGTCTGTTCGCCCAATTGCTACTATCAAATTGTAACATCACTCCCTAAAACATTGCTCACGGCGGGTAGATTTTTCGAATGGGCCTGTAAATGAAACCTTAAAAACATGTATGCTTCGAGTATCTTTCCGAAATCATCACGTCATCAGGAGGTCGAAAGAAAGAAACAATACATTAGGAATTTTTCACAATAATAGAGAGATAATAGGGATTTTCTGCGTAAATAAATACATGTAATATCGTCCTACATAAAAGAAAATGGGGCGCATGACCACTGCTTGATGATTTGGGAGGAGGCGGTCAATTAGGATTTTCCCAGGGGTGCGATATGGGCATGATCCAGTCCTGGCAAGTAGCCTACTCGTTCATAAACCAGACATGTAGTTTAAATTATGTTTTAAAGTCCTAAACATAGACAGACTTACATGACGAGCGTGCAATGTTCTGTTGAATCATTTGTGAAATTTCTCTAAGCAATCAAATTAACCTACTAAATTGCATAGCACAGTTACATTCTACTGATATCTAAACACCGATAATCTAAAAAGTTAGGAATTGTCCAATTTCCCTTTCATTATAATTGAGACACTGATGGTTAAATCATTAACTTCCCTAGTGAAACACAGTTAGGCCTGTTTAGGCGCGGATCTATTGAACATTGAAAAGACGACCGAAGAAAATGTCATTTTGGTTATTGCTTTTGACGAGTTTAGTGAAATGACGACCCAAACTATTTCCGGGTACTACTGTATATCAGTATCTTAGTTGAGCAATTAAGTGAAAGTAATGATGGTCAAAGTGTAAGTGGAACAAGAAATAGCATTTTTTCTGGTTTTATTTCATTCAACGATTTTAATTGTTTTATTTCATGTTTCAGACGCAATCAGCTCAATGAAACATGAAGGGGTTGCAGGTGTTGCCGGGGCAACGGAACTATTAATACAGGACTCCATTCGACGGGTCTTGAAGGACGCAGGAGATAAGGAGGGCGGCAGAAAGAGACGTCAATCTGCTCCTGGTGGCGCAGCTGACAAAGCACGATTACTCAGTGATGATAAGTGATAGGCCCCTTTCTTTTCTCTGAATAAAGTTTAGCAGACAACGGACTTGTTTTATATGTTCTGGCAAACGGGATGTAGGTGAAGTACATGGTCAGTGTTGTTGGAATTGGGAATTAAAACTTTTGGTTATAGGATCGGTTCACTGTCGGTAGCGTAGCGAGATTTCGTGTCGGCTAACAGTCGGTAGCGTGGGAAAAATTTCGTGTCGGTATGCAGGCGATATTTCGCGTTGTCGGCAAGCTGTCGTAAATCGGGAACTGGCCGACGCGATGCCGTCACTGAAATCTCGCTGTCGGCCCGAGCATTTTTTTTCCACCGGGATGTCAATGCATGTACATGTAGACTTATAAGAGCATGCATCATAGTCTTTGAAATCATTTGAAATAAGTATAAGCAAAGTGTTTAAGTCGGAGTCTCATAGACTAATAATTCATTCTTTTTCTGTTCATTTCTATGGCAAAAAATCCTCTCTAATGACAATTGCCACTCATATTTTTTGCATCATTTATGCATGATGTTGTCCTCTAACAACAATATAAAGATGGACATGTCTCTCTATGTCTCCAATGTGCAACTGTTATCGATTTTCAGAGAGTGAAGGATGGTCATCAATTAGTCATACAAAAATTCCGGTCATCCAATTTAACCTGAAGCGGATATTTCTAACGCCCGCAACATAAGAACTATAAAAAATCATGATTTCACTCACCAGCTGTGCTCAACAAGTGCAGTGTTCGAAGTATTCCATGATTGATTTTGTTGGTAAAATTGACCAATCACTGTGCGGCATTAGTTTAAAACGATGTTGTCCATGAACAACAGAATGCAGGAAAGGGTTAAATTGTCACAGAATCAGGTACATAATCTGCCTGGCTTAAAAAATTCCGTAAAAATTTCTGACGTAATTCTGACGAAGAAATATGACGTAAAAAATCCATTGACCAGCAAACGGAAGGCTGCAAGTTCATCTTTCATCAGCCGGTTTTTATTGTAATTATTTTTAGTGTACTGCTGCTTCTTATCACCCCTTCTTCAGTGACCAATGTACCTGTCTCCCGGTATTGGTCAGGGACTAGTTATGTTTCATAGTGACAGCAACATGTTATCGTCACAAAATTTTGTCCTCAACGGTTGGACTGCAGCGAAAAAGGCATCGCGGACAGTTGTCTATCCTTTTTCAATCATGCACTTTTGTTGTTTTAGTTCTATAAAATATTACTGTTTTTGAATTATCGAAATATGTTGGGATATTTCTGGAAACGTGCGAATTTTTGATTGATACATAGAAGAATCTCTCATAGATCTAAATGTCTATCAAGAGAACATGATGCAATGTTTCGCGATTAGCAGTAACTTACAGTCACCATAAGCACATAATTTTTTGTACTACGATAGGGGTTATTATGTAGAAAACGACTTTTTTGCAGACTAAGCATGTTGCACCGGCCGGGCCGGTGTATTTTTGGCATCAAATCTACTACACCGTTAGATCCGGCAATGCTAGCCGCTTCTTGCGGAAGTAAAGAACGGAAATATCCACGGAAAAAGAGCCTTTCATTATTTCTACTACACTGAGAGTTATGAAATGGTTATAACTAAGAAATAATTTTACCCCACTTATCAGGAAATTATTGAATTTCTCATGAAAACTGAGGAGACGAAGTTTATTTGAATATAGATAACCGATGTAAATCACAGAAAACTCTCAAGCAACCCAGCTATCATTCAACATTAAAAATTAAAAAATAATTCGTTATTTCTCTGTGATTCTTTGGGGTACTGCTTTCTGATGATATGCTAGGCGTTGAAAATTTTGGATGAAACTTTATTTTTTTCTTTTCAGTCACTCAGCTGTATTTTATGAAATCTATATGTTATACAATCATATGCTTTGCTATGTAATTGCAGATAAAGAGTTCGCGAACATGTTTATATTTTTCTGTCGCTGATTTCACTTCTCAATCATCTGCTTAAGGCCATGAATAGTATGTGAACGCAAGAACATTTTGAACATTAGTAAGTTGAAGAGTCTATTGAAGATTATTTTTCTTGACTCAAATATTCGACAAACAGAAAAGAAAGTTTTCGTGGTGTTCAAAATTTCTTGGAAGTTTAGCGCACTTCTTCCGCCCGATATGTCCAGTCCCGATGGACATCTTTTCAACAAGTTCTTCAAAAATACATCTCACAGCTGATGAGTTTAAAAACATACTTTTCGCATGTGAAGGACAAAAGTACGCTGAATTTACCGAAGTATGAGAATAATGAAGTTTCTAAACTCGCGCTGGTCTGAAATTTACATCCTGTTTTGGTCTGCCGCGTCTCTCTCTTCATTGAGTTCTTAAAACCTATTCAGACAAGGAAGCCAATGATACATGCTTTGTATGCTTCAACTGATGAATGTATCACCTGTACATCAAAAGTGATGTGCTGGAATCGTGCAATGAATCATTCGCGATGATCGATCCTTCGAAAATCAGAAGACCATAAGGTTTTCCTTGGAATTGATCCTGGGAAGGAGGCAAAGAAGAAGCTGATGGAATACTCTCCAGTTGTGAATTCAACCAAGCAGTCCGTTGATGGTCGTGTCGCACGGTAATGATGATCCAGAGTGGGGATTTGGTATAAACAAAAATATTATAATTGATAATCGGTGCTGCTTGTCAGAATCATCGACTGTGGGACTGAGAACAGTGAAAGATATTCTCATTGATGCAGGAGGAATTAAAAAAGTTGACATTTCGAGCTCAATGATATTCCATTACCAATCAGATGCTTCTAGGGATGTGATTTTTCCTGATCTATTAGGAAAAATATGTTTGAAAAAATTTACATATCATGTGTTGTTCTTTTGAATGGTCAATTTGTTATGGGGCTCACAATTTGCTTTGAAATTCGAGTCAAGTAGTCGCCCATTCATCACCGCGAAGGGCATCTTTGTCGAAAGGCATATTGTTTGTGAAATGGCATTGTCGGAATATGGAAGCACTTACATTATCGATCATGAAAATTTTCGGTTTCCTCTTACTATTTACTATGCTGTAATATGTCAGGTAGTTTACAGAGAGCATCCTGGATAACATCTTAAAAGTAAAATAGCATGATTAAGATTCAAAGTGGGCCTATTTGATAAAATACACATATCACGGAAGCAACAATGTTCAAGAATGAATATCTACGACGATTTCAGAACGGCTGGAACCATTATAGCAGTTTTATGGTTTGCCTTATGGTTTTTTATATTTGCTTTGTGGCTTGAGATGCTCTATTGAAGCATAGTTATGTCGACACATACGCTGTCCAAAGTCACCCCATTTTTCCCATTAAGAGTGGGGTTGTTGTGGACAGGCATTTTACTATATTTATAATCATTGTTTCAAGAAGTGCAATAGACTTAAAACATAATTCGTAATTCTCAAGCACAGAACTAAATATTTTGTTTATCTGCTTCGGTTTGCTAGAGGTGTGATTAATACGAAATTGACGGCACATTGAGGAACCTATTAAGTGGGCAAGAAAGAATTCCTAATACCTTACAGAGATAGGAAAAAAAGTCGTGCGTCGCTTGCGGATTAGTGTGAGTTCCAGCAAAGTGCTTCGATTGCCAAAATTCCTTCAGATTCGAATAATTCAGATCATTGCCCACAAGTTTTCTCCATAATGTTGGCCCTTCCGATCATTATTAAAGAAAGTAGCAGGCGTACGAAAATTAGTTCACTTGATGATTTCACATCCTCTCCTCGGCATTGCTTACTGTATAGTGCATACATTGAATCGAAGCCAAGACAGGGATGTGTGTTTCGGTGTGTACGAAGTGATATCACAGCACGCACGCATCTCTCACTGGCTCTGGTGTTCTCTGCTGACAGCTTATTGTTTGCCATTTCCAAAAGCAAGCCATACATGAATTATCCATTCGAGAAGGAGCAAGTTGATGTGCCATTTCGACATTAAGGTTGCATACAATTCTTCCTTTCTAGGAAACCGAAGCGCGCGCAGATGAATCTAATTCTGTGTTCTCAAGCATGCCACACTGAGATTCCATATTTTATGACAATCACATGTTAGGCTAAATAGCACTAGCAGTACCATTTTTTTGCAGTACTTTTTTAGAGGGGTCTGTAATGTAATTTAAAATTTAAAAATTTTATAGTAGATGAAATCTTATTAGAGCATCAAAAGACGTGCAATAGTAACTTGTGCAACGTAGTATTGTATTCCACAACGATTGAATCGTTCTGAAAAGTTGAAAGTATCAACGTGATGTAATACGCAGATTTTGATTTTGTCCAAAGTCACCCCATCTTACGGTACCGGTATCTGATCTGTATCATTTATCGATTGGGAAAGTTATGAAAGTCAGAATCGATTTGTCTGAAGGCTACGAATATTCTGTACCTCCAAAGCGGATTTTCAGAAGAAAACGACTTACGTTAACAACTTGTCAAGGGCTTTCTAGTGATCTGTTTAGTTTCTCGATTGGATCAAGAATAGCAGTTATTCTATTTCGCCGATGAGATGGTTTTCAATGACTGATGATATTCAATTTTCTCACGTTTATCATTGGATTTCACTTAGGAAGCGGCGTGATCGATGGCTGACTGTGCTTGTCAAAATATCATCCGTTACTATAGAGATCGTCACTATCAAATTAAGTTGGTAAATGTCTCAACTTATGGTGTTCATTTTTTTTGACTGGTGGAAAGAGGCAGGAGTTTAACTTTAGTTCTTTTTATTTTCAACATTTTTGTGCTTAATTTTGGTCAATATGTAGCCTATTGTCTATGATCAACCTGTGTGTGTAGTAGGTACATCTGATCGTTGCAGAAAAGTGTTGTTATGTAAACTTGAGCTTAAATGGTAGAAAGACCAAAGTGTTGTAAGGTCCAGTCTCTTGACGCGTCTATTCCTGGAGTCAAGAATGTTAATGATAATGATAAAAATGAAGCTTTGGCGTCACTACTCCCACAAAGCTCGGGTCTTGGACGGTGTTGACATAGTCAGACTCCTCTGGAACGATGTGATACTTTTAGTCCGCATGTCCTTCCTGCCGACTTCCAATGACACTTTGGGGGCTCGCCCTCTGTACCAAATGTCGCTTGGGCAAGCACTTAACCACTGTGCCACGAAGACCACATTATCTTCGTTTATTAAGTACCGGTACTGGTATTACGTTGACAAAAAGTGGAATGGTCCTATTCATTTTCACAGCATTTTGAGGAAATGTTAGGGAATTCTAGGTAAAATATTGTGATTCCTGATTCCCGAGTGAATTGTTATCTACTTCGTCTGAGAATTTTCCGCTTATCCGCGGACATCAGCGGGGAACCCAAAAAACCAGGCAATGCATTCTTCATTATTTTCAATTTGGGTTACCTAAAATCTGAATATCCGTGTATGACCTCGATATGTCGTTTTCTCATCCCTGATCTACGATATAAGATTATTCCTCTTTAAAGTCACATATGGGATGGCCAAGCGGTAACGGAATTTCATTTTCGTGGTTAACATGACTGCTACTCAGTCAATGGAGATCTATTTTCCTTTTTAGGGTTAGTAGACGATGTCAACACCAAATATTGTCCTAGTTGTGAAAATTGTTCCCTTAATAAAATAAGAATAATTGATGCTACATGGTATCGGAACTTCAAATGTTCATAAAGTCCTATTACCAGACTCAACTTCCTTTTTGCCTATTTCTATCCTTTCTACTTGTCACAACACCCATTTGACTATCAAACTACATCAAAGCGCATAATTACATCATAGCTACATGCATAAATAGAAATGTTCCAGGAATTCCCAGCACTCGAGAGTTCTTGAAAAGCAGTCGAAAATATTGACGATATTTGTTTTCATTTCATGTTGCCGAATGGTGGAACAAAGAAAGTGAATTCATTCCTTTTACAGCAACCTATGAAATTGTGATCATCGTATTATTGTCAGTATAATTAACTTTCTAGGCTTATATAAGTAGTACATTATGCCTACAGATCAAGATGTAGATGTACTATATAGTCAAATAGACATTCAACTTGATAAAATAATCTGTTGCATCACTTGTGATAAATACCTAGGCTTATACATTGGACATTTATACAAATTGACATTGGACGTGGTAAAAATGCATCTCTATTATTCCCCCCACTCACAGCTCTTTTAGGGCCCCCCTTCACATTTTTTCATGATTGAAAAGCAATCCATCTCTGTTCATTTTAGATCGTTATTCATCGCGGATGCGATGACATTGAAGAGAACAAGGACTTCGATGTGAAGTGCGTGTTTGAAACATTTGAGATTTGAACGGCGAATGAATGAATCACAATCGTAGCTCAGTTTGTTAGGCCTAACATGAATCTCGATGGCATTCAACATGACTACAGGATGCAGTGCTACAGGGTGTCTACAAGGCCTGGATATCCTGGATAAATCCTGATTTCGAAAATTTGGCCTTGATATCCTGGATATCCTGGATAAATCCTGATTTCGTCGAAATTAAAAGTTGTGAAAAACGTTCTGAGCTACAATTTTTAACGTTAGCAATAATGTAAATAAAATGTAATTATGCTTTTCGTTTACTTTATCTTCGTTTGTTCTTTTCGATTTCATTTGATAGCGTAAAATATTGTCTCAGTGTGTTTTCTTTCTGTTTCAGGTTGTATGTGTTAATTTAAGTTTTTTTCGCATACATGAATTTTCAAACTCTCAATGATGTCTCAAATGATGATTCAAATGATGTCTCAGACTTCAAAAACAGATTAGCGACTCCTAATTTGTATTTGCTCTCGGCATCATTGAATGACTAGAAGTTGGTGAATCTTGTTTGCCGGAGTGGTCACACAATGCAGATAAAGATGTCATTTTCCTAATTCGCATTCGACTGCTAATCGTGGCTGCCGGCAGAATGAAATGACTATAAGTGAATCTTGCTCACCGTGTCGACGTTCACACATCCCTGACCTCAAACACATCATTTTCAATGAATACTGATGCATTTTCATCGATGCACACAAGTGAAATTTCTACAATTAACCCGGAATCGAGAGCGGCTCCTATTACAGCAGCTATGAAAATTGAAGTATGTCAAGGCAGAAATAATTTGAGCATTGGATATGGTAAAGAAGCACTATTCACAACGATCATGGAATGATCAACAATCTATATTTCAAGCGATGTTCAAGAGACACCCTGTTGTTGACACCTCCAAATGACCAAAGATAAGCTACACCACGTTGCGACTTTCGGATTATCTCCGCATTTTCAGGAAGAGATACTAGCCAGTGTACATATGTCAAAGTAGTTGAATATATCTTTCGATGAAGCATTAAACGAAATTGTTCAAAGTGGAGATCAAGATCTGTGGATTAGATATTTCAAAGAGTACTGGTGCTGTAGTTAGTGAATATGTAAAGTCAGTATTTCTCACTCACTCAAAAGCTGAAAACAGCTTTGAAAGTGACAATAAAGCATTAGATAAAATTGGTGGCTCATTTGTCGATGTCTTCGATAGACTGCTGTAAATCAGCATGCCAGGCAATCTTTCATGTCACCGAAGATTTTCTGAAGAATTTCAACACAAGTGTAGGAAGGAATTGCTCGATACAAACAGGTACATGATCGCTACATGTCGTGCGTGAGTGGAGTATTGCAGTATGAATTGAAAAAAGTACTTGGGATTTTTCAACTGTAATGCAAGGCTCGTACTACCTTTTCAAAGATTCTCCTGCACACAGGGCTGATTATTGGCTACACATATTACAGTTACAACTACATTTCCTAAGTCTTTCTGCAAATGCCGTTGGGTAGAAAACAAAGATGTAGGTAACAGAGCAATAGAGATTCTGCCGAACATTGAGAAATATTGCGTCGATGTGAAGCCTCAACCCCATGTAGCATCATTTTCGGCAGTCGTTGACGCAATCAAATTATTATTATTATTAATCAATGACCCATTTCTTGCATCTAAGCTGCATTTTTTTCAGTTCCCTAGCGTCTGTTTGAGCCATTTCTATGGCGGTTTCAACACGACAAGCCAATGATTCCATTTTTACACGGTTTTCTCATGGACCTTGTCACAGATACATTGAAAAGAGTCGTTAAGGCATCGATTATGCCGGAGGTGGGGACAGACGTTTCCAAAATTTTGAGACTTGATCTGAATAACAATGCAAATCTGAAGGAAACATCGCAAGTGTATCTGGGATTCGGAGCCAAACGCAGCATCCCAAAGAGTTCTCATCCATGCAGAATGCTGGAGTTCGGTCAAGCCGCTCGCTATTGCCTTATCGCGATAGTGGATGAAATACTTGAGAGGAGTCCGCTGAAACACGATCGTGTTAAAGACGCTGCAGCACTCTCCGCTTACCATTTTAACCAAGTCTTCAACGCTTTGCGAGAAGCGTTAAGCCATTTTATTGAACAGAATGATCGATTCCAACTGCATTTCTGTATCTCAGGCTGATTCGGCGAAGCAGGAATATCCCGACTTAGTACAATCTGATCTAGCGAAATAGGAACTTCAGGCAAATTTCGCTAGTATTGCATGTATGAATACCAAAATTTAACATCGATAAACATCGATTGGACGACCTCTACTGCAGTCTTCTACGAAACAAAGAAAATTTTCAATACCTGTGGGCAGTATTGAGGAAAGTTTTGGTCTTATTCCATTTTCAAGCGGCAGTAGAAGGTGGTTTCCGCATAAACAAGGATATGCTAATAGAGAATCTTCATGGGTTCTATTTTGGCGCAACGTGTGGTTCACAACGCCACTCAGTATTATGGAGGGGGTTCTGCATGTTTCGCAAACTGCTTCTTTGATCGAATCGGTTAAGTGTTTATACCGGCGCACGTGTAATGGCACTCAAACTAAAAAAGAATAAAGATCAGCAAGCTAAGAAAGGCAAGCGTGTTGCTGAACTGGATTGTGAATTGAACAAGATTGAAACTCAAAATTTGATCAAAACAGAGAAGCAGTGTGAACTTGACGATCACGCAACGGTACTCAAAAAATTGAAGACTAGTCTGTGACCACTTGAAAACCAGATAAAAGCGTAATTCGTTTTATAACTGCGTGTTTGAAAAATAAAGCATCGTTATTTTTAAGCCTGAATGAGACAAAACGATTTTACAGTTATGATTAATGCTTTGGAGTTAGTTTTCTATCAAACACAAAAGAACCAGCAAAAAGAGAAATACGAAATACATGAACTAGTAGGTAACGGCACTGTTAAAATGGCAATAACACGAGGGTCATTTTATGACTATCATGAAAATTTTGATAATCTCCTTGATTTTTGCAATGATATCTCCTGGATATCCTGGATATCTCCTGGATTTGAAAATTCCTGATGTAGTAGACACTCTGGTGTTAGCTTCATGCAAAAACGTGGTCTGCTTTACAGTAGACGTTTCTGTGAAAGTGGACATTGGTCCTCATATTTAGTGACAGGGAGGTTGCAGATGCGGGAATGTGGACAGTAGAAATAGAGACAGCAGCTGAAAATTTGAACTTGACTTCAAGACAAATCCTCCCTAGATTTTCACCGTTTTTTGCACTTAATGTAGGACTAGGGAGCAGATCGGCCTACACAACCATCAATATTTGCCAAGATAAGTGTAACAACGAGTTGACAGTTAAATTGATGGGATTAGTTAACATTCATGAAAAATTAGAGGGAGACCTGGAAAGAGTCCCACCTACATCCTGCACAACTATTTTAATCTTGACTATCTACAAATCATACATTTCCACTGATGACTAACGTCAGACATTACTCAGTAGTAGGCTTTGTACCTACGTTATGTGTGGTTCCACAGACAGCAATGCATCCTCCATCATAGAGTTATATTATTTAATTGTTTTTACCTTTAATAATTGCATTATTTTGCTTTCTGAAATTAACAAAAGTATTGACTCAGCAGGCATATATCTAGATGATGGCTATTGCTTTGCCATCTCAACCAAGATTAGAATGAAATTAAAAGTTCTGATAATAAACGATAATACTCATAGAAAGATAGCGTGGCAAAATCGTAATTGTAATCGAGGTAGAAACCAGCTTCCGGGAAGATTTTATGTGATTGCATGACTTGATGAACATAAAAATGTTACCTCATTTAACAAAAAAATATCAAAATTTCGATAGTTGAATACACGTGTGAGCATGCATCGATATACTTTCTTATTGATGAAATTAAGTTTCGTATGCAAAAGTTATTGTGAGTGACAACAAATACATGGCAAATTTGGTAACAGAATTTCAACTGCATATATTTAATTCACTCACAAAAAAATTGGGTTCAAAGAATAAATGACTGTATCACTTGTCATATAATTACTAAGCATTAATAACCTTAACCAAGATTATATATCCACAGAGAAATAGATTCCCACAAACCAACATTGTTGAAAATCAAGAGCTTGAAGAAAAGGCTTTGTAATTGACAAACGCGACGTCAAAAACTTATTTTTTCGTCAAACTTCAAACTTCGACTTCTATTAAACCACAGAAGATGTAACAAAAATGAGACATGTTCTAGGAACTAGAGGATCAGAGCTTTTCAGAAATATGAAGGAGAAAATCTTAACTTTGAATTTCATTTTTCATTCGACATGTTAAATTTCGCGTGGCCAAGACCATATGTTTCCCATTGTCATGGTCAGTTTTCCTTGCCGTTTCTGTCAGGAAATTTCTAGGCAATTCATTGTCTTTCAAGTTAATGGACTAGGGCCAGTTGATTATTACACCGAGTTGGAAAAGGGCCTCTCTAGACAAATTGAATCGTTTAGTGCTAGGAGCAATATAAGTCACGACGGCTGCAGTACGATGGTCGCCGCTGTTGCTTGTGCCGTGTAACTGAAGGAAGATGGCGCCCCAGATCTGTGTTCGCAGCAAATAATCTGTGGTTTATCGGGATAAGATGGCTTTCTTGATTCCACATCAGACGAAATCGGACAATCCCCATAAACAAGAATGGGCTCCTGTGTCAGTAGCGACTGCAACCGCTTAAGGTTTCACACAATAAGTCTCACGATGGAATTGATTACAGTATTCCTAGTTGACGGTATCCATAAGCTGCAATGTGGGATGTCGCATAGATTCAGCGTGTTTCCAACCAAGCTCTAAATCGAACAGCATGCAGCTGCGATTGATCTTGCCGGTACGTTAGCGTTTAAAATACCTCTAATGGAGATGGCTCCCTTGTCACCATCAGTGGGATGTCGATTACCAGCATTAATGGTACGAGGGCGGATCAAAAAGTAATGCCTGCCTGCCATTTATTTCTTGATTTAAGCTGATAACAGAAAACCAACATGCTGAACAATCTTTGGTGTATATCCGTTAAAATGTCAGCTTTCAACATAATTACCGCAGAGTTCAACACATTTGCGCCATCGTTTTATCCAGGATTGGAATCCGTCTTGAAAACAATCCTGAGACCATTGTCTTACCCACACTTTGATCGCCCCCTTGACTTCATCTAGGTCCTCGAATCTTCGTCCTCGAATGCTTTCCTTCATGGTCGGAAATAAATGGAAATCCGAAGGAGCAAGATCTGGGCTGTGCGTAGGATGAGGAACAACAGACCAACCCATGCGAGAGATAGCCGCAGTTGTGGCAAGCGAGGTGTGAGGACGAGGATTGTCATGATGCAACTTGAGGTCATGATCGTTCTCTGGCTGAGTTTCTTCAGTGTAGCGATGTATCGGTCACTGTTAACGGTGCATCCGGGTTCCAGAAAGTCAATCAGAAGAACGCCTTGGTAATCCCAGAAAACGGTTGCAAGAACTTTCTGGCACGATCGCTGTGTCCTAAATTTCCGTGGACGTGGGGAATCAGGATAGCGCCATTCCATCGAATGTCTTTTGGATTCCTGATCGTAGAGGTACGCCCACGTTTCGTCTCCTGTGACCAAATTCGAGAAGAGGTCATCTCCATTTGCCTCATACGCTTCCAGCAGTTCGGTGCAAACATCCACGCGTCTGTGCTTCAGATCCGGGGTCAACTGTCTTGGAACCCATTTCGCACAAATCTTGCGGTAGTCCAATTCAGTAATCATTGACTGGATGGAGCCATATGACACTTAGAGAGCATCCTCTATTTCACCGATCGCGGTACGGCGATTTCCTTGAATGGCGTCGTCAACAAGTTGTCGATTTTCGTCGTTGACTGTAGTTGATGGTCGACCACTCCTCGACTTGTCCACAATTTCCGATTCTCTTTCACGAAACTTCTTCACCCAATGGCGAACGTTGATGACGTCTATGACTGAGTCTCTATAGACATCAGTCGAGTGCGGATTTCTACAGCTGAACAACCTTTCCTGGTCAAATACTCGATCACAGCTCTGTGCTTTAGTTCCTCATCCATGCCTTCGAGTGTCAGAAGAATGCAGTTACACCACCGTCGAGATTGATAATATGACTAACTGACGCGCCTGAGTATTGCTCATTAAAATGTGTCATGCGCTTCAAAATTAAGTTGCAGCGATCGATTATGTGGTTGTGTAGAACCGATGAATGCATGGTTACCTTTCTTCAAAAGATCCTATAGATATGTGCCCATTTTTCATACCGCAGTGAAAAGGTCAAAGTAGTTGGTGAAAATGAAGTTGATCATATTCTGGACGTTGTAGAGTGTAGTCTGTACTTTGCGCACGATAGCGTGAAACATGTACAGACCGCTTCATAAATAATTGCACAAAAAAAGTTACCCTCTTTTCAAATGTAGTTTTTGTGTTGAAGCCCTGGTTCAATTTTAGTAAACGATATGCCACATGAAACCTTATGTTCCATAGATTATTTGGCGTATATTTGACTTCCATAATTGGTCAGTTCTGGTCAGTGGACCTCATGAAAAAATTGGAGGTTTTCTTTGATGCAGGATTTTGAGATGAAGACGACAGAGTTTTTTAATGAAAATTGACAGACAGTGTGAGCTATCAGTCAGCTTCATCACGACGTAAAGATTCTAGGATTCGTTGACTGTAAAAAAGAATGCAGCACTAATAACTTTTGCCGAAAAGATGCTGCAAAAAAGTCTGACAAGACTTTTTCCTTGATGAAGATGATCGGTTTCAATAAACTTTATGCCATGTGAGAGGATGTCTTTAGTATTTTGTTTTGGCAGAGCGATTAGGTTGTGTCTGATCAGTTGTGGTCAGCAGACTTAAAAGTATGAATGCTTCGTCAATTCATTCACCGATGCCTACAGACGAAACTACACAGTACAGAAAATCAAGATTATCATCATTGAACTAAAATTTTTACGTCGTGATGAAGCTGATTGATAGCTCACGCTGTCTGTATGTTAAGCTTTCAGATGATATTATTTTTTTTCGACTTTGGACAGCATTTGGTGCAATTTCACTCAATTTACACTTTTACCAGAATTGGCAGAATTGCGCTATCTGTTGGATATTTTTAATGGTCAACTGCACACAACTTGATAACGTTTGTTGTATAAACGCTGGAGTTTTCAAGTTTGGATTTGAAAGAATGCTAGTGTTATCAGCTCAAAGAATATGTAAGTTTCATCAAGATCGTCCCATCTGCTCACCGGTAAACTTCAAATTTGCATTGTTCCTATAGTCAGTCATTAGGTGAGTCATCATTCCCCTCACTTGAAGTCATAGAAGATTTCTAATCTTGGATCAGACAGAGGATGGTCTCGTCTGCTCTGCTGTCTGCGCCTGTTGAGTGTTGACAACAGACAATAGGATTTTCTTCACACCGTAGGAATGCTGCGCTTGCGTCCGATAAAATGGATCGACAAGAACAGCTCATCAATGAAGACAGTTAGCAACACAAGGGCCAACATGATGTCTGAAGTAACAGTATGGAAGCAACAAAACAAACAGTCACTAATTGCTTCATTTAATTAGGCAAACCACACTGTTTCCTCTACCGAGTGTCTCGACTGACCAAGTGAATAAGTTTGATAGTTAGTTATCAGCATACGATTAAATTGGATGAGAATATACAAAAGATATAAGAATTTTTGGGCTGTGCAACGATTTATGAAACGGTCTGTATGTGGGGTTAATTATGCCATTTAGCTGAAACAGTTAAAATCTGACGTCTAGACGATGGATCCACTTGGACGAGCAGTTTTCAGTTTGCGATTTTATTGTTTTAGACAAACAATGCGAAAATCTATACTACATATATCTGCATAGGCATTTACATTTTTATGTATATGCTCTAATCCCTGCGTGAATTTTGTGTCAGCGTGAAAAATGGAAACTTTCCGCTTACGTACGACCACTGTGGTGGCAATTGGCAGACAACATAAATAAAATGTCTTTCTTTGGAATGAGATTTTCTACTCAAAGAATGCTACATGTATATGCCTAAAAGAGATGAGATACAGCATAATCAAGCATAGGATGATATGCAACATAATCAAACATGTAATGAGATAAAACATTCGGTTGACAGGTGCATGTGCACATGATTTGAATATTTGTACAACATTGAATTTTCCTTCGTATTGTATGTTGTCTACATTTCGCTGAGTTGCAATCTTGTAATGAACGGCTCTAATGATAAAACATTTTTATACCAACCAATTGAGACAATTCCGATTTGTCATGTCTGTAAGAGAGACTGTCATTATTATCATTTAACCTATTGATGAAATAAATATTTCAACAGCTGATATTTGTGGCATGCTATGATTTTGATGCATAAAAAGTGCAAGTGGATTCATCATTATGCTCTTCAAAAATCATGTTTGTGCCCATTTTGCGTTTTCAAGAACATGACATGTGGAATGAGTTCACACGATCTGTTCTTTAAAACTTGTGATTTTCATGCTGACGAGAAATGGTTTTTTAAGCGGCGAAGGTATATGTATGCTCGATATACATAATGAGATTATCAACAAACAAAGTTTTATTTGGTTCATGGATAACAGAAAATCACACGAATTCATTGAAAGTTACCCATTCTATCTTCACTATTCACTGTTCACTGTTTTTCCATTGTTTGCCTCCGAGTCGTGGACGACTCATGGCAACGAGATCTCCACCGGTACCGATCCGCGCTCCATCGAATAATCTTGGCTTCCACTATTCACTATACCATACAGAAAATGCGGTTACAAATGCACGTGAGTTTTTCGAAGCAGCAACTGGGACAGCCGTCACCGTTCACCACGTTGATGAAGCCACTATCAAATCAAATTACAAAACGATTCGGAATGAAATAGAATCAGCTGTGGTAATTATTCACATATTGGTGATTGGGTTATCGTGAAATATGACGAGCGACTTTATCCAGGTGAAATTACAAATGTTATTTCCGCTTCTGTGTTCAAAATCAATGTTATGGAGCGTCATGGCAATTATTTCCGCAGGCCCAATATTCCAGATCACATTCATTATGAAAAGAACACCATCATTCGAATCGTTGAACCACCGACCTCCATTGGTCATCGTGGACAATTTTCGTTTGAATCATTTGAATAGAAACTTTGACTCGTTCTCTGCGTTTGCTTGTACTGTGCATCATTTTTCATCTTAGCGAGTGTCTTGCGTACAAGAGAATCTAGCCTAGATATGTCATCAGCGGACCTGTGCTTGTGATTATAGACCTGTATATTCCAGAATGACTGTTTTTCCTTTGATTAGAAATTATTTGGATGGGAAATGGAAAGTTTTATTTAGTATTCGGCCAGTAATGAATTTCTATAATGATATTTAGATGGCAATCATGGTATACAACTTGTTTCAACTGGGCTTAATAAAACTTGAGACCATCACGTTTGAGATCGTCACGTTTTTCTGAAAGAATTTCTACTCAAATAGAAAAGGCGACAACAAAGCTAATCATGTATTATGAACACGGTTGTAATAGCAAATCAGATAAACCAAGGTAACTTCATCTAGGTATTTACTGGGACGACAGATTTATAAAAACATCGACATTTTTAACTAATGCTATTTTCTCCTTTTGAGACCGTCACGGTGCATTTTTGGTAAATTGAAATAAGTGCTAATATCGAAAGAGAAATATTATTTCAACATATTCTTACTCTAACTCAGTAGATATATTTTATATACTTCTAAGTTTCTGATTGCAGTGTACCCGAGATAAATATCCAAATTGTAGTCATCTTTGAGACCGTCACATTTATGGAATTAACCAAAAAAAATACAATATCTTAATCACTAAATCAGTGTCGGACGAAACACTTGGTTTTACTTGATTTTTTCATGCAACAATGGATGAGTTAATTTTTGATCCTTTTTTCAAAGTACCTAAACACATCAAGAAATGTAGAAAGATTCGAAGCAATTTCACCATCATCTAAAAATTACTATTCAAGAATGTCAATATTGACATTTGCTCGGCTTCTAGTAGTCTCTGTGTGATGTGATAATGTTGCCGAATGCAAATTATTCGGACGAATCGCTGGCCGTTGGAAAATTATGATAGCCTATATCTTAACAAGAGGAGCGACAGCAAAATACGCAGTATTTAGTAGTTAGATCAAATTCTCGCGAGAATTGAGATTTCGTGGCCTAAAATAATTCATCATGAACTTGAGTGATATCATTTTCGTCAATCCTTTCACATTTCCTTTTCAACATCAGGAAGTTTATCGATTACTTTATGATATTGTTCAACAGGTCTCATTTTCATGATGTAGAAATTTGAAGTTTGAATTGAATTGACAAATGAAATTGAATAGCATTCTTATAGTTGGATCAATTGTGCTGCATGCTAAGATCTTCTTCACTCCGATTTGCTTTGACTAAGACAACAGATAGAAGGAAATAATTATAATCGAAATTAAGCGGTAAAGCATCAACCTGACCGAAATTTACACATTTCGGTCCACCGACCGAAGAACCGGTGTACAGCCCTAATTCAGAATTTGTATCAACAAGGAAAAACGACATTGTCTAATGCGTGCACTGTTAGCAGTACATTCTATTTATCATATATAGGAGAAAGTCAACGATGATGACTCTTGGTTTCACAAAACGTGATTTTGCCTTGTCACTTTCGTCGACAATATGCATTAATTGAATTGATTTCTGCAATATCAAACAGTCTGAAGTATATTTTCTCCGTGAAATTACAAACTGATGTCAATAATGTAATTCATGCATCTATGTTACAAAGTTTCATCATTTCAGAAATTGAGTTGTCTTCTGTCTTCATGGCGGACTCTTACGAAGCAAGAAAACCGAAGTAAGTACATTATAATTTTCATACCCAAAGTAAAAAATGCGACCAAATCAGTACAAAGAAGTACAACTATTACTAGTAAATGTAAGTAATCGCACCAACCCCGTTTTTAATAGGAACGACGTCAGAATTTCTGTTAGAGAGTCCATTTCATTGATAATTGCTGAGATCTGAGTGTTAACTACCGTCGAAGCCGAAAAAGTAAATGAGGCTTTAGTGTCACTACTTGGGGCTGTGATAAAGGTTTGTGATTGCCCGGTAGCCTTTCCTGTCGACCTTCTGGACATGACCTCTGGGGTAAAGGAATGCTAAGTCAATCACTTACACTACTTGCAACTACTGTCATGAAGACCAACCTCAAACAGAACGTGTACACATTCATATTTCACAATAATAATAATAACTTTATCTGTTCACTTCTGCAGAAATGCAATTCTGTGAGCCATAAAAATGAAACATCAGATAACAGTAAAGTAAAAAAGTGCAATGGTTATTCAGATCATGACATAAAATAGAAAATACGAGTAGTAGAGGCGAATGTAATTACTTCCAAAATTTTATGAAAGAATTGCTATAACGAACAGATAGCTCCTTATTGCATTCATATTTGAACATACTTTCAACTAGGAGAGTGTATATCTCATTTGATAGAATTTGCTATCGTTCACTCTTTGACTGAGCGATGAACAGCTATCACATCTGCATTACTTTGCCCAGAAAATATTCTTTAATTGTATTTTAATGATAAACTTCACGCTTTGAAGTAGGACATATGGGATTTAGTAATTATATTTCTGAAATCCTTGTATGTAGCACGAATCGCAGTATCCCTTCATCACATGCTGTGCGACTATCCACAGATCGACTTTCGATATTTTACAGAGAAGCCACATACACAAGTCGCTGGTACATGTCGTTATTGTTGTGACAATATCTTTCAAGTTGATGCCTACTGTGTCAAATCACAAGCTGAGTAGAAGCAAACATCTATGTGTTGATAACAATTTGGTGGCAGTGTGCTTTTGGGTGTATCTGTAGATTGCTTATGTGACAGAATGGCTGTTGGTTAGGGGACCACGCTTCCATAAGAAAGTGCAGAAGATCTAGGGTTCGAGTCTGTCCGCCTCGGGTGGTAGGCACCAAGCTCTATCATTCGAGAGAATTCTGTAATCGATATCGTATTTTCAGTTAATACAATATTGATCAATTCTAAAGGCGACATCTGTTGAGATTTGATGAACAGAGTACTATTTGTATCATTATTTTTGGATCAAAGATGAAATATATGTCCAAGTTCCGCTTGTAGATGAGCATCAATGTTGTTCATCGGCAAGATTTTTTGTTCTTGACTGATTTTCAACACGTCAGTTCCTATATACAAGAATATTCACGTGCTGTGAGCGGGCATTTAAAAAGCAAATCGGCTTTTTATGAAATTCGTTGCTTGGGATCTGAAAGAGTGTTAAGTTTTGAGGCGCTAAGACAGCGTGTTACCCACACTCGGGACGCATTCTGAAATTTGTATAAATGGCTCCATTACCCAGAATTCTGATTCACTACTTTTATGAAGGTGATACTTTAAAGTATCCAGTCTCATTTTATAGATCATCTATAGTCATCTGATTCGTAGACTACTGTATATAGAAATTAATTAATTTGTTCTTTTTGGAAGTGATTAAATGGTGCTAATATCAGACCACCCAGACATTCGCTTTTTTCGCTTTTATTAGTTTTTTCGAAAATACGCCTGAATTTTCGCTTTTATTGAGTGGCATTCGTTTTTTTCGCTTTTTTGGCAGAGCAGGAAAAAAGTGTTTCGTAGTACAGGCCTTTTTACATGATGACAACGCAGTGACTTTTTGTCATGTTGCCTTTACTTCAGTCATGCTATCATTCATGTGTTGGCAATTGAATGCGTATCTTGACGATTGCATAATTTTATGTAATGTCTATATTATATAGGGGAATTGGAGAATGTGCCCTTATTAGCAAAAAAGTGATGTTTTAACAATTCCTGAAGTCAAAGCCTTGTCGTACTACGTTCCGGTGAATGCACAATTTTTTACATTAACTTTAAGGCCATGGTGCTATGGCTTTTACACGAGTCTGAATTGATGCATGTTGAAAGTACACGCGGGTTACATGCTACAAATGAATGTCATCGAATTTATCAGTCAAGGAATTCGAGACATCAATCCATGCTGGCTTGCCAGACACACGGGAGGCCTACTATCGAGTTTTTTTAGAAGATTGATATTGGATCAGTGAAACAAGCGGATCAGTTTATGCGAATGAGTGAGATGCATTGCATAATGTTGGTAAATGGGCCTAAGAAATTGAGATGATAATATACACAATGGAATATTTTCTGTTCAATTTTTCCAGGTGTTATACTAGGCTAATTAATTATTTGTCACTTTCACTGTGATTTTCGTGAAGTACGTGAGTAGTAAGCAAGTGACAAACACTCGACCGGCGCCCCCCCCCCTCTGGAACGGCAGAGTGTCGTGGTCGGCCGCCGTGGTGCTTCGGGTCTGAGTCCCCCCCCCCTCTGGAACGACAGAGGTTGTGGTCTGTCGTGGTGTGCCGGCCAGGTGGGTTCCCGTTCACAACATGTTCGCTGACTCCCCCCCCCCCTCGAAAACGACAGAGTGTGAGACTCGGGTGAGTTGGTCCGACCGCCAGGTTGACGTGGGCGACCGTCTAGGTTGACGTGGGCGACCGTCTAGGTTGACGTGGGCGACCGTCTAGGTTGTCGTGGATGGTGAAATGGCTGCCAGATTCGGATTCAGCGTAAAATTCTGCATCGGTAGGGTGAGTTTCAAGGCAATCGACGAGAAAAAATTTTTCTTCAAAATTTTAACAGAGTTAAAATTTGGGACGTTTTGGTGTGTAGCGCCCAAACGAAGCATCGGATGGGAAAACGGAGGCCAGATTCGGATTCAGCGTGAAATTCTGCATCGGTAGGGTGAGTTTCAAGTCAATCGGAGAGAAAAAAATTTTCGCTGATGTCCCCCCCCCCTCTGGACAGCTTGCTTCGATTTTGGCTTCTAGTGGACGGATTTTGTCGTGCGATAGCTCGTTTGAAAGCTAAGAGTGAGACAAATTCAGTGAAAGAATCGGCTTGTTCCTATCTGTCTTCGTTTAGATGTGAGACGCCATTTAAGATTTTGGGACATTGGCGAAAAACGACAGAGTTAGAATTTGGGACGTTTTGGGCTGTAGCTTCAAAACGAAGCATCGGATTGGAAAACGGATTTCAGATTTGGAATCAGCGTGAAATTCTCTATCTGTATGGTGAGTTTCAAGTCAATCGGAGAGAAAAAATTTTCAACATTTTTCGAAAAAACGACAGTTAGAATTTTTGCGATGGCTGCCTACTGTAGAGCCAAAACGAAGCATCGGATGGGAAAACGGAGGCCAGATTCGGATTCAGCGTGAAATTCTGCATCGGTAGGGTGAGTTTCAAGTCAATCGGAGAGAAAAATTTTCGCTGACGTCCCCCCCCCTCTGGACAGCTTGCTTCGATTTTGGCTTCCAGTGGACGGATTTTGTCGTGCGATAGCTCGTTTGAAAGCTAAGAGTGAGACAAATTCAGTGAAAGAATCGGCTTGTTCCTATCTGTCTTCGTTTAGATGTGAGACGCCATTTAAGATTTTGGGACATTGGCGAAAAACGACAGAGTTAGAATTTGGGACGTTTTGGGTTGTAGCACCAAAACGAAGGCTCGGATGGGTAAACGGAGGCCAGATTTCGAATCAGCTTGATGTTATTGTCCAATGAGGATCATCATCCAATGAGAATCAAGCATTTCTTTATAAATAGCGAGCCTTCCACAGTGAGAATCATTCCATCGTTGAATCACACGAGTGACGGACGCACATTTTCTCTCTCTCTCTAGTTCCCTGTTCTATTATCCAACTAAAATGGTAAGTCGCTACTTCCCTCCCTCTCCTCCCTTGAACGTAAACTTAATACAATCTTTTTTCATTTTCAGGCATCTACTCCATCTGCTGCACTAGTAGGACAAAATGGCGGTCAGAATCTACAAGGTTCGCTACGGTCAGATCATCTACAACTGAGACCAGTGGAAGAAACAACCAAGGTACATAATCCTACACCGCTACAACGTAAATTTAAACAAGCCTTCCGTTATGATGATCATAGCGTAGTACTCCAAACGGGAATGCTCCCTTCCACGGATGTCAAGATAATGCACAATCAGTATGGGGACTACATACTGATCCCCGTGAGTCCGTACATTCGCCACCAACTTGATATTATTGAGGAGTACGTGACATTAAATATGGACATTCCTACTCCTCTTGCTCAAGAGTGGAAGGCGAGAGATGACAAGGATACTCCCTATAGAAAGATTTGGGATGGTAATCACATTTGCCTACCGGTATCACATTGGTGTACTTACTATAAGAAGGATGGAGATCATTCAATACCCATCAGATGTGATGAGCTCGGAGAAGGTACTTGGGATATCCTTTTCAAAGTGAATGGGCTATATTATGGTCGACACAAGGATAATAAAATAGCCTCTCTCTCCATGCATATGGAATCCATCCTATATATTCCGAAACCACCCAACGTGGACGACATAATTGATCAAATCCTTAACAGCAGTGGTACGAAGCGCAAGTCGGAGAAGAATGCTACATCAAAACGCAAATCAAAGAAGGAGAATTACTAGTCCTTTCCTAACTCTACCCTATGACAATTCGCTTATGTGCTTTGAGTGTCGTAGACGTGGTCTTATTAGATACATTTTACTTCTTCGTTGCCATCATATCATTTGTGTATTTTGTCGTGAAAAGCATCGATGTAATTCTTCATTTTGTAATATGTTATAGAACGTTTCCTTAGATGTGTAAATTTCCGTTTTAGGCTTCTATCATCATTTTTATGGATTGTGAGGGTGAACCTGTACAGGAGCTCAGTGCTATTGCTATGAACAATTGGACATATCAGATTGTTAGTGTCTATCATCAACATGCCAACTGCGATCCCAATGTTGATCAATGGGCGAGAAAACACATTCATGGACTTAATCTGAAATATTTGCAAGACTATGGCTTTTCTTGTGAAAGTGCTCTTCTTATTGACTTTAAACGATGGTTAGCTGCTTTCAATGTTATACGCATCTTATGTAATAATCCTGGTAAGGAGAGGAAAGTATTTCCCAATCTAATCATTGATGATATTTTGCTCCCGCCTTGGGATAGTAGAGTGAATCAACATTATCATGAAGTCACGAAACGTTTTAAGGATTTGTGTGTTCCTATTTTGTCTGTTCGTTGTAGTAGCTACGTTCATAACCAATGCTTCTTTCCTCCTTACCTCAACACTGCCAAAGTCCTGTATGGTTATCATTGCTCGCTGTATGATAGTTATCAGCTGTATCTATTTTATCTCTTTCAAACCATTGATTTATAATGCATGCTTGTTACCGTTATTCAATAAATGTTACTATGAGAAGAGTTGTTGTTTTCATGCAATGGATGGGTTAGTTAAAGGGCGATCATGTCTTTCTCAAACGACTGCGGAACATTACGTTTTCATAGGCAAAGTTTAAAAGGAGCTGTTCAAGATTATGTGATAAATTTTCATAAAGATGAGACCGACATCGAAGCAGTGGTCGATGATGCTAGCACTCTATTTCTAGAGTTAATGAATACATTCTCTGATAGCATTGTCATGGCGCGATTAGTTGCGAAAATTAAGTTTAGTCATTTTGGAAAGGAAGAGGTGGAAAGTCGCTCTTTCCATTTTGCTTCTTATTCAATGGAAGTGGTAGATCACCCCGAAGAATTTTTTAAAAGACATATGATAAAAATTGCTGAACGTCTTAACGCATTTAACCATCATGGTAGCAGTCTAGTGATTGAAGCGATTTCAGATATTCACATTCAACTTTCCATAAAGAAAAATTGAAAATGCAGTGGTACTTGATTGTAGCACAACTGGTTTTCGAGCTATGTCTGCTCACTCTCGAAGTATATTCCTTCTGTACATGCGTCTATTATTTAGAAAAGGCTAGCAAATTCATATCTTCAAAAAGACTTGCTATAGACATCAGTAACGGTGAAACTATGTGTTGCGATGTATGTAAGCGAAAGGATGGAAATGAAAAGCGCATCTTCAAGAGATGTAAGCATGCTTTTTGTCAACGCTGTTTCATACGTAATTGCATTCAACTTTGCCAATGTAACCACTGTGACATTGCTCATTTCGAGTGTCACTTATGTCGCAATAGTTAGTACCTATGCAAATGTGGTAAAGATAGGTTTTAGCAAAGACTAACACGGAAAATGGCGAAACGTAAAATGACGAAACGTAAAAGTCAAAAGTTTTCTTCAGCCATTCAAGCTCTCCGACGAATGAAAGCAAATCAGCGATACAATGCTATACGACATGCTAACGATAAATTCATTTGTGAAATTATTTCTCATGTGAGGAAGTTGAGGACGAAGAAATTAGCGCCAAAACAACGAAAGTTACTTAAGCGATATGCTACGAAATTGCGTTTCATCTCCAATCCTAAAGTCGCCCTTCAAAGAAAGAGGAAAACTCTAACACAAAAGGGCGGTTTCCTATCAGCAATACTTCCAATGATAGCTCCTGCCGTGGGCAACCTATTGGGAAATATCTTTGGCTCTAAGCGTTAATTATGCAAATGTTGAGTCTCAAAGTAATAAAATGGATTTCAGACTTCAATGTGATAAAGTTCTGACTGTATCAGGTCCATCTCATGCAGGTAAAACTGTTTTCACGCTGAATTTATTGGATAAAAGAAGGGAGTTGTTTAAGGAACCTATCAATCGAGTGATTTGGTGTTATGGTATTTATCAACCGTCGCTGTTTCAGGAATTGCAAAGTCGCAACTTTATTCGACATGAAGGAATTATTCCAGTGGATAAACTTCAGTCTAATGATGTTGTTGTATTGGATGATTTATTAAAAGAAAGTAAGAATTCAAAAGATGTTACAGATATGTTCACTCGCGCAGCACACCATAAAAGGTGTTTTATCATCTATATTACACAAAATTTGTTTCCTGATGGAAAAGAAGCTCGTACACGAAACCTGAATACACACTATTATGCTATTTTCAAGAATCCGCGAGATAAAAGTCAATTTGAAATTTTAGCGCGACAAGTTGCACCCAGAGGATCAAAAGCCTTAATTGAAATTTTTCAAGCAGCTACTGAAAAACCATACGGTTACTTATTCATTGACTTTACGCAAGAGTGTCCGGAAGAATTTAGATTTCGAAGTGATATTTTGAAAACTCCCATGATTATCTACAAACTATGAGTTCTTATTCTCGCATGATTGTTATTCCTCAGGAAGAATATGTACAATTGACTGCCATGCAGCAAGTAAAGCAACCTCTTGCAAATCAAATGTATAGGAAAGAAATAGATTATCAGCAAAATGTTCACATCAAAGATCCACATCGTGCTGTATTATTACAATCGGAAACTGTTGAGCAATTGAAAAACTTGAAGAATAAGATGCGTGACTCTGTATCGACTGCTACACCTTTAGCATCTCGCGCACATGCCATATCTCTTTTCAACAGTATTGAACCCCATCTCAATGTAAATGATAGAGGAGAAATCATTACAGATGAAAATAAAGTGATTGATGCTTCACGTTATGAAGACTTGATTCAGTATGCGACACGTAGAAAGCGCCGTCAGGGCTATGTTCCACCTGGTTGGTCATACTTTCTTAAACTATTGAAAAAGCATAATGTGCCAAAATTTGCTTTAAATAATGAGACATTGAAAGAACTTGATTCAACAGTGGCTACTACTCCAATGCTTCAGGCGATGAAAATGCCAACAAATTGGTTTAAGGCGTCACCTGCTACATCCCCTCCCACACTCACTAAGCAAACAAGAGGAAGAACTCGACGTAGATCTACATCGCCACTAAAACTGGTAAAAGGAAAACGTAAAACAGCTCCTCCTAGGAAATACATGTTCTCAGACTATATATATGAAGCAGATGTGTTGCTTGCCATGTAATGAGCCGCCAGAGGTGAATGTCGTTGTCACTTGCACTTGCTGCGCCAGCTCTCATAATGAAACCCCTAAGCAATGTGAACACGATCGCAAAACCGCTAAAGCTAAATGCTGCAGTTGTTGTAAATGTAGAAAGGCAAGAAAGAAAAAAGATGAGAAGGAGGAAAAAGAGTCAGCCGTCATCGACTGAACGTTTGAAGTCAATCTATTATGATGTAAAACATCCGGCAGGATTTGCATCTATCAAGAAATTATCAAAAGCGAGTGGTCTTCCACAATCACAAGTGAAACGATGGTTAAAGGGTCAGGCTACCTATACACTCCACAAACAAGCGAAAAAGAAGTACCGCACCCGCCATTATATTGTTCATGACATCGATGAACAGTGGCAAGCAGATTTGTGCGATGTTGCCTCCATTTCAAAACATAACTCGGGCAATAATTTTATTTTAACCGTCATTGATATTTTCTCGCGTTATGCGTGGGCTCAACCTTTAAAAACTAAAGAAGGGAAAGGAGTAGCAAAAGCATTCCAAACAATTTTTCGAGAAGGTCGCATTCCAAAAAGAATTCAGAGTGATCAAGGAAAAGAGTTTGAAAATCAGCATGTGACAAGATTATTTGAGAGGCATGACATTGAGTTGTTTAGTGTAAAGAGCGCTTATAAAGCTGCACTCGTTGAACGTTTTAATCGCACATTAAAAAATCGCTTGTGGCGACATTTTACTGCCAACTTGACACAAAATTGGACAAAGGTTCTACAAGATACACTCCATGCCTACAATCACTCTATCCATCGTTCTATTGGACTCAGACCAGTAGATGTAAATGCTGACAATGTAGATAAAGTGCGCGAATCATTCCAACGTAAACGCACTCATGTGAAAAGTGATGTGAAAATTGGCGATAAAGTTCGTATCTCAAAAGTGAAAAGTGTTTTTGCTAAAGGGTACCTTCCGAATTGGACAGAGGAGGTATTTACAGTATCAAGGATTAATCAAAAAGACTCTCCGACCACCTACAAGTTGAAAGATTACGATAATGAAGAAATTGAGGGTAGCTTTTACCGCGATGAGATTGAGGTAGTCACTGAAAGTGAAACATATTTGGTAGAGAAAATCATTCGATGTAAAAAACGGCAAGGTGAAGAATGGTGTCTTGTTAAATGGACTGGTTATCCTTCAAGTATGAACTCTTGGATGCGTCGTGCCGACATCTTTCATCTAAGTGATCGACAGTGATTCATGCAAAGTTGTAACTAACAATGTTTAGGGTTTGAGCTATGAATCCAACTGCCTCATTTTATTCACGACCCTCCTATGTAAGTGGCGGAGGACAAATTTACATCGGTGCTCGCCGCCAACGTGGAGGTAGCATACTTGGTGCACTGAAATCTGTTGTAGCACCTCTCATATCCAATGTCGGTAGATCTTTAAAACGAAATGTTTTAAGTAATGCCGTTGGCTTTGCTGGTGATGTTGCTAGTGATCTTTCCAGAGGTAGAAGTTTTAAGAGCAGTTTGTTGAATCGTGGGAAGGAACGCGGTTTAAAAACATTGAAGCAGACCATTGCTGGTGTTACTCAAGGAAAGAAATCACCTAAACGAATGAAAAAAGGAAGGAGGAAACATCGCGGAGCTGGGAAGGTGCGATCTTCAGTCAAAAGGCATTCACGCAAACGTCGCAGAGGCTCTAATCATTCATCAGGCGCTAAACGACGACGCTGCTATAACTTCTAATCATGGAGTGTAAAACTTCCGGTTTTTGTTTGTTCGATCAACAAGCCATACAGACAGATATTCTTAGTTCAAGTATTGTAGATTATCATCCTCGAACAGCTGAGAATGCTGGCCCCATTGAATTTGTTATTCCTGGTGGTAGTGATGACTACATAGATTTGAGTTATGCGATGCTTGATTTGAGGTTTAGAATTCAGCAAGCAGATGGAACTGCTATTGACGATGCACATAAAGTTGGACTGAACAATTTAACATTGACTACATTACTTCGTGATGTTTCTCTAACGATTGGAGAGCAGCAAGTGGAAGGTGGTCAAAGCGATTATCCCTATAAATCATATTTCAATCATGTATCACAGTTTCATCCAGCAGCACAAAAAAGTCATATGGAAGCCATGGGATGGTACAGAGATGAAGCAGGAAAATTTGATGTTGAAACAAACAGTGGCTTTGTAAAGCGATCTGCTATGATTAAAGATAGTAGAGTATGTCAGCTATATGGTCCGCTGAATTTAGACTTCTTTAGACAGTCAAAGTTTTTACTGTGTAATACCAGCATGCGACTCAAGCTGACATTGAATAAGCCTGAATTTGCGCTGAATGCATTTGCTAAAGTTGACAATTTTAGAATTCATGTGGAAGATATTGCACTTTACATTCGTCGAGTAGTACCGAATCCAAGTGTCATTAGAGGGCATGCTGAAGGCCTTAACCGCCAAAATGCCATTTACCCCATTCGGCATACAAAGCTTCTCACCTTTACAATTCCGAAAGATGAAAAGAGTTTCATGAAAGATGGCCTCTTTCCATCGGAAGCACCGAAGCTCCTCATGGTGGCAATGGTTGAAAATGATGCATTTAATGGTAATATAAAGAAGAATCCTTTCAATTTTAAACACAATCAGTTAAGTGAAATTGCTTTACGTGTAAATGGTGTGAGTCATCCTGGTCCACCCTACAAACCAGATTTTGCTTCGGATCAATTTATGCGCAGTTATGTTGATTTTATGGATGTCTTTGGCTTTTACAATACGGATGACACCAACGGACTGACTATGAAAGAGTTTAAGAGTGGATATACTATTTATGCATTTGATTTGACTGCTGACAGCGATATTAGTGCACCCTATCGTCAAGCGAACGTGCCTCATAATATTCGTTTGGATTTGACGTTCAAAAGAACACTACCTGAGACGATCAATGTATTAATTTATGCAGTCTTCGATTCAAATATTGAAATTACAAAGTATCGTGACGTGATTCTTCAGTATAATCGTTAATGAGTTGGTTGACTGCTGACGATATTAAGACTAAAGTGCAGCGTAATGCAGACGAAGCGACGTTGAAAGCTTTCGATAATGTCTATTCACTCGATACCTTACCACCTGCAGTAAATCACTATCCCATCTTTATTGTGCTAAACACTCATTCACAGAATTTAGGCGGTGAGCATTGGAAAGCGATCTTTATTGGAGAAGACCGACGTGGTGAACTATTTGACTCTCTTGCTCAACCTCCAAATATACCAACACATCAGTGGTTGAGAAAACATACGCGTCAATATCAGCGAAATGAACGCATACTACAACATCCACTTTCATCAACGTGTGGTGCTTTTGTACTGTACTTCATCTTAAAACGTTTACATGTATCTCGATTTGCATCTATTATTCAAAACTTTTCATGTAATCCATCCTCTAATGAAAAAATGATTTGTAAGTTCTATCATGATTTGAAATAAAAACATCATGTTGGAAAAATTGTTTTTTATTTTACAATCCGCTGGGTACGTACATACTCAATGAGATAGTCTAGGATCATATTTGCTTGTACATGAGATTTTAGTCCAGTAATGATCACTTTACTATTATGAAAGATTGCCACATGCACAGGTAACCAACAACTAATGAGAGCTGCAGGAAAAAGTTCGGGTTCATAACACAAACTGTAACTGCTGGTACGAATCTTCAAAAATGATAGACTGTCACTCAATTGAGTAGAGATCACCATATTGTCCACAGTCAGATTCGACATCACACACCTCTCCCTCTTCCATATCCGACGTAGTAGTCTTTGTAGCTCTAAGCGCATTGACTGCGCCGATGAATGAGAAAGGGCGCCGAGAATCTGTACAGTCCCATTTGGGAAGAGTTGAAGATTTCGTGAATTGTTCATCTTCACCACTAACATTTGAGGACGGCCCGGGTAATACTTGCTGTTTGGAAGCTGTTGGTGTAATGTTGTGAGATCGATTTTGGTGTAGAGTCTGAAGCGACGGAGAATGTTGACGATGGTGTAGCGATGGCGCTTCATGATGAAAGAATGAGTAAATTGAGCGATGTACCTTCCTTTTATACTTTTCCCAACTACCTTGATGAAATGTGAAGTTAGTATGAAGTTGGGAATGATAGAGTTGAATTCGCCGATTGTTGACGCGCAGCCAGATGCGATTTCCAATACGTGAATGTCTTTTCATATAGAAGTATTTCAAGTCCTTCATGATATGATGTAGAGATTGAAAATGACGATAAGATAAAGCAAACTCTCTTCTCACATTTCCAGTTGAATCTTTGAAATAGACGTTTCGATCATGATCCGTTTCAATACGTTGTAGGGAATCTAATTTCCAACTCATGATGTGTGGTAGTCATGTCTGATTAAGATTTGCATAGTAGGGCGATGAACTCACGACGAATAAATGTCATGATGGAGCGATGTATATATCTTCTATACTTCTCCCAATTGTATTTGCGAAATGAGAAACAGTTTGCGGAATGAGAATGGTAGATTTGAATTTCATTTCTGTAATGTTGAAGCCAAACTTGATCACCCAAGGAGATGAATCTTAATGTTTCAAAATATTCCAAATCCCTCATGATATCATTGAGGTTGACAAATTGTCGCCATGTTAATGTAATTCCTCTTGATGTATGACCATGAGAATTTTTGAAATGTACGTTTCCATCACGATCAACTCTGATATATTGTAGAGAGTCCAAAATCCAAGTCTTCATGATGTTATGCAAAGTTGCAGATTAGCAATATAAAAATGTCGTTTTATCATATTTTGCTTAGCAATGCGGCTACAAAGAGATTTACTAGTAATCGAGCTGCACTCTTTTCTACTCCCATTGATCATGTACAGCAGCTAAATGGAAATTGGGAAGTGGGTGTCACTCAACTTGTTTATAGCAACTGTGTCTATACTTTTGATCATGAGGTGATGACTATTAATATGAGGCGTACAGCTGCTTACCAATGTGAAAAGGGGTGCCGAGTATACATTCCACAGTGGTCAAAGAAAGATCTCTTATCATGTAAAAAGTTTATATATGATTTCTTGAATAAAGCGTGTAAACATATTGTCCAATTTACTCCGCACAATGATGATTATAATTATGTACATCATGTAGTTGAGAAAGATTGGATTGTTGGTTTAAGTCCAAGTTTAAGAAATGATTTAGGCTACCTCGCTAGCGCCTTAACAAGCTATGATAATTTTAACGTTAATTACCACATAAGTGGTCATAAACAGTTAATATATCGAGAGGAAGCTTATTATGTAGATCTTATTCCAAGAAATGAGAAGACGTTGGTGAAGAAGATTGTGATTAAGCCAAGAAAGACAAACATGACTCCTGAAACATTATTGAAGAAATTTAATTATCTCCTTCGAGTTGATGGTATTCAAGTGGCAACATTGACTTATATCAAATCATCTAATCATATTGCAATAAGCAAATTAAATGATGATGATCTAGTATTAGTTTGTTCAAAAGATTTTCATCAGTTCTTACGACATCGTTCTGCAGCTGTTCATGGAAAATCTGATATGCAACATTTACCATGTGAAAGGCCAAATCAATTTGATACAGAATGGGCCGTATCTTTATACAGAAAGTGTGTAGAGCCTTTTGGTGGTTTCTTACATGAAACAAGAGTGTTGATGCCTCGCATTATTACTTCGGTAAAATTGGTTGTAGATTATTTAAATGAAGTGATTAATGAGCAACATATTTCATTTTCTGAAAAAGAAGGTACTTTGTCTCTCACTATAAATGGAAAAGGTATTGAACTAATTATGGATAAAACTCTAATGGACATTTTGGGTTTTGATCAAAATATCTTTAAAAGTGGTACTGTAACCAAAGCTAGCGCAGACATGTCGCTATCGCGTCGTATTAACTATTTTCAGATATATTCCAATATTGGTGAAGATGTACGTGTGGGAGATGTTGAAGCTCCATTGCTAGCAATGATACCATACCAGCCAAAAAGCTGCAGTATTTTATCTGAGCATACTTTCAAGAAAGTGCATTATACAAAGCTGAAATCAAACTACATCCCACAAATTGATATTGCCATTTATGATGATGCTGGTGCGTTGATTCCTTTTCATAAAGATGCTGTGACAAGTATTACACTCCATTTCCGAATGAAGAGTTAATGCAAAAGTATGCTATTATATTTTTCCAATGTGAATAATATGGAAAGTGAAAATAAGGACTCGTTTCTAATCTACTTGCCCAGTAATGCTTCTATGAATAAATTTCCCAAAAATAAACCATCAGACTATCGAGTAGAATTAAATCGGCCACTGCATTTAGAAGGTGAATGGGAGGTTGGCGTTTCTAGTATTTGCTATGATAGCAATATTCAGAATGTGAATGATTTGGAAGAAATGATATTGACTCCTCGCACCCATGATGGAATAACGATGAATAATGCATTCCAGTTCCCATACAATTTAACATCAGATGGAAAATGGAACTATGAATGGATTCAGATAAAATCAGATTCTTATGAGCCATTTGGGAATGAGAAAATTATTAAGGCATTCAACAGTGGTAATACTTCCATCATGAAGAATAAAAATCAGAAAGCTTATGAGTTTACTATCTATCATTGGAGTGGGAGAAAGTTCCTCCGCTTTCATTCTTTTACTAAAGGTCTTACGCTGAGGTTGGATAGTGAATTCTATCCGCATCTTGGTTTTGGCCATGGACTACATCTAACGTCAATTGCTACTGCAAATGTTAGAAAAGTTTATTCAAATCGAATCAACAAATTTCATTATAGATTTAAAATATTTGATGAAGATGTTGTAGAATGCGAAGAACGCATCATTTTGAAAAAGCGTGGTGTTCAACCTTTATCACTTATTGAGTTAGTAAAACGATGGAATGAGACTGTGGGTAAGAAGTATGGAGAAAAAATTATGGCGGACAAAAATAAGTTGGTTATTCAGAAATATAATGACAAACTTACAGTTTATTTCTCTCCAACCTTGCGTCATTTTGTAAGACATTATACACCTATTATTGGAAGCGGTGTGGTGTATGCTTCTCATGAATATCACACTAAAGCTGATTCAGTTAATGATGAATGGTGGGTGGACATCTATGGCGATCGCATCAAGAAAATTTACCAGTCTTATGAAGAATCTAAAGTTGCTATCAATATAATGCCGCGTCTATATCATACAGTTGAAAGCTTCATTCATGTAGTAAATCCTTATATACAACAGAAGTTGAAGCATGTGATGAAAAGTAAATATGATGTAAAGACACACCACATTTCGTTTTCAATTGAAAATCAACGCGTTGTTCTGAAACTGGGTGATGACATTCAATGTCAATTGAGTAAAAATTTGAAAAAACTCTTTGGTTTTTCAATGCTACAAACAGTGTTTGCTGCTGCGCATACGATTGGTATAGAAACACCAATGACACTTGATAAACATGAACAGCACCTTTACATTCAAAGTGATTTGATTCTACCTATTTCTGTTGGTGAGAAAAAAGAATACATTTTACGTGATTTCATTCATGATAAAGACGCTTCATATGGAATAGTCGAGAAGATGTTTGAATCTATTTTCTATCATCCCGTCGTCAAACAAACTATACCCTCTATTGCTATCAAAATTACCAATGGTTTACAAGAGTGCATCCATGTGAAAGATACTAAATCCCTCATAACGTTAGTGTTTCGGAAAACAAAGTGAAGTCATTGTGATATGTTTATTGAAATATGTACATGAATGTGAAGCAATAGACTTTATACAACATCCACTGAAAATATATACATGAGCGCACTTCAATAAACATTGTTATATACAAAAAGTCTTTTTACTTCGTGAAGGGTGGAAATATACAGGGATAGGAAAAATGTCTTTCAGTGGAAAAGTCATCACATGGGGAATGTACAGATGTGGACACATATTCACAAGGAAAAAACAATCTCATGCGATACATAAAACAACAATGTTTATCTACAGAAATCAACATCAAAATACTAAGTTAAGGATGATTATGCTAAGACGTCTCCTGAATGTGGTAGTGTGAGTTTAATTCTTTTGGGTGGTGGTATGTTTGTGTCAGGATGTCCATGTGGAAGAGATATGTTGTGTTCTAACCAGCACCTCTTATCCTCCCATGCTGAAAGCGCCCGTTTCCTAAAAGTATGAGTTTTGATCTCATGCGACTTAGATTTTAAGATTGTCATATTGACAAACGTTATATTTTTATTTCTATAGGCTTTCCTGAAATTCTTATGTTTCATATTTTGCACAATGGATTTTGATATGCCTTTAGCGCGCTTAATGCTATCATCACTATCCTTTAATTTCATAGAATACATTTTTGGACGGAGGAGAATCATTTCATCTATTTCCTTCCCTGCTGTCTCATCCTTAAAGCAGCCAAGTTTTGCCTTATTTTTGATGGAGTAGAGTGGATGATCAGCAGGATAATTTGATGTATCAAAATATCTTTCTAAAGATTTTCCTACTTCATTGAAATTTAAATCTTTTTGAGTGGTAATACCTAAGAAGAAACTATCTGTATCACCACCCAACAAACGAACCTCTTTTACGAGAGGACATGGTTTTAGTATTTTATAAAAGAGTTGGTACATTTCAAGCTTAGAATAATCTAGTACAGCTTGACCAATATAGATGGGTTTGCACAACTCAACTTCAGATTTTATCATTTTAACACCTATAAGGTCCTCATCGATAATGTCTCTATCGATGAATAGAGGTGATGAGGTCAATTTGTGATACTTTTGATCATCATTAACTAGTTTGTAGTTTACGCGCTTTCTAACATCCTCCATCGTCTTACCAAATAGACTGTTGTTCTTATATTTATAAAAATCTTTTTCAAAGTTATTTTGGGCTAGTGCACGTTTCTGGCTGTTGCTATCAATATATGGCTTGAGGAAGGCTTTCTGTCTAAATTTAATAATGCGGTGAACTCTTTTTAAAATCATACCCATTTCTAAATAAAATTTTAAGATGCTAAAGTGGACTAGATAGTTTTCTTCATCATACTGGGTGAGTAAAAGTTTGCGACAAGGCTTATAGTCGGGTTGTCCACATGATTCTAAATCTTTATGAAATTGTTTCATAAAGTCGGAAAACATATCTTTACTCACTTCACCTGATTCGGGTGCGAGTGGAAAATCTACGGTTTTATGTTTAATATTATTTGGATAGATTAGATCTATCTCAAAATAATATCCCCAATCACCTTCATCTGGAATTGCTAGTATGTTAGAAGGGTTGGAGAAATGTTGAATATCACTATCATCTAACCAGCTAAACTCAGAGTGAGGTAGCGGTTTGGATAATGAACTACCATACAAATTATTTTGGTCATAATACTTCAGATGAGTCTGGTCATTGCCTACTGTTTCAGATTTTAACCTATGTTTATTTACAAATGTGAGACCACCGCGAATTCCTCGCTCAAATAAATTATACATCTCTGGATCTTGTAAGAGATGAATGGTCTCACCAGTCATTTTAAAAGCAGACTTAAATGACATGGCTGGCAGACTGACAAAGTGGACGGGATCTAACTTATCTTCTTCTAATGCCACTCGTCGAAACTCCTGAAATACATCAGCCAGCAAAAATACATCTAACTTAAGGTAGGCAATCATATATTCACCAAATGTATGGCAGTCAAATTTTATCCATGCATCTTGTGCATGATCATAATCTTCGGTCTTACATTCTGCGCCGGTCAAATCATTTTTAAATTTATCTATGGGTGGAAGAGAAGTCTCGCCGAGTTTACTAATCGCATCAAAATATGCATATGGAAAGACTCCTTTCCGTGTGATGACTTCATCGGTTAGATTTGGGTATTGTTTCTTAAGATTTTGTGTTAGTGGAAGAGACTTTAGATTTTGCACGAGAGAGGCCAGTCTTATATAGACCGTCTTATTTTCTTTAGTTTTATCGACAGGCACTTTTGCTGTCATGGCCATAAACTTCTCTCTCGTTTGCGCTATTACATCAAGCTTCCACTCTTTCATTTGACCTAAACCTCCTTTTATTATCATATGGCTGTCGTAGCCCTTGAAATTATGGAAAATGACGGGTAATGTACGCCGTTTCATCCTAAGTGAAAAATTGCATTTTGAACAGAGTGCGTTTCTAAATTTACCATTGATGTGATCATGGTCGCGCACTTTCTTAATCTTATCATCGTCAAATGTTTTCCTACATTTGGGGCAAATGTTGCAACTATCAAATTTTGCTTGATCATCTGCTGTCATATGCAATGATCTGCGATAGAGTTCACCATCATGTTTTTGTTGAAATTTTACAGCCTGTTCGAGGAATTGTAGGAATTGGTAAATACAATCCTCACCTTGCCAGACGCGCATTTTATTTTGCCTACTCCTAAAGTGATCATGCCATACTTCATAGCAGGAAATGGCTGCTGGTCGATGGATGTTATCATCGATATAACATTCGATGTCAGCATAGATGACACGAAGAGGACTAAGTTCATCACCATTCTCTCTATATGAAAACTCCTTATCTTTGGGCATGCGCTCCATTTGCAGTTTACCTCGCTTACACCATTCGTAATGAGTTTCAAATTTAGTTTTCCTCCTAAAGTGGCGAATACATCTGTCGCAGTAATATAACTCTCTACTAGAGTTTTCTAAGTGGTGGTATAAGCGAGAGATTTTGGGAATACCGCAGTAGTGCCATTCCTCACTATCATCCTGTTTTACTAATAACAGGTTTACTGTACGTTCATAACAACTCGAACGCGAGTTGTAGCGGACACCCTTCAATCCCTTTTCCCAAACATGGAGAACTATTTTGATGTTGTTCAATTTTTCAAATTTTTCTATATCTTTAATTTTCATATCGTCACTATTGCAGTCATCAAACTTTAATTCATTCTCCCACTGTTGATACTTACTCTTACGGTATCGACTATTCTGTACATCATTATAGTGGAGAATGGAGAGGACGGCATACTTAAAACATTGCGATTCGCAATCTACAGAAATGACTGCTGCTTTATTTCTTAAATTTTTCGGAAGTTTAAAGGAGCCTCGACCACTATGATTTCCTAATAAACTGATTTTAATCATGGCGGTCTCAATACCATCAAAAACGAGTCCACTATCACGCTCGTTAAATTTATCTATATTTAATTTTAACCCTTGGATATGAAAATTTATCCAAGACTCACAGTCTACAACTTCGGTTGCAGGAGAGGAGGGTATGTGAAACTCCAACCTCTCTATTATTTGTCCAGTATGGTGGTCGATTTTTACATATTTTATTTTAAGATAGATGAGCGCCTTCATTCTAAAATTGTCTAAATTGTTGAAGAGCGCTTCTATCAATGATGAATTTTGATGAAACCATTCCTCAAAGTTAGCAATGGTTTCTGAGGAGTCCATCTGGTAGTTCCTCACTAAATTATTTATGGACACCTCAGTGAGTCGGATAGAGGAGGTACCGTTGGTGTAGGTATCGTTCGTGTGTGTATGTTGAAGTCTGTGCGAAGATAGTTCAAAACGTGTCTCGAAAGACTGAATGCATAAATCGCAAGAAAAGGAGACATCGTTAACAGAATCATCCCTACCTTCGGAGATTGATGCCGGCTTAGGTCTACAAACACCTCGCTTGATGTGTCGGATGAGATCACGCTTCCTCGTGAAGATGTGTCCACAGTCAGCACATTGCCGATCGTCGCATTCCCGTGACAATGTTGACATGGAACTGGTATCACCTGAAAGAGAAATCATTCTTTCATCTCTGTTCAAGTCTCAGTGTATTGTTACAACCTACCTTGACTCAACAACTCTAAACTTTCCTCGAGAAGGGAGGGTGTTGGTGATGAAGTTGATGCCTGAAATTGAGGAAGATGCTATTAGCCACACGTTTGAGGGAGATGAGAGAGGAAATTTTCAACTTACCATTTGAACGAAATTATGTTTAAGCTTGATACTTCAACAAGATAGAGACTTCACTCAAATTTGGTATTCACTAAAGAGCAGTTCACTTGTACGCCTCAAATACAGAATTCGTCAGAGAACAGTTCACTTATGCGTCTCAAAGACAGAGTGAAATGATACGGATGTCACTTTGCTTATATACTTTCATTCTCTTCATTCATTGGATGTTCATTCTGATTGGCTGCTTGTGTATACTTAAGAATTAGAAAACATTTCAAAGTCATTATTCACAGTCAACATGACAAGCCCTCCAACAACATCAAACACAAAATTCTCTTCTCCATGCTCAACACCAAAGGCGCTCGTTACACCAAATGCACCAAGAAAGGCGAAGGTGGAGAAGGTGTACCGACTGGACAATATACGAAAGTTGTCATTACCAGCGGACGAGGAAGAGGAGAGTGTATGTGAGAAGGAGTGTCCCGACTTAACAGGCGTGAGGTGGAAGTATCTCCAGTACGATACTGACGATGTGATGGAGATCACCAGCACGAAATTCCTCCACCAATTATGGGAGTGGTACACCCCTAACTCCCAGCCACGAACTATGGCAGAGTGGGAGTATATTGATAAAGTGAGGCTCGCAGTGGAAGAACGATTAAAGCAACTGAACTGTTTTTGTTATCTATGTGAAGCCAGACTCTGGGACGATATTGACGATGAAGACCTTTTGAAATACATGCCATAATAAATTTTTATTTCGTATTATCTTTGCTTTCATACTGACGTACTTGAATGGGGCTTCAGTGGATGATTTAACCATGTATACATTTTCATTTGGAAATAGTAGCACGCTTAGTCTAACTTGTAAATCTTAAAACATTTCATATGGATGATGATGATAGATGAAATAGTGTCAAATAAAATTAAGATAGCTTACACTTCTGATACAGGGATAGCAATCGACTGCGATCCATGTGTAAAGAGCTTGTTAGACTACGGATGGGGTTAAGTGGATGATTTAACCATGTATACATTTTCATTTGGAAATAGTAGCATGCTTAGTCTAACTTGTAAATCTTAAAACATTTCATATGGACGATGATGATAGATGAAATAGTGTCAAATAAAATTAAGATAGCTTACACTTCTGATACAGGGATAGCAATCGACTGCGATCCATGTGTAAAGAGCTTGTTAGACTACGGATGGGGTTAAGTGGATGATTTAACCATGTATACATTTTCATTTGGAAATAGTAGCACGCTTAGTCTAACTTGTAAATCTTAAAACATTTCATATGGACGATGATGATAGATGAAATAGTGTCAAATAAAATTAAGATAGCTTACACTTCTGATACAGGGATAGCAATCGACTGCGATCCATGTGTAAAGAGCTTGTTAGACTACGGAAGAGAGAAGTGTGTTATGTTGCGTGTGGCGCGTGAGTGTCCTCCCATTTCATTCCATTCATTATTTTTCTTCCCCTCTGCATTCCATATCCGAGGATATGTGGCGGGCTTTGGACCGCTTTAGCTGCATTAGAAGGTTGGCCCTTAAAAGAGCCCATGGGTCGTTCTCCGTCCACCGACACTCCTCTCACTTCTGCAAAAACTCTGAAAGAAAAAGAATAGGAGATTAGATGAGCTACAAAAATGATCATGTTGAGGAAGCTTACTGGGAACTTTCTTCCGAACTTTTCGGACGACGAAGTCTTCAAGCTGACCGGTAACGTCCATACTCATGTGGAGACATCGGACTCCGTCGCCCTCATAACACTGCTGGGTCACGTTGGGGTCATCCGTGATGGTTGGGGCGTCGCATACATTATTCTCAAAGAGGGGAAGATGGACTTCATACACTCTCCTTTTTCGACACTTCAAACGCTCATGCAGTCGCTCCACTTCACCCGTCAACCTCTTATTAATAACCTTCACCTCCTCCGTCTCCTTCACCACGCTTCGCATCCGCTCTATCTCTTCATCCTTCCTCGACACACTCGCCTGCAAACTCTCCACCAAACCTGCCTTCCTCATCAACTCGCTCCTTTCCGCCATCCATTCCTTCTCCTTCTTTCTCAAGCTCTCCAACTCTTCCCTCGTTGCCCTATACCCCTCAACCTTCACCTTCAGCTCTTCATTCTCCTTCAAAACTTTTCTATTATTACTTTCCAAAGCCATCACACGATCCTTCATTCTCACAAATACCTCCGTATCATACGCCTCTTGCTGCCGTGGCGATGACGCTGCCATCGGCTTAGCCACTTCCTCCCCCTCCCACTCTTCCTTCAAATCCGCTATGTCCCCAAACAAATCTTCCATCACCGCATCCAAATCAACATCATCCTTCTTCTTCATATTCGCTCTCAACTCAACTTCCTCATTCGAACTCCCATCACTCGAAATCACATCACTCGCATTCCTCACCACTTTCTCCCCAATCACGTCCTGAATCGTTGCCACCGCCTTTCTCACCTCTTCCCTCTCCAACAACTCTCCCTCAAACCATGCCTTGAACCCCTTCTCTCCGATGTTCCCACTCTCACACTGCAAATGCGCCTTCATAAATTCCTTCTCATCCCCCATCACACATTTCCGACAAGACACACACAACCTCAACATCACTTTCCTCTCATGGCCCATCGTCCCCTCTTTTTCTTTTAAATGTTTCTTCAGTTCGCTACCTCTGGCAATCTTGCCACAACTACACTTGCCCACCAACATCTTGGCATTACTCGATTTTGTCATGATAATTCTGTAAAGATAGAGTAAAATTTGATAGCAAGTGTTTATAGGATACTACTTGCTGATATGCATTGAAAGACTAAGTCACCAAACATTTGATAGCAAGTCAGCAACCGTTTGGGTGTTAAGCTCTTGAATCCGTTACAGGCATTACTCAGAGGGGATCTTATCCCAGCTCCAAGGCCTCGACCCACAAATCCAACCTCGATCGGACAGAGCGTGCGTCATATCACTGTGTTGGTATCCGGGCCCCAGTTTTGACATGAAAACCGGTGGAGTTATTTACAAGAGGAAACGACCCAAGTCACAGAGACTCATAAACGACTGCTTTTTATTCAAAAACTTTAATTATTATCATTAAATATGAATTTAAATTTTTCAGTATTTTAGTACTACTCATAAAACGTTTATAAGTAGTCTGTCACCTTCAGCATAGCAAACGCTGTCGAATGTTTTTTGAATCAAGTCTAAAGGACTTGTAGAAGCAAAGTTATAGCCGTTTGAAGATTTCGGCCTACTATCATCAAATGGTCAGTCATGCTATACTGACTAACCTATAAGTCTGACACCTTAGCTGATATCAGCAATGTAAAGTCAGAAGTCCGATATCGGACCTCAAGAGAAACGACTTACCTGTAGTCAGTTTCTCAACTTAGTGAAATTCCTCTCCCGATCCCGTTCTTATATACCCTGTGAATATGCAATCGATAAGAGGGGGGGGACGTCAGTGAAATTTCAGAATTTGATGAAAAATGTTTTGGTGACGGTCCCAGGTCGAAATTCCACACTTTGGAAAATTTTCAAATTTTTACCCATACAAAGTCACTCTGACACTTAGGATTTTTTCAGGTAAGCGAGCTCCGACCTAAAATCTTGTAACCGCTCTAACTTTTGAACGAAGACAGATAGGAACAAGCCGATTCTTTCACTGAATTTGTCTCACTCTTAGCTTTCAAACGAGCTATCGCACGACAAAATCCGTCCGCTGGAAGCCAAAATCGAAGCAAGCTGTCCAGAGGGGGGGGGACGTCAGTGAAATTTCAAAATTTGATGAAAAATGTTTTGGTGACGGTCCCAGGTCGAAATTCCACACTTTGGAAAATTTTCAAAATTTTACCCATACAAAGTCACTCTGACACTTAGGATTTTTCAGGTAAGCGAGCTCCGACCTAAAATCTTGTAACCGCTCTAACTTTTGAACGAAGACAGATAGGAACAAGCCGATTCTTTCACTGAATTTGTCTCACTCTTAGCTTTCAAACGAGCTATCGCACGACAAAATCCGTCCACTAGAAGCCAAAATCGAAGCAAGCTGTGCAGAGGGGGGGGGACGTCAGCGAAAATTTTTTTCTCTCCGATTGACTTGAAACTCACCCTACCGATGCAGAATTTCACGCTGAATCCGAATCTGGCCTCCGTTTTCCCATCCGATGCTTCGTTTTGGCTCTACAGTAGGCAGCCATCGCAAAAATTCTAACTGTCGTTTTTTCGAAAAATGTTGAAAGTTTTTTCTCTCCGATTGACTTGAAACTCACCATACAGATAGAGAATTTCACGCTGATTCCAAATCTGAAATCCGTTTTCCAATCCGATGCTTCGTTTTGAAGCTAGAACCCAAAACGTCCCAAATTCTAACTCTGTCGTTTTTCGCCAATGTCCCAAAATCTTAAATGGCGTCTCACATCTAAACGAAGACAGATAGGAACAAGCCGATTCTTTCACTGAATTTGTCTCACTCTTAGCTTTCAAACGAGCTATCGCACGACAAAATCCGTCCACTAGAAGGCAAAATCGAAGCAAGCTGTCCAGAGGGGGGGGGGACATCATCGAAAATTTTTTTTTCTCTCCGATTGACTTGAAACTCACCCTACCGATGCAGAATTTCACGCTGAATCCGAATCTGGCCTCCGTTTTCCCATCCGATGCTTCGTTTGGGCGCTACACACCAAAACGTCCCAAATTTTAACTCTGTTAAAATTTTGAAGAAAAATTTTTTCTCGCCGATTGAGCTGGAAATCACACCACAGATGCAGAATTTTACGCTGAATCCGAATCTGGCAGCCATTTCACCATCCACGACAACCTAGACGGTCGCCCACGTCAACCTAGACGGTCGCCCACGTCAACCTGGCGGTCGGACCAACTCACCCGAGTCTCACACTCTGTCGTTTTCGAGGGGGGGGGAGTCAGCGAACATGTTGTGAACGGGAACCCACCTGGCCGGCACACCACGACAGACCACAACCTCTGTCGTTCCAGAGGGGGGGGGACTCAGACCCGAAGCACCACAACGGCCGACCACGACACTCTACCGTTCCAGAGGGGGGGGGCGCCGGTCGAGTGTTTGTCACTTGCTTACTACTTACGTGTAATTGGGCAAAAAGTTGATGTGTATAATAATCATTTTGCATCTACTGATAAAGACATTAATATGATACTGATATGATCGGATATGTGTAGCCTATTTTCTTATAACCGCCTGAAACTTTCTGAGTTATAGATTGAAGAATAGATGTACCAGTAGGCCTAGTGTAATATTTTGTAAATAATTTGACTACCGTTTACATTACTGCAGTCATACTGATTACGTCATACTTCACCCACTGTATAGCCTACATATATTTTCATAGCTTGTGTGTGCTGAGCTATGCGGTATCGACCATCTAATAAAATATCAATTTTGCTTCAATTATATAGCTTAATCATGAGCATTATCTTCATTTACAAAATGCATCTTAGTAAGCAATATTCTTAGCATGATAGTAGGCTCACAAGTTCTGAAGAAAACTGCAATGATGATCAGATGAAACCTTTTGTGTACATTCTATTACTGTATAAAATAATTGCCATATTGATGTAAAACCTTAATAAGGATCCTTTATTCGTCACATGATCCATTTCGCATGACTTCAACTGACAGACCCCTATCTAATAAATGTACAGTACTTGGAAATATCAATATTCTTTTGGAATATTCAGATGAAAGAGACGTACAAAGTTTTAGGCTAATTTAGCAGTTGGAAGCATGAGAGTTAGAGAAATTTCTATAGCCAAATTAGAAATTATGAAATCATCTTCATGTCGTTATAACACCATTCTACATTGCTTGATGTAAAATTTATTGGTTCGCTTTTTTTCGCTTTTCCAAGTTAAGGATTCTCTTTTTTTTAATTCGAATCGGCTGGGTGGTCTGCAATATACATGTACATAAAATGAAATAAATTGTGCAATTGTGAAGCAAATACCCGGGTTTTTTCAAGCACCCGGATCCGGATCGTAGAACCGGATACCCGGGCGGATCCTGGATCCTGTTATCAAAAGTGATAAAATTGCATGTAATTCGTTTTCATTATCATGAAATATTGAATAGCCTGGTTTCTGAGATTAATTTTAAATTATGCGTCTCATAATACATACTAATGAATGATATAGAAATCCTAGGATTTTGCTATCGCCAACTGTAGTTGTCACCCTGATTCTCAGTTGTTTTAATATCATTTTTACGAAACATCATTACTAAATATCAATAGATGATCACAAGTATTTAAAATAACGACAATACAATCTGAGGCCGAGTATAGATAAATGTGAGTTCTTTCTCAAGACATGATAACTACAACTGAATTTCTGTATTAATTAAGTGTATATTTACCATGATTTAATATAAAAAGAGGTTAATCCAGACCAATTTCAATAGTGATAAGCACTTGCACGTGTATTTAATGAAAAGAAATAAATGACATCAAACTTGCTTTTATTTGTGCTTTTTTAGCTAATAAGCGTATATCCCACTATTATAAACTTAATGTTACAGCTATTGTTCATTGTAAGTATATAGCAAGGTAATTGGACCAATTAAGAAATTAAAGGTATTTTGGAGAATCACAATTGATCTTACTTCATGTTTTTAGCTTTGAAATTCATGGATGTCCATTCATTCCTTAGTGTGGATTAGTAAAGCGGGTACAGTGGTTACAAGCTTACAACGGTAACATGACCATTAGAATGAACAAAGCATGAAAAAGTTACTTTGTCTTCTCTGTAACCTTAATAGATGGTCATTCAATACCAAGCTACAGATATTCCTGGATAAAACATTTCTATTCATATTTATATTCGCATTCTTAGCTGCCCACATGCACTCTCAACTGTAAGTGAGTAGGTAACGAGAAAAACTAGTTTGAGGTTCTATAACTTCTATAACTTCAATCGTTAAATAGGATTTTCCGCAGTATAAATGACCATCAACATTCTATCTTCAACGCTCATCGCTGGATCCGGGCGGATATCACACCGGATCCCGGATCCGGATATTTACACCCTCCGGATCTTGATCCGGTGCATTCCCTGGCTTGTTGTTAAAAAACGAGTTTAAAGAATCAAAGTACAGTCCAAATCAACGTCACGTCATCATAGTTATTTGGTTACTTTCCGCTCTGACAAAGAGACGCTCTTCCTAACGTCGCGGATTCCTAGTGGATTCTATTATTGTTACAAACAGAGACTGAGTCATATATAACAAGTTTCGAAAATCTGATTTTTTGCAATCATCATTCTTTTTTATTACAAAATGATGACATCTACATGCTGTTGAACGTGTTTGGTCAGCGTCCGCCAGCCATATTAATGACAAATTCCCGTGACTTCTGTTAGGATATGTATCTTTATTTTGCAGTTTTGACTGGTATCAAACGGATTCATTCGTCGTCATTGCTGTAATGGTGAAAGGAATAAAGAAAGAGGATGTGGACATAGAAATCACCGAGCGATCAGTGAGTATATATACCGTTTTTGCAGAAAGATGTCCTCAGAGGTGAACAATATGAGCACTTAATGCCTTGGCAACCGTAGACGCTGCAGTTTTCTACCTATCAGAACTCATTAGTGCGCATCGACATGCGATATTGATATACGTATATTGCTTTGCTTCGCGAACTGTTGATAAAAGTAGAAAGGGAGATTCCTTTTCGCATTGATTTGAAAGGGGTGTGGCTCGTGAGAGGGTTAAATCTGAGTCAATGGCCCGCGGCTTGGTTGAGATTGTCAATCCCTACATTAAATAAAGTTGCAGATTCCAATAACCTATCAACTTGGTCAAAATTATTGAGCTTCTCGCCACTATGCTTTTTACAACCAAAAGGAGCAGGCAGAAAATCGCTTTTCCTTGTTACAGTTGTATATCGTAAGAATTCTGACTTCATTGAATCAAGAAATGCCGCACAGATGTTTGAACGAATGGAAAACATTCACAATAACGTGAGGCTTGAGAAAACCCTCTCAAGAAGTTATCGGTCCTTGCTTCGGAAAAAATTTCGGAGAATGTCGTTGGAGGTGCACTCAGAATAGCTTCCCTCCAAAGAGTGTATGGCGAACAAAAACGAATACACAGTTAGATGAACTCCGACAACTGTATTCTGCAGCTTCTGAATTCCGTGACATGCCATCAGGAGATGAAACGATGGAATCCTCTCCACTACAAGTTAACCCCGGAATGAGTTATTAAAACAGTCATGAGTTTTCATCATAGCTCGGTAAAAAAACGTCTCTACTTCAATGCTATATTGACCAAGTTAGAAAAGTTCAGAAAAAATATATACAACCCCTATCAAGCCATGAGTTTCCCAAGTGATCTAGCCGCTGGTTCTGATGGTCTAAGACCACAGCACCTAAATGATCTGATGACTACGTATATGTGGTGGGGAGAGCATCGGATAAAACTTCTTAATGCTCTTTCTCGCTTATGCAATATGCTTTTAAATGGAAACACACCTGACGTCTATCTTGTTAGACTTCTATTTCTTGTACAAACTGTACTATAGTCATTTCGACTTGTCGCTCAACTTTTTCTTTTCCACGTACCTTTCATCTCACATTACTCACGGTCAATCACGTAACACCTGTCAGATTGTACCAGTCTTAAAAAATTAGTTCGAACTATCTTAGTGGACTGTTTTACTTCCGTGTCAGCAAAATATGGAAATCATTGAACGATTCAATTGTGAAAGCTAATCAACCATCGTGAAATTCAATTGTGTGTAGCCATCGCGAAATTCAAGAACATATTCGGATCCGTTGATCTAAGTGAATTTTGCTCATGCTGTGATCGCCAATATGTAATTTCGTAAAAGATTGTGTGACATGTATGTGATACTTGATGGTAAAATTTTATTTAGATACATATTTTTGGTCCCTAATGAAGACTTTCATCATAATGAAGATTATCATTGATTCCAATGATCCGTGTGAATCTGTCTACATTGTGAGCATGATCATTATAGTGCAAATTTTGTATAGAATATTATGTCACATCTATTTTTAATTAGATGGTAAGCATTTACGTTCTTTTGTTCCATTGTCAAGACTCCCAACCAGTGAACTTTTATCAGGTCGTGATCATTCTGAAAATTTGTAAATATAAATGTCTCATGTATCTTGTATATTATGATGGTAAGATTTGTGTATGTGTATGTTACACGTACGTGTCATCAACGCTTCCTTGTAAGTGCCCTTGCGGCCATTGCTTTGCGTTTTTTGTTGTATTTCAGAATAAACATTTATGACTTGTGAATTGTAAGAGATCTGTCCTATCTTCTTGCCAATCAAGTAACCCACATAATTGAAGAATGTTCTAAAATTGTTGTGTGCTTAAAATCTTTTCTATATATTTGCTTCGACGAAGATAGAAGATTGAATGAATTAATTAGAATCAGGAAAATACCGCAAAATATCAAATTGGTCGAAATTCGCACTTTCGGTGCACCGGCCCGAGAAACGATGGAAGCAGAAATAGCCGGTGAACCGGTGCACCGCGCACAGACCTAGTGTTTTAACAAGATTTTTCATTTTGCCATCTCCGTATGTAGTCCCATCTCATACCAACAGAGTTCCGTATATCTATTTAAATTCTAACGTCATTGCATTTGTCAACATTCCTCACTTTTGCAGCTGTAGATGCAGTTTGTCGATAGGTTACTGATTGATATATAAGCAAGATGTTCAAGTTGATGATTTACGTGAATTGCTTATTTTTTTGTGAATAGACATTGACTGCATAGATTTTTCTGATAAATTGTGTTCATTATTCATATTTCTGCATGTTGCACAGTTGCAATTTTACAACCACACGGCACGCCCTGTAGCACCCCTTTGTCGTTGGCAGTAGACAACACCCCAGTTGAGAAATACTACAGTTAGATGCCCTTCCAAAACAAGACGACTGGTAATCATATCATCCTTACATGAGGATATTATATTATATTTAGTCTTCCAAAGGTAGCTGTCATTTGTTACTCATTTTGATTGATTTCACATTAATATCATTTTCCCACATTTTGTACATGTGATCGATTTTTGATATTCACGTGATGAGGTGATACTGGTGTTTGGATTCAACATTTTCGATTTCAGTTGAATTTGGACATCAAATTGCCATCCTCTGGGTCGAACTACGTGATATGTCTGGATTTGGCTCATCCCATCCGGCCTCAGGAGTCTACATCGAAGATTATGAGTACAAAGATGGAAATCAAATTAAAAAAGACGGAAGCTATCAAATGGAATGTTTTAGAAGGCGATGATCCCTTGGCAGCTGGAGTTGTCGCAGGTAGCTTTTCATATCGTTAGTTTCGAACACATTTTTGATTTACCTTCGATAATCAATTACTATAGAATCGATATTGAAGTTATTTCGATCGTAACGCGATGCAGGAATTGATTCGTAGTCATTTAGCATTATCACGATTGCAGTGGTCACATGTGCGACAAGAAATTGTCCGTTCGCGTCAGAGGTAGAACCAAAACAGTTTTTTTGACGAATTCCGTTTTGGAAATTTTACCGACTTTACTGGAAAATTTCGGTAATAAGCAATACACTTCCCATTTTTGAAATTATGCGTTCTTATGTTATTTTGAACATTCATTTAATCAAAATTTTTTGTGGCCAACGTCAATACAAATAAATAGGTTTCAAATCAAGTAGAAACAACAGAAGCTGAAATTTGTGGATTTTATCATAAAGTCCCCAGCAGTTCGCCAAACCACTTCTATAGTACGTTCTAAATATATGTATGCGTTAGACTTGAAACTAGATAGAATTTTATTTAGAACAATTAGTATCATTGATTTAAATTATTCTTATAGAAAAAATGATTCAATTAGTTGCACAATACCATAATTAATAAGTAAGTTCAAAGCTTTCGATACAGATCAACTGTACAAATCACAAAGAATTGATAGGCAAGGACAGGCACGGCGGAGCAGGGGGCATGTGCCGCCTAAAAAATTAACAACTTTTCATGTCCTTCTCCCATAATTTAATGGATGTTCAAAATTTTCAGATGTCATTGATTTGACAGAGCCAAAGATTGTCGATGAGTTGCCAACTTTTCTTTTTCCACTTTCATCTGTGAGACACAATCCCATTCAAGTGAAAACGATGCTGCAAAGCATGGTATGCAGTTAATTATGTCATACTTGACAGGCAGCGGATAAGGCAAGCAAATTTCAAAAATTGTGTTTCTGAATCAATCCAAACCTTAATCTTTTGTGTCCGACGAGATGGACAGTCCAGACTAAATGTGTATCTGCCATTGTTGACAATTACGGGGCAATCCGCAACACACTCTGAAGAATATCTGAAGAAAAATCAGAAAACTGTAGCAGTGCAGATGGATTGTCTAGAAAATTGGAATAATTCTTGACGTTGTTAACTAAAGAAATAAACTAACCTAAGAACCTAAGAAATAAGCTCGAGCAAACTCGAGATCATTATGGTGATTTTTACCAAATGACAGTCACTATGGCAGAAAATTTTCAGTTCATCGATCCACCCGAGATGCCAAGAAGGAAGTCAATTTCCAATCAATTGCCGCATGGAACTTCAGCACAATCCACGACCGATTCACCAAAAAAAATCCGTCTACAATTCTGTGAGCTCATAGATTTATGTCTCCCACTGAACTCCTTGTTCGCCGTTTCAATCAGTCTTAATAGAAATTGAGAAACTACTCTTATCATCTTGTAACGACTCAAACGAATGGTAACTATCTGAAGCACCATGAAATTATATGAAAAGGATACTAATTTTGAGAATTTGACCACGAGCTAGCAATATTTGGAGAGTGGTTTGAAGCAAGATTACGAATGTCATTATGTGAACACGATATCATGTCTCTTCCCCGACCACGAAACAGTGAAGACAATATTACCCAACATTCATACTCTCCCTCACATTTACTTACTTGCGTCACTTACTACTGCGTCAGGTGGTTTTTAGTCCATCGAAGACTAAAGACATATGAGAAGCCGAATGTCACAGAAAGGATGCAACAATCCACTTATGCTAAGCCACATAGTATTCGATGCCCTGCTGAGCATGTTTCTCTACGTAATAAACCACGCCTCAAAGAACCTAGAAAGAGACTATATTAATTAGACTTTGATTACGAAAGGAGGAATCCAACCGCAAGATATTGATAGGCCAACATTTTTTTCAAATATTCTTGCTGAATTTCATTTTTATACTACTGCACTAATATATATTTCGCATACTCGATTGGCATTAGCACACAACTACCATTTATGGAGCCCACTCACGGTTTGAAAGCCGTATATGTTTGGGTGACATGATGTGCATGTATGTACATGTAGAATGATCAATAATTGTAGCAAAATCAATTTATCTTGTGCGGCTTTCGGACAGATAGTTGCACTGCACTTACAGACCGTTGTTTTTCGATGAACTGCACTTACAGACCGTTGTTTTTCGATGAAGTAAGTTTATGCCGGTCAAATCACCAAAAAAGTCAAATTACCGTTTAAATTACACAAAGAAAAGTTTCCATGAGTTGCTATAGGTCTATTCGCTCTTCAATACTCACATGAAATTTTAGAAAGTAAATTGTAATTCCTTGATGCTAAACAAATTTTGTTGCGTACAGTACTGCTGTATACATTTACATGTAAAATTTTGTTATGTAATGCGACCACGATATATGCACGTACGATACAGCAGTCCATATGTACACTTAAAAGTACGGAATAAAAGAATATTAAGCCTATACTACAGCCTTTTAAAATTGGTGGACCGCTATCCCAACTTGGTTGACCACTACTGCCTTACTGCCTTGGGTTATTACACAAGTCTGTCCAAATTGGATGAAAAAATGAATGAGATTTTTATGTTTGCTCACTAATTAGAAAATTAATCACGAATATAGGTAGCTAATGACACTCAGGAAGTCGTTTCATCGCCATCAGATGTGCGAATTTGATCTCCACCCTTATGCATGAGCTATGATTTCCAAAAGGCATGATTTTGATGTTATTATGTTATTCCTTTACATTTTCAGGTGTCACGCAAAACAAGTCAGTTCCAAAGGTGAAAAACTGGGATAAAATTGTCGATGAGGTTGATGAGGAAAAAGCCGAAGGTGATCAGGCATTGAATGAACTTTTTCAAAAGATTTATGCTGACGGGAGTGACGAAGTGAAGCGTGCAATGAATAAAAGCTTCCAAGAATCAGGAGGCACTGTCCTCTCTACCAATTGGGGTGAAGTTGGACAAGGTCAAGTGGAAGTTAAGCCTCCTGATGGGATGGAGCATAAGAAATGGGATGGTTGACGTGTTTCTTATTTTCATTATCAGATGATAGACTGCCTATTTCTTACTGCTTCATCCATCTTACCAATTCTTTCTTGTAAATTTCATATCGTTTGTCACAATATACAAATTATTAACACTCAATATATATTTTTGAATTTCGTAGATCAGGTAGACTAAATTAGGTTTGGGAAATCGTTTTCTAAAATTATGGAAAACTGGCTCAAAAAATGTTGAACGTCAACGTTAGTTTGAAGTCAGATTAATCGTCTTTTTCTCTGAACTGCGTTTTAGGTTAGCCTGCCTAATGAATTTAGCTCGCTTAATTCGGCCTACGCGACCCTCAATAATTAGGTTCGTCCAGAAATTAAGACGGATATTTTCAAAGCATCGAAAACGCGGTTTTACAACTTCTGAAATTATGCCTACGGTCTTTGAAATTTTCAAGCCATGTAAATTCGCAGTTCGAGGGATGTGGAGTCGGAAAGGAAATTTCATTACCGTCAACTGGAGTAAAATTGTGCCACTTTTTTGCGTTTTTTTAGATTGCGCCCAGGGTAATGTTTTGGAACTCCAAACGTACATGGCACTAAACTTCAGGGTTCTAGAAATACCACACACATTTTTTGAACCTTTTCTAGCTAAACTTTATACACCAGGACCCGCCAAAAATGGCACAATAAGTACCCCATCAAATGGGCAACTTGTGCCACTCATCGTATGTTGCATTAATTCAGTCATTTATTTAAAGATATTACTTGAGATCACAAAGCCAATGTTTCTAATTTATTTTGCAGTAACAAAACAATGACGATCGCACATGAAACTTGGAGATAATGCAGAATATGCAAAAAATATATATATATAAGCAAATATCATTAAAAAGGGTAATTTTTCCTTATAAAATTGATCAAAGATCGATAGTGCACAACCATGTTATGAAGATCGAATGAGAAATAGAAAATGAAACGGTTCTTAATGCACTTGTATGATCATTCGAGGAATTAGTGTTTCACATTGTTAATAAGCCTAACCGAAGTTGGTAGATAGCAAAAACTGGAGTAGACCTGCATATTCCGGTACGGGGCACTCCACAAGATCGCACGATTCATCGCAGTTTAACATTGAAACGAAGCACGCCTCTTCTCAGAACGACAGGTGGGCTTACTTTACCGACAATCTGCTCGTAATCAATGTTGGAAATATCTTCTTTCTCTGGAAAATGAGTTGATCGTTTTCTTTCCGATATTGTTTCACGTGAAGTCTGTACAGACTTTATAGCCTACTGTGAACATCATTTCCATGAATGGTCAGCACTTGTCCTAAAAAATGTCGCATGCTGTTTGATCGAATCAAACTAAGTTTGACGAGAACACAGTCACCCTCAGTCAAAGTTCCAATAGCGCTTCGACTCCCTCCATCGGGTTGCTGCTGACCGAGTGACATTGCATATGAATTCTGAGACACTTAATTCGCTGTCCCTAACAGAATCAAGTGGTGAATCGGCATCTAATTAGCTTGAGATGTCAAAGTTCGATGCGTATGTCTGCTCCAACTAATCGACAGATCGTGCGAAAAATAGCCCTAACTTGCGGAAGACACCTGCGATTATGCTGAACTTTTCTTGTAAGACTTTGAAGATTCTTAGCATTTTTACAAGTCTATGAAGCAGATCAGTAAGATCAAGCGCAAAAACGTTCGGGAGATTTGTAGTATGGATAAGACCGTATAGATGTTATGCACGTCGCGGTCTCAAGATCTTATAGAAGGATGTAGGCGAAATATGTGTGCTCTATCCCTCAAAGCGCCCAGCAACCTACCGTTCCTCTAAAGCCGAACAGCTACAAAATACCGCAAATTTCACTTACATATACTTCAGCCTTTCCTCCTACAGATGTTGAACAAAGTCAACCGTAATGCCGTTAAATATTTCAATCAGTAGTACACCCACTGACTATCGGTATAGATCATTGAAACTCATCACCATGCTGAAACGAAACAAATACTTTCTTGAGGGCTTGTATAAATGAAAATTAGCAAAATTTGATAAAAATGAATGACATTCAACTTCAAGTAACGTAACTTTGAATCCAGTGGATAAGATACGCAACCGGACTCACTAAATTCATTACTCTACCGTATGTGAAAGGTGTCAGTGAGAAATTGAGAAGAATTTTGTCTCAATACGGATTGAGAACTTCCTTCAAGCCAAATAAAAGCCTAAAAGACTGTTTTACGAAGGTTAAACCGGTGGAGCCTGATAAGAGCAACGTTATATGCAAAATTGGGTGTCATGATTGTAGCAAGTTCTACATTGGAGAAAGTGGGCGAAAATTGAGCACTCGAATAAAGGAGCATCAGCGAAGTACAAGAGATATCAGTAATTCATCAGCCGTGTCAGAACATTCGCATACATCGAGTCACCGTCCAAACTTTGAGGCTTCAATCGTCTCCAGGGAAAGTAATTGGTATAAAAGGAAATTGAAAGAATCTATGTATATATATGCTAACAAAGAAAGTATCTACAATCGCGATAATGGCATTGGTATCCATGACATTTGGAAACCGTTGATTTTGAAGTACTCCGAACAATTTTGCAATGTCTAAGTATTACCTTCTTTTATATGTAAGTAACATATCTGTAAGTCTATTTTCTTCTACAGTATTTTATCTATGATAGTTGAGTTTTAGTCAACATTCCTCTTGTCATTTTATTTCATTTCATCGGCTTATCGCAGTGAACAAGGTGTGCAGTCTGCCACCGAAACGTCTGCAAATAAAAGATTTGACCACAGTTGGTGTTTTATCCGGAAAAATCCCATATTATGAGTCTCTCAACTGGAAGTACTATATTTGAACAAACTTATTTTAATTACAATTTAGGCCTACCTGTTGTGTCGGTGATGCTTCGTTCTATTTTCAGCAATCTTGTTCGTCTTTCAGGACAATAATCTTCTCGTGTTTATTTAACAGGCTGAATACAGTACACTACTCATAAAATTCGCAAGTAGAAGAATAATATACTATTTTAATATCAGCTCTGTAATACTGCATTATCTCATGTGATTAGAATGTCAGACATTTTCAATAAAAAACACGACAGATCCATTGTCTGTGATGCTAGACTCTTGTTTTCAATACGCTGACTGTAGGAGGACTCAGCCCTACAGAACCCCAATACAACAAATTATTCAGTTCCAATTTCAATCTTTCTTTTCTGTTTGCACTGAAGTATGAAAAATGAACAATACGATATTCAGAGTGCATCAATCATATACCGGTACATAGGTGTAGCAACCATAAAGCTGCATGCCAACATGGCATGCAGAAATGAAGAGAATGTATGACCTCCTCTATCAGAATGTCAAATTCCCGTATTGGTTGGCATCAAGCATAGAATTTGACAAGTCTCTCTTGATTTCTGGCTAGTTAGCAGTTCACTAGTGACCGCATAATAATTATGCACAATTATTGTGCTAATCCCAATAGTTGTTCAAACTTAGCATGTTCTCCTTTTTTGACCTATAAGCGATCATGAGTAATTAATAATTAGTGATTAATTTTCCTCTTATTTAGCAACTTGAGAACAGTTTTCGAATGGATGGCCTAGAATTTGCTTTTACTTTACATGGATTTATTTGCTACCCACGTCTGAATTCGGTGATGACTACTCTGAAATAGCAAAATCCAAGATGGAATATTGTCCTCAACAGGAATACACGGCGGTAGCTTTCCATCACGAAGACGAAGACGCAGACGAGACAGAGACACATAAGCACTGTGGAAATCGGGAACTCAATTGCTGACACACGCCAGGACATCACGTTAAGTTGAAGACGTTGTTGGGCTCGCCTTCATAAATCATACGCTAATCGTTGTCTTGAGACAACACTACGTCAGCAATGTAGTTACATGATTACAGACATCAAATAAATTAGAGTGAAATCAAACTTAGGAGTAAATTATGAATGAGATGATTAGTGTGACTCGCAAAGCATCAGAAAAAAGAGCAAGCCTCCTGGAACGCCGTTTTGGACTTCTAAATTTAGAGCACGTGACACAGTAATTCCATTTGGAATCCCCCAAGAATTTTTAGAGCCAATTCACCGTAAACATCACAATTCACACGCGTGCATGAGCTTCTGAGGTAGATTAAATATCATTCATACCAATTATGTGCAAGGCTTGAAAATGTGTATATCAATGATCCAATGATGATTCAAGCAGCCAATTTCAAGATTTAACGAATAAATAATTTCAAACAGATATTTTCATTTACAGATTTGAAACTTGGTTAACATCTAGCTCAAACACAGCATCAGACAATGGGCAATTCATCGGCATCGATACGTGTAACATCATGCAAGCAGGCATAGGCCTATGTTCGAGTCTGAGTTACGGCATGTTGCTCATTGCTAGGTGCATGCTGTTTGATATGAATAAACCAATTACTATGTATAAATATACTGTTTGTGTGTGTTTAGCATAAATAAGCTAAAGTCGCATCTCCTACACACAAACACACGCAGGAACGTGTCTGAATAGCAGCGCTTGAAGTTGTCGATTGACTGTCCTGCTCAAGTCATGATGCAGGACCCACACGACAACTTTCGATAAAAACATCTTGAGGTTTTGCTGATTATCTTGTGCACGACAGGCACAAGAAATGGGATTATATCTTACGATCGTAAGATATTTGGCAGATTCGCAAGTATTTTGCAAAATTGTCTATTAGTGCCTGCACTTTGGTGATGAAGCACAGTATTTTATTTCATCGCAGTTACACATCGGTCAGGTTCGACATTCATCCGTTTATTTGCCGCGGGCTTTTGTATTGTTTACGAGTATAACGCATCAGACGAAGAACCTCAACTAATTGCTGTCGTTCATGTCTTCACAATTTGCCTGCCCGTCTTCAGGCAATTGTTCCAGTACTCTATCACGATTCAAAGGAACCATCTCGTCCTTTTCGAATCCCGATATCACATTCTGCGATCCGTTGCCTTCAAATAGCTTATCCACTGTGTCTAAATTGATGAACTTGGGAAGGGCATCCTTTGGAATTGATGGCAAATTGCGTCCATGGCTATGTTTCCACTCAGTCAAAGTCAGTTTATCTCCACACACGCTTCAAGTTGCGAAAAAGGCAATGTCTAGAGGTTTTGAATTTCTGGTCATGACTTTCCATTTCGCACAGGATCGTAAAAACCGAATGTAATATATCTCAACAGACTGCAAAAAACGGACCGTCAATAGGCATATATGTCTACATAATTTGAGCAAAATGAAAAGCATCATTATAGGAGTCACAGTTACAGTCAATTAATAATCTATTTTACAGATCAATAGCCATAATTAATATTTTTGACCAGCTTATACTTCATGAAAATCCTTTCTGTGCAATAGAAATCCATTATTATTACTTAGAGATAACATGTGCCATCGACCTCCGGGGTAACATGTGCCACGAAAACATACTAATTTCACTAAAATTGATCTCATAACTTCAAAAATAAACCAATTTTGTTCATTCTTTTTCGTATCTCATACCAATACGTCACTAGGATATCTTAGTATTAGCTAAATTGAAATAATGCATCAATGCTCACTAGTGATGAAAATTTTCCGTGGAAAATTATGGAAAAAATTGGAAAATTTTGGAAAATATTGGAAAATTATGGAAAATTTTGGAAAATTTTGAAAGTTTTGATTTTTTTTGATAGGCCCCATGATTTGAGCGCTTCAACTGCCGAGGCAGCTGCGTACCAATAGGCTAAATTGGGTCTAAAACTCTTGATTTCATCATTATTTGGATTAAAGCGATCGTAGCAATACGATTTCCGTCCGCGGATTTTTGAAATTCCTTTGCCACCAGTGGCTTGTGCCATTTTGTTATCATTTTTAATTATCACACAGACACCGTTTGGGATAATGTGAATCTTGCTTTACAATAGGGGTATAATTTCATGCAATGTGAAAAATCTGGAGCAAAAATAATGTACTTCATTTTGGAGTTTGCTAATTGTTGGCTTCAAAGTTAAGCTTTATGCAGCGTTGATCATATGCAAATTCTCCATGTGTTGATGAACATGTGATGAAGTAAGCTTATAAGCACACAGTCCACGCAGCATTCATGAGCGACCAAATTGGAAGATATAAAGACTGTAAACTCGTGACATATTTGGAAACTAAAGATATCTGTGATGAGTAATGATAGCTTCAAGGCCGACGGAAGTCCGCGGATCTTACGGACTAGAAACGGAATTCCGATGGAATTCCGACGGAAATCCGCGGATTGTCTTTGTTTGTCGGGATAGTTCCAAATCGATTTCAGATCTAACCAAATGAATTTCAGACATTTCCAGATAAATTGGAGATTCTCCAGTTGAATTTAAGATCCTTTCAAAGTTGGGTTTTTGATAGATATCTGAAATTCAATTAGAGAAATCTGAAATCCATCTAATATCTGAAATTCATTTGGGATAATCTGAAATAGACATGGAAAGGATGCAGTTGGTTCCAAAAGGCAACATGCAGGAATGATAGAGAAGTTTTCGGTCTTTTTTCCATATTGCATAGTCTTTTCAAACGACTACAAGTCTCCAAAACAAAGGAAAAATGTCAATCACCAAAAAATAAATTTCAAAATTTTCCACTGGAAAATTTTCCGGAAAATTTTGAAAAAATTGGAAAAGTTTCCATTTGCATCACTAATACTCACCAGATGAAATTTTTTTCATTTTGAAAAAGTGCAAAAACGTGACTTTTTTCAATAAAATCTCAGACAATCTGAATTTTTTTTAGGAAGTCTCAGGACAGATGTAGGCCTAACTTTTGCAAAATTTGATTCAATTTTACAGGAAAAATAATTACAAGACCGATGATATCATAATAAATCTTACAGATGGATGCGAAGGTCCAAAAACGACCATAGGGTTGGTGTGAACGCGTCTCAACTCTATCTGATTAGAGTGGACATGCTGTATTGTGAATGAGAAAATGAGTAATTCAAAAGACTTCGTATATTACTACTCATTTTTATTATACAGTAGCACTCAATATAAAAGGTTTTAGTGAAGAAGAATATGAAAAGCATTGACAGATACAAGGAGTTTGAAAAATCCGGCAAGAAGGTAAAAGAAGAATTTGTGATAATTTTGTTCGAAGATCTTTTATCGTTTAAGACATTGTTCTGGAAGCGATCTGAAGGACATGATTTTGCAAGATTTTACATGTTGTCAGTCATATACCTTTCAACAGATTGTGACGTTCTATATGTCAAAGGATGTGTTCAGACAGATAAGGTTATTTTCAGCAAAAACAGTTGCAGATAGTAGGGTTTTCAAAATCCTGATATTTTCTGATCCCGGGATTGATCCCGTGAATTTTTGTGATCCCGGGATTAGCAAGTTCGGTGCATTTACCTATAGTATGCTTAGACTATGCGTAGGCTGAACAATACGCGCGTTGTTTTGAATTCTTAGACGAGTAATTTGAACGATAATAAGTTTTCCTTTCACATGCAGGCATGAACTAAGGCTTATAACAACAAGTAGATCTGATTATCGTACGCACATTATACGTTGTCGCAACCTGGTATGTGATTTCAAATCGAAATGCAAGTCCCGCGACTTTTGTGAAGTCTCATAAAAGCCCGATGTTTTATGATAATCGCTTCAAAAATTGATTAATGATTAATTAGTACATACGCTTGAGTAACGCTCTCTCGATATTTCTCTCGACTGCCTGAACATGTTTTATTTTTTGATATCAGTGAAAGTAGATAATTTTTCCCATACTGCACAATACGCCAAACTAATTCTGGTATATATGATAAAAATGAATGAATAAGTAATACGCACTTAATGCAATTGTACGACTACCGTGTCTGATGCATTTTTGGTTGTTTAGGTCTAATATTGATAACGAAAATGGAAAAAGTTTCAAACATAACAATATATTCCGATTTGCAACAATGAATTACGTCTATCTTTATTGTACTTCCTTGTTACTCCATCTTCATACAGCCCAACTGCCTAAAGACATACGTATGTTAACGAATCCCGCAAAATTACGATAATCCCGGGATTGAAAATCCTAGCCATCAATAATGCTAGTAAACGAACAAATTAAAACTATTTACAATCCCCGACCGGCCTCGAGCTTCACTCTTCGTCAAGGGGTGGGGCAAGTAGGTAAAAACAGTAAAAGGTCTACATGCATTTTATGTTGTGCTGATGAAGATCGATGATCAGGATACCGTCAGCTCTGTTTTCCTACTGATCAATGGCTTTTGCTTGATATAAATAGTTTTAACCTATTGTTTTACTGGCAATACTGCAGAGCGAACAAATGAAGAATCACCACCTGTTATCCGCCATCCTCTAATTGTTCACAGTGCATGAATTCGCAATTCAAAAGTGGCAATGATTCAAGTGCATTGCTTATCCAGAAAATATGAGATACAAGATACAGGTAAATTGATTGCAAGTTGTCGCGTATAATAATTAATTGCTAATATACATATATTATTGTAGACTTCTATTGTTATTCTATTCCTCCATCCCCTATGTCTCCGTGTATTTTCTAAGTAGACGAAAAACTGTCTAAATACTGACGAAAGTTTCAGATATCTATACATCTCCATATGATAATCTAAATTCCCATGAGATTGCTATAGTAGATTAAATGACCTACAGACCAGGTTTTTAATTTAATATTTAATCTACTGTAGCGCTAGTATGAAAGAACTCACAACAATTATAATGTATTAGAATGATAACAAAGCTTACTGCAGAAGAAGTCAAAAGTTGCATCCACTGAATGTGCAGTTATTAAACACAAATGTGTTTGATGTAGACTTGTCTGTGTTGTTTGACTGTTGATTCATTTGTCTTGTAACTGATGAATATTCTCCGGAAAGAATGTCACTCATTTGTCTCTCTATTGAATTTTGTGCCACATATACTTCGTCGGAATTGGAGATGTGGCCAATTCTTTTCTTTGTGACTTCTCGAGGGATCCCGGCCTCAACTAAACGAGTCTTTGCAGTTCTTCGGAGACTTGTATTAGTGTAATAACCTTCTTTTCCTAGAGATTTCATAAGTGTCTTTGTAACTTTTTCGATCGAATGTATACCGAGAGGTTGATTCTTGTACCAGACAGTTGACTTTGGTGATACAATGCAGGCCAGATGAAATTCAGTTCTGTCGGTTATATGCAGCGGGTTGCATCCAAATGTTCGAATCCGGCCTTGAAAGACGAGTCGTTAAAAAAGGCACAAAACCGACTTCGTAAGAATGGGTTTAGGAACCGAGATTTCAATAAAAACAAGAGTAAGAAAGAGAAAACAAATAATAATAACGTAAAATTTACTGTAGACTATGTCAGCGATAGCTGTAATAGAAAACTTAAATCACTCGTGAAAAAATACAACTTACCTATCACCTTAGTTAACAAACCGAATAAAACTTTAAAACACTGCTTAAATAATAAGAAAAATAGTCGTAAACATGAAAGTTGCGAAATATGTACTGGTTTGAACGGTAGCTATGCGTGCGATGATCGATACGTGGTATATCAATTTACATGTAGTCTTTGTAACCAATCGTACATTGGGCAAACTAGCCGTCCTTTTGTCACTCGCCTTAAGGAGCATGCCAGTGGTTTAAGGAGTCTTAATAATACCAGCGCTCTTACTGAGCATGCCAAGACCGCCCACAATAGTAACACGTCCATTAACGATTTCAGGTATTGTATTCTAGACAAACTAAGTTCGCCTATTGAAAGCAATATTACTGAAGCGAGGCACATCAACAATAAGTCACCGGGTATGAATAGGAAGCACGAGTTGGTTGGCTGATGAATACTCGCGTCTAAGCAATCGATCCGTACCTATTTAAGTCCACACACAGTGTTCTGTCACCTTCCGTTTTAGTTTTATTTGTTACTGAGGCAGCGACTGGGTCGCGAAACGTATGCCACTGTACAAAGTTTTAGCTATTTATCTTATTACAATATATCGTGGTTTACTCAAGAAGGGAGTGATCTTTTCTGTTTCGAAACATGCCTAACTACCTCCGGTACGCCACAATCAACTATTTATCAAGCACCTTTCCTTGAACGTTTTTCTTGGGAATATCTTCATAGCTTTGGTTCCATGCAAGACTGCTTGATCCCGAAATTCCTGGATTTCGAAACGGTCTCTGTGTACAAGAGAACCTCTTCTGAATTTTCTTTTATAAGCTGCAGTTGACTAGCAGCACCAAATCGCAATGCTTTGTGCTCTGTGGCTGCTCGCAAACCGAGCTGAACACCCCTCAAGAACTGTTTCCTGGAGCTGTTTTGGGTTTCCTGACCCTAGTATTCCTTTCTTCCAAAGGTCTTCTTCGTCCGAAAGAGGAATATTCTCGGCTCGTTTTGGAGGTCTAGCATTGCCTTCAACTGCACTGAGTCGCATTTCCGCATCAAGTTGGTTCCTCGCATCACTGAACTCGGGATCTTTAAAAAATGACCAGTTTCTTTTACAGTCATAGTTCATATAGTGTTGTATCCTAGCAAAGATTTCTTTTCAAGACTTAGGGGATATTTGGACCCATCTTGCTTTCTTGCATCTGCGATGAAATATTTCAAACAGTATGATAGATCTGAAACATTCATGTATTCCAGGTCATCGTAGATTTTCAGCATGCCATCATCTCTCACTTTCCATTCTGAGTGCCACATTTTAAAAAGTCTTACACATGATTGCTGTTTTGCTCGAGTTGACTTAGGAACTCTTATGGCTTGATTCATTTCTATATCCCTTGTTGAACTTGTCGCAAATCTTTTCATCTCATCTGCGGATGTTGTTGCTTGATCTTCCATTTTTTATTTTATTTTTCTCTAGAACGATTGCGTCAATGTGCTGGCTAATGTCATGGAATGCAAAAATTGCTATTATATCAAGAAGTGAATCAAATTTTAAATTTCAGATCTATGGTAATAGTTGATTTTTGCATCATGCATGTAAAGAATGGACATCTGTAAGCGACAAGACATGCTACTGACACCAGAATGACACAAATGCATTAATTTCGCTGCATAAACCATAGAATTCTAAAGTAATAGCACTATAGACATCTACATGTAACATAGATAAATCATAGATGTAACAGAAATCATAGATGTACTATGTCATTGATGTCGGAATAGAAATACGGATAAATCACTGAATCTCTGATTTAAACAGTGATATCAACTCGTCTTCGCTTCGCTCAGACTCGTAGATTATCACTGTTTAAATCCTCGATTCAGTGCTTTATCCTATACTTCATAGTACAATGAACATATGCTTGCACATCTTCAACAAAACAAGTTAAATGAGTCAATTTAAAATGTTAATGGCAAACAGTATAGTTAAAGAAAATAAGATTTGAATATTTTTTTCTCGTACATGAAGTATTATCAAGAGAAATTATAATATTATCGAATATGACTGTGAACTTTCCTTCGATGATGGTGTACCTGAGTTTAATGCGTTCACACTTCTATGTATGTTTTTAAAACTTCAACAACCAATAAGACATTCCATGACTTTGTAGTTTAGATTGTATTAGGCCTCATCAGAACATGATTATCTGCTGAAGTGCCTGAAAAGAAGGATGAATTATTGATGCAAGGATTAGTGGCGGGTTTCACTCTTATTCAACTTTTGTGGTCAAATTTTATATTCAAATAATGTACAGTTCAGGTCATCTGTACTGTTTATGTTGATGGTCAACTCGAATGCGAACTGTCATAATTTTGATCTGAAATGTAAATTAATTTGATAAATTTGATTACCTCTATTAGGATTGTGTTCTTGGCTTTTAGTATTGCTATAGTATTACGAACTAGACGGTAAGAAGGTGCTCATTGTTCTATAATTGTTAAAAAAATTTTCACCGCATCAATCCCGAGATCCAGATTGCCCCTAAAATTGCCTTAATCCCGTGATCCCGGGATTGTGATCCCTGGCTAGTGATGAAAATTTTCCGGAAAATTTTTAATCAAAAGTTTCCGTGGAAAGTTATGGAAAATTATGGAAAATTTTGGACAATATTGGAAAGTTACGGAAAATTTTGGAAAATTTTGAAAGTTTTGATTTTTTTTTGATAGGCCACATGATTTGAGCGCTTCAACTGCCGAGGCATAGGCTAAATTGGGTCTAAAACTCTTGATTTCATCATTATTTGGATTAAAGCGATCGTAGCAATACGATTTCCGTCCGCAGATTTTTGAACATTCATTTGCCACCGCAGTGGCTGTGGCGCACTATAAATTATTAGCATTTTTAATTATCACACAGACACCGTTTGGGATAATATGAATCTTGCTTTACAATAGGGGTATAATTTCATGCAATGTGAAAAATCTGGAGCAAAAATAATGTACTTTATTTTGGAGTTTGCTAATTGTTAGCTTCAAAGTTACAAGCTTCATTATGCAGCGTTGATCATAGTGATGCAAATTCTCCATGTGTTGATGAACGTAGTGATGCAAATGGAAAATTTTCCAATTTTCTCAAAATTTTCCGGAAAATTTTCCAGGTGAAAATTTTGTAATTTATTTTTTAGTGATAGACGTTTTTGCCTTTGTTTTGGAGACCTAGTCGCTTGAAAAGACTATGTAATATTCAAAGACCGAATTCTTCTCTATCATCCCTGCATGTTAACTTTTGGAACCATCAACTGCACCTCTTCCATGTCTATTTCAGATCTTTCCAAATGAATTTCAGACATTAAATGGATTTCATATCTCTCTGACTGAATTTCAGATATCTGTCAGAAACTCAACTTTGAAAGGATCTTAAATTCAACTGGAGAATCTCCAATTCATCTGGAAATGTCTGAAATTCATTTAAGTAGATCTGAAATCGATTTGCAACTATATCGATTTGCAACGATTTGCAACTTTGAACCATCTGAGCTAGAAATGGAAGATCTGTAGTTTGTCCTCAGCGAAGATATCGGACAATATTCCAGAAGTTAGAAGCTATCACAGATATTCTTCTCCTGATCACGGATATCTTTAGCTTCCAAATCTCTCACGAGTTTACAGTCTTTATATATCTTCCATATGGTCGCTCATGTATAATGCTGTGGTGGACTGTGTGCCTGTGCTTCACATGTTCATCAACACCTGGAGAATTTGTATCATTACAATCAAGAATGCATAATAAAGCTTAACTTTCAAGCTATAAACAAACTCCCAAATGAAGTGCATTATTTTTGCTCCAGATCTTTCACATTGCATGAAATTAGACCCCATTGTAAAGGAAAAAAATTCATTTTATCTCAAAAGGTGTCTGTGTTATAGTACTAAACAATGCTAACAATTTGCCACAAGCCACTGATGGCAAAGGAATGCTCAAAAATCCGCGGACGAGACTCGTATTGCTACGATCGTTTTAATCGAAATGATATGATGAAATCAAGAATTTTAGAACAATTCTATTGATGTGTCTATGCCTCGGCTGTGTAAGAAAACGCAAAAATTATATCACAAAAATTCAAAATTTTCCATTTTTCAAGATTGCTTTATTCGAAATAATTATCAAAATCAGCAGTTTTAGACCCATTCTATCGGTGTGTAGCTGCCGCGGCTGTGGAAGCGGTCAAAGTGTAGGGCCTATCACCAAAAATCAGAACTTTCAAAATTTTCCAAAATTTTCCATCAAAATTATCCGGAAAATTTTCATCACTATGAACATGTGATGAAGTAAAAGCACACAGTCCACGCAGCATTCATGAGCGACCAAATTGGAAGATATAAAGACTGTAAACTCGTGAGATATTTGGAAACTAAAGATATCTGTGATGAGTAATGATAGGTTCAAACTTCAGGCGAATTGTCCGATATCTTCGTTGAGGATACACATCCTCCATTTCTAGTTCAGATGGTTCAGATAATTCCAAATCAATTTCAGATCTGCCCAAATGAATTTCAGATATGATCTAGATGAGTTGGAGATCTACAGTTGAATTAAAATCTTTTCAAAGTTGAGCCTGTGACAGATATCTGATATTCAGCTAGAGAAATCTGAAATCCATCTTCTGTCTGAAATTCATTTGGAAGGATCTGAAATGGACATGGTAAAGGTGCAGTTGGTACCAAAAGTTAACATACAGGGATGATAGAGAAGTTTTCGGACTTTGAATATTACATAGTCCTCTCAAACAAATAAGTCTCCAAAACAAAGGCAAAAACGTCAATCACCAAAAAATATATTTCAAAATTTTCCAATGGAAAATTTTCCAGAAAATTTTGAAAAAATTGGAAAATTTTCCGGAAAATTTCAGGAAAATTTTCCATTTGCATCACTATCCCTAGCAGATAGCTATCGTTCAGGTAACCAATTTGCCCCACCTTAACATCATCTTAATTGGTTGAAGATGTCTTGGCCAGTCATTTATTTTTATATTGAATGGTTTTAGTGATGTTGTAATTTAATTAAGTTATAATTGATTTCGGCTGCTTATTATTAATTAATATTACTACAACAATTAAAACAATAATCAATAATATATTAAAAATTAATATATATTCATTATAATAATATATATTTTATTATAATTTATTATTATAATTATTACTTAATTTCTTATCTGGTGATGGTTGCCGAATAGAAACCGAAATTAATTATAACTTAATTAAATTACAACATCGCTAAAACCTTGACTCTTCCTCAATCATAAAATATGAAAATCATCTTTATTGACCCTTGATATTCCCTGTGTGGGTGAAACTCATTTGGAACACGTTTGTAGCTGCGTAAAAAGTTCAGTTAATACTGTTAGTCACATGAAAGGTAGTAGTGTCATTCACAGTTTTATGATGAGCACCATTCACTTCATTCATGACTATTGACTATTGAACAACGTGCTAGAATCAAATAGCCAAATTTTCAAATATCATGGCTGCTAATTCGTACACGGCGGGCTAACATTACAATGTCAGAAATAGCCCTGTAAAATCGACGATGCTGTTTCTGGTGTTCTGTGAAAGGATTGACAGAGATTGGATCGATTCATGACCATCCAGCGATCACCTGACTGACGGCACCAGACTTTTCCAAGTGCAGAGGTTTACAAAAGCAGCCTGACCACAATTGAAGTGCTGAGTAGAAGTATCCGCAATGAAGTCACAGCCATCGAACCTGAGCTTCTCCGATAAGTGATGGACAATGTCATTGAAAGTGCCTGACTTTGAGGTCAGGGAGGGGGAAGGATGCTTGTTGACGCAATAAGTCTCTGTACCTAATCTAGGTTTGATACATGCACGTAGAACGTCACCTTCTTATGAGACTTTTGACGCACCCGAGAATGGAGCAGATTTAGATTCATTATTGGGGGAATGGAACAATTACCTGATCATCGATTCACGTGAAAGCAAATAACTACTGTAGGTCTAAGTTGCTAATAAGTGCTCGTGAAAATTTGACATCATTCTCGTTTGCAAACTGTTTAGTCTCGGCTAAGGTCAATCAATTAGTTAATACAACAAACACTTCAAATGCAAGCGTTTTTAAAAGTTAATGTAGATAACAAAATCTCATTAATCATCAAATTGATCAAACACCCTTTGATAAATCAGTATTAAGAGAATAACGACAGTTTGATGGAAGAAATTGAAATACATTCCGTTTCCGAAAATGTGAGGAGAGGTAAGATCATATCTCGATGAATGCATTTAATATGTATTCTATTATTGCAACACGCGTGCATCTTTGATTTTAGAAAACTGATAATGTTTAGCAAAATACAACCTGCACTATTCGTGTCTTATGCTGTAATTGTATGCGGTGAATTATTGCATAAGTGTAAAATGTGGCTATCAAATCCATGGAAGCTGAGAATATGCTATTAATGCCAATAAGTTTGCTTTTAAGGAGACTAAATCATAGAATAAGTATACAGTAGATAGAGAGGCGACTTGAAGTCAGCAAGCAGTGAAAATTTTTGCATCAAAAGATTCAGCTTTTTGCGGAGATAGCATTATGGTGGCCTAAAAATACATTTGATCACTTTTCAAGAGGCTGTTTATATTCTAGCGATTTGGTACCCCTACATTATAGTATGAAGCTTACTACATATCAAAAGGATTGAACATTTACAAAAAGGCATCTTAATCAAGTGGACATTAAGTTGATTATCAAGGAAATTTCATGAACCGCATTACAATGCAAGTGTTCATGGAAAAGTCGTGATCCTATTGTGCTGCTTGACTGAAATTTCAAGTTTTTTTTATTCAATTTTCATAGGCACGATTTCATGACTCTCTAAATTTATGTTTCGTTGCTTGAATCTGAATAGTAATGTGGATCCATCTACATCTTTTAAAGTTAATTATGACAGCTGTCTTTGATTATATTACTTTGCTCTCTCAGTGGCATCTGTTTGTGCTATGATCATGCTTGAGAAAATACTCTTATTATGACCAGCATTGTAGTAATACACATCGAATTGCTTATTTAATAAATATTGCCTCTCCAAGGTTGACATGACACGGAGGATTTGTAAAGTGCCACTATTCCTTCTGCATCGCTTTCGTGATCATTCAATTCCGTGGAAAATACTTCAAAATTGCTAAAATTTGCTTATCTCATATTTCTACTGTGTCTCAACTCGAGCTCATTGAATAAAATCGAAGTTGCTTACACTTTGAGGATTTAATCAATTCTGAGCTGCTACTCTACTTAGTAATAGACTTACTCTGTGGTCTCAATATTGCATGCATATTGAATGTCATTATTTGCAAATTTCTAACTAATAACCGGCACATTGAACCATTATGACATGTTTTAAAACAGCGCTCAATAATGTGGTTTAAATGCACGATATTTGAACATGTTTTTCTAAACCTAGTTATGACTCAAAAAATTCAAGAAATGTGTTGACAGGATTTTCCAATAATCTCATTGTACTGAATCGAATAAACCATGGCTTTTATTTGAACTGATGCTTTAGGTTCTCACTGTAAACCCTGCTCTGCCAAACCGATTAAGTGCTTGCCACCCCTGGCTTTTATACTTAAGATTCTTTAGATGGCAGGATAACTTAGTCGGTTAAAAGCCGCTCATACCTTCGGAAACTGAGTCCCGTGTATATGCTACGACTCTCAGTTACCAGGTAGGAAACTATAATTTGGATTTAATTTCTTTTATAAGATAATGAAGCATGTAGCCTACTACCTTTTCCGACCGGAAATTAAGACCCAAGGAAAATGTAGCTCAAACAGTCGCTGTCGTGATGTTTGATGATAATACAGCAAAAACAGTGCAACCCATAGAGTAGGGATATATAGGTAGAGTGTCGACTCAAACAAGTATCTGTATACAGTGGAAACTTTTATATGGAAAGATTCAGCTTTTGCGGAGATTACGTTCCCGTGGTCCAAAAAATTATTTGAGCAGTTTTAAAATTTTCAAAATTTTGCCAATTTAAATGCTACCGAGATGACTCCCTCAAATAAGTAGTATAAAGCAAGTTGGATTTTAAAATAAATGAATATTTGCTAATAATCATCCCAACTAAGCGGAAATCAAGCTGATTATCAAGGGAATTTCATGCTCCGTATTATAATGAAAGTCTTCATGAAAAAGTCGCGATCTTATTCGTGCTTTCTTGGCTGAAATGTCAAGTTGTTATTTCAATTTTCAACGGCTTGATTTTGTGATTCACTAAATTCATGTTTCATTTCTTGAATCTGAATGGTGATGTGGACCCGTTTGCATCTTTCAAAGTTAATTCAAATTATTGTCTTTGATTCTGTGATTTTGCCACGCCCGTGGCAGCTGTTGCCTGATCACGCTTAAGAAGATTCTCTTGAGGTTGAGCAGGAAAGCAATAGCGCAGGTCATCGAGTTGCCAATTTAACAAACATTGCCTCACCAAGGCTATCAGACACGGACTATCTGTAAAATAATATCATTTCCTTCTGCTTTATGCTATTATGATCAGTCAATTCCGTGGTAATTTCTTCAAAACTTCATAAATGCGCACATCTCACATTTGGAAACAATTCCGACTGTATGTCCTTTGAGTTCATTGAATAAAATCGAAAGTGTATACACATTGGGGATTTAATAAATGCGGAGTTACCACTCTACCTCATATATTTACTCTATGGTGCAACCATAGATTAAGCATATTTATAGGTACAGCAGCAAGTCAGCATTGATTAAATCTCCAATGTGCATGCAGTTTCGATTTTATTCAATGCATTCGAGTTGAATGCAATTGGGTATTGATACCAAATGTGAGATATGCAAATTTTTACGCATTTGGAGATATCTGCACGGATTTGACTGATCATGATAGCAATGCAGAAGGAATAATAGTATTTTACAGATCCTCAGTGTCATTACAGCCTTGGAAGGTTGCTATAACTGTAATGCTCAAACTCAACCTTCAAAAAAGCATGAATCATGCAGATAACTAAGGCAGGCCGGGATTGGCTTCGGATTGCAATGAACTGATCGCGCAGTTTTTCGGTGTAGAAACCAGGCCAAGTTGCTGACCTATTGGTGGCAAATATACAGTGCATTACGAAGTTGTGTTTTCATCACTTCTTGATGTGTATTGTCTACTGAGTTTCAGATTCTTTGTCCAAAACCCAAGGAACAGGAGATGTAGAAGAGAAATTATTTCATGGAATATTTGGCGAATTGAAAGCGATAATAAAGCTGTCGATACCTGTGGTAAGTTATTTTTGAGATATCTAGCTTAGGTTTCATGTTGTATACACTGAAATTGAGATCAATAAACTGTGTAAAGCACCAATAGATGATAATAGGTTCTATTTCCTGAAGTGATCAGAACTGTATGTGAATTAAAAATGAAATTTTGATTTAATGAAGCTCTTTTCTTTAACAATGCAACCGTTCAACTGATGCTAGAAACATTGTTTTATGTAGAAAGATGCACAAGCAAATGTGTGCATTTTATGCTAATAGAAACAGCTATGAGGACAGCACATCATGGTCAGAGTCATCAGAACAGTATTATGGTCACAAGCATAGAGTAAGCATATAGTAGGTAGAGTGTCGACTCAAAAATTGAATCTGTATACAGTGAAAATGTATGTATCAAAAGATTCAGTTCCTTGCTGAGATTACGTTTCTGCGGTTCAAAAAATTATTTGAGCAGTTTTTTTAAAATCTGAAGTTTTGCAAATTATACATACTGTTGACATGAATACGATATATAAGTAGTATCAAACATGTTAGATATCTAAAGGAATGAATATCTGCTAACAAGCATCTCAATTAAGCGGAAATTAAGCTGATTATCAAAGGAATTTGATGAACCACATTAAAATGCAAGTCTTCATGAAAAAGCCAGATCTTATTGTGCTTCCTTTGCCGAAATTTCAAGATTTTAGTTCCATTTTCATTGGCATGATTTCATGATTCACTACATTTATTCTTCACATATTGAATCGGAATAGTGATGTGCATTTCTCACGTTGTTACATATTGAACCATGTCGTTTTAATTTATCGCAAGTAGCAAAAATCAATGCTCTTGACCTTTGAACGCCACATTCGGTTGACCTGACTACAAGTGAACCACATTTTCTCCAGTCGCAGTTATTCACGACTATGATAAATGGACCCTTGACTGGAAAGTACTGCGAAAAGTGCACTTTTCTCATCACGATAAAAATGAAGTATCCAGTTTAATATCACTAAATTCACTATGATGAAACATTGCTTTTGACCATGATCGAAATTATGGATGCATGTGAAAACAATTGCTTGTTAACATGTGCTACCTTTACGACGGTTGCTGACTTTCTATTTTTCCTATGTTGATGAAATCATGCGTGACGTTTCATAGAAGAGGGCATTTTCCTAATTTTTCGTCCAAAACACAAGAAGCTAGGCTGAACGTGTTTATTAATCAGAGATTTCTAATTTGAATGTTTGTCGCGCATGTGAAGCGCCTTGACCTTAGATGGCCATGAAAATTCAGAATAAATGGTAGTCCTACATTCAAGTATACTTAAAAAAGGGCCAACTTCAAACGATTTCTATGCTGAAGAGATACATTTCAGGCCTTGCATCTCCACAAAAGAACATGCTGAATGTATTTAAAAATCAATCATTTCGGATTTAATAATGCCAGTAAAATAGTTATAGAAAATTCTTGTCTCGCGAAGACATTTTACATTAAGAATTTGATAAATTTTTAATAATGACTTGCAACTTAACTACTCAAGCTTTCATCCTTGAAGACATCTACTCAGTTTAAAAAATGGTTTTGATAATAGTTCACCCCATCTATAAGCTTTTGAATCGGACTTTTTTCAAATGCAAATGTGGGTTCCAGATGTATACAGTGTACATGCATGTTATCTATTCTAAGTGAACTTTTTGGGAAGGCTTTGATTCAGCAGCAAAATAATGTAGTTTCGCTTTCTTTAGAGAATAATGTATTATTATAATATATGTTATATTATAATAATATATATCTTTACAAAATAATGTATCTTCGCTTTCGTTCTTCAGAATGTTGCGTGTAACAGGATTTCTTGATGACATTTTGACGTATTCCTGACATCGCAACGCAGAAAGTCATAAAATGTACTGTAATCGCAGATGACCACTAACATACCAAGGATTTCTTTCATTCATAAATAAAGCAAATTGGTCATTCATTCTGAAGCCAGTAATCAGACATCGAAGCAGTTGCAAAGAATAGTCTTGCACAATAAGTCGTTCAGTTCGCTGAAACTCGAACTCGGGTTTATGATGGAACTGCGGATCAAGTGTCATCGAAATGATCCAACAAAGCGATGAGGAATGACCAAGAAAGTTCTCGCTGAACAGAGGAGATAGATAAAGGGCAAAGATAGAGACAGAGAGAAAAAGGACAGGAGGTGACCAGATCGACTTTGATGTTGACCAGTTGCATGTACGTGATCGCGACGGGCGAATTACTCTTCTAGCTTTTGATTGACAACACAAATTCGCATGAATTCCACACATGACTGTGATTCACTTTTGAAGAAATTCTTCCTTTATAATCTGCAGTCCTACTCGTTAACTTCGTGCGTCACTTGGCACTCATTGAACTTTTTCTCTTCATCTTCCATAGAAATTTATATTACTTAGTCTCTGCTCACTTGCCTCGGGAAATTACTCCACCGGGAATGTGTGTTTAAATATAATCACAATTACCACAAGATCGCATCAATTCACACACAATGGTCACCCCTTGCAGTTTGTAAAGAAAAGTTTCTGGAAACTGAAATCCAGAGCAGCATCAAAAGCACAAACAAATCAGCAAACCTTGAGGATCCTTTACACCAACGAGATTAAGAAGTGGAAGATTTCCAATCCCATAAAAAGAGCGCGGGCGTGTATGACAAAGTGAGAGTCTGTAATGATGCTGGGAGAGCTTTAAAGCACAAATTCCATCAACCTATGGAGAGACAAAAGTGTCCGACCAACTGTGTCAGTTGGAAATTCTCCAAGACTGGCCGCGACTCATGCCTTGAGATCTTGCCGACAAGAGGCAATGCAAATTGTGCCAGACATTTCGGTGAAACTTTACGAATCATTGGTGCTGGGGTTGAAGGGCATGTTTCCATCACCAAACCGTCGACGATCAAAGATCATTTCATTTCTGACCATGCTAGTGGTGTAATTTCCATTGAATGGGAGATTATCCACCACCATCAGCATCAATTTTCAGGCTTGCCGTTGGGATTGGGATCCCGATAGCTATTGGGATTAGGCTACCAAAAATCCACACCAATCCCAATAAACCTTCTCCCAACAAAATATACATGTAATGAATATGACATTAGTCAGCGCGTTACAAATGTTTTCGGATTGTACTGAGCAGTTCATCTTGCTGTGTCTTAAGTCTGACCTTGCCTCTCTCGAATTCGAGCATTGAGAGCTCAGTTAGTATTATATAGCTCTTAGCTCTTATTCACACAAATTGACACAGTCAGCTTTAGCCCTACTCTATAGCTTTAACAGTCCTAGTTGCTAAAAATAGTGGCTTAATTCGGAGGCCTTCTTGTGCCTCGACTCGTGTTTTGCGCGTGCGTATGAGGCATTGATTGAAACGGGCAATAGTATGGGCTGCGCAGGAACAATGGCTTCAAAAAGAGCCCGGTCCGTGTGGCGAGCTGTTTATTAGCACTGCATTATCCGATATAGGCTTGATTAATACCAAGTGTGCTTGTAGCTCGTACATGCATACACATGCCCCTACAAGCTCTCAGGTGAAAGCAGTCTATCGGTGCAAAATATAGCCATACAGTAGGCCTATTATGCATAATTGTCTAAAATCAGTTAAAGCCCCTATTGCCATTAAGACCAGTATAGTCCTAGGCCTACGTCCGTGGCCTTCGTCAATTCAAAAATAAACACAGATGGTAGCGATAAGCCCCGATGCAGCTTGGTGTAAACTTGCGTACTTTTTAGCTCTAAAGCAGGCTATTGGGATTGGGATCTATTGAGATCCCAATGGAAACTTTCATTATGATTGGGTTGGGATTGGGCTGGAAATTCTTCACAACGGCAAGCCAGTCAATTTTTTAAGAGAAAATCCCTTGAAAGGCAAAATGAATTCAAGTGATAATCTGACAAAAAGGAATGATGGCCACATATTTGCATAATGCAAAATGTTTCGTGTATTTTAATATATCTCTACCTACTTATAATTTGGTTTTAGTAATATACTGTATTTACTCTTTTTGTGACCCAGTCTCTAATACAAACCCCATTTAAGAACGAATAAACTGCATTAATAGACCAGTCTCCAATAAAGACCCACCTACTGGCTGCTTTTTACTTAAAATTGCATCGATCAGTGGGAGAGCACACGCCGTGTGTGTCGATCGTTTCCAACTCCAATGAAGGCTTGAGTGACGTTTACGGCCAATACTCACTAAACTTCAAGCAGTATCGGTGAGCATCAGACTTGAGAACAACCCGGTCTTCGATACTCGATTGAGAGACGACATGGAAGGCAAGGGAAGACGACGTTCGATTACATTATAAACAAAATTAGAAGTCTTGTTACAAGTCTTCGAATAATGTTTCGAAAGCGGCTCGTCGATTCCACGTAACATAAGTTAGAGAATGGAGAAGGAACGAAGAAGCTCTGAAATGCATAGGTAATTCAAGTCGAAACCGCTTAGATTGTGGTGTCAGAAAACTGTTGTCTGATCATTACGAAGCACATCTTGTTGATTGGATAACTGCGAAACTAAACGATTGTCTTCTTGTCTCTCGTAGCATGATAAAACGTGAGGCAGAAATATTTATGAAACAGTTTCAACAGGAAACATTATTTCCTACTAGTAACGGTTGGCTTCAGAAGTTTTTGCGACGTAATCGGTTCAGTTTACGAAGGAGCGCCACTGCCAGCCAGAAACAACCCGATGACTGTGCATCTAAAGTTGTTAATTTTCTTCGTTACATTTGGAGAAAAATCAATAAATCAAAGTTATCACCTTATCAAAGGATATTCTACTGAAAAGCACTGGTAAGTTATCAATTACCTCAAAATGATGTCTCGATAAATTGATAATGTTGCTTTATCTTATTTCAGGTCATGAGAAGGAGCGCTTTACTCTTATACAGATGGGTAAAGCAGATGGCTTAAAGTTAAAACCGTACGTTGTTATTCCACGGAAACATCCCATCTCTGAACTTGAATCTATGACTGGAATTAAGTTCGTTTATGGAGACAAAAACTGGATGGACGATGATCGCACGCGACTATTTGGATAGAATCGTCAGGAGATTTTCTTTTACTAGAAGAGTTATGGCCTGGGATTCGTTCAAAAGTCATACGTCGCAGAGGACGAAATCCCATTTGCGGTCGATGCGAATTGATTCCGCTGTCATTCCTGGAGGATGCACAGGATTGATTCAACCTGCAAATGTCTGTTGGAATAGAAGTGTAAGAACACATTTCCAGAAAAGTTATGATAGCTGGGGGCTGTTTCTCATCTTTTCAATGAATTGTATTACAATGAATGGTAGGAATTTTACAATGTTTCGGTCTCTCGCTTACAAAGCGTTTACAATTATTTGCAAAACAATTTTCCAATAATTGTAGCATTCCGGTTTATCTGTTCGTCATCTATTTTTGTGTGTTTATTTTGTTTTTTTCGCGTGGTGTCATGTACGAGTCGTAGAGCGACGAAGACAATATAACTGATAATTACTTGAACCAGCATGAGCGCAGTTAAAAGCAGCGGATTCATTTTATGGAAGATCCCACGTTTATGGAGCGATTTCGATTAACTCCATCTTGCTTTAAAGCACTACTATCTCGAATTGGTCACTTCATATGAAACCGTGACACACAGATACATGATATGGATCCGACAACTCAGTTATTACCTGCATTGAATTTTTATGCGTCTGGAAGATTTTATCATAATATTGCTGACAGCCATGGGATCTTCAAAGCAGCTGTGTCGGTGTGTGAAAGAAGTGACAACCGCAATCAATGCAGTACTGTTCGACGAAATTATATCATGGAATACTAGTGATACTGTTGCTGATAAATTTTATTCAACTGGCGGATTTCCAACTGTATGCGGTTGCATAGACGGTAGCTTTTTTCTATCAAGGCTCCTCCAAGCAACGAAGATGCATTTGTTAACAGGAAAAGCGGTTATTCCATCCATGCAATTATGATATGCATGGACTGTTGATCAATGCATGGATTGGCGACTGTTGATCTTCGTCAATTCTGCCATACAGTATCTCTTAAGTAGACATACATGTAGTCTTTACCAGCACTGATACCGCGAGCAAGGCATCTGTCATAAATTTCCTTCCATGTAATGTTCTTGTTTTCTCTAATGATGCGTATTTGTAGTAAACGATCCAAACACAGTGTTCTTATTTTCTTTGATCAGTTGCAATAAAGCAAGTTTACCTGCAGCCTGCATCTTGCCGAATGAACAAGCTGAAGTAAGTATCTAACTATCGACCAATAAAACGCTGTTTGTTCATTTGTTGGACATTGTGACAGCCAGCACACGCATTGATTTGTCTTCGAAAACCACGCGATAAACTACGAAAGCTTTCAGAGTCATTCGAGTGTCATGATTTACCAAATATATCTTAGGAGTAAGTAGGATTCCCCTCTTAACGCTACAATGATTGCAAACTACATGAGAAATAAAAAAATTGCAAAATTGTAACGCATTTGTAAACTTTGTCGAATTTACAATTGTAAAATTGTTGAGATGAGAAACAGCCCCCTGGTTGGCAAATGGATCGCATTTCTTTACCTCTGATGGCGACATGAAACCGCAGTCGATTCCGTACCATCATTTGAAATATCAAGTTCAATGAACAAAGTGGAATTTTTGTCGCTTCTGGTGGTTCTGAAGACAACGAAATTGTGTTTTTTAAACCTGGACACCCTTGTCACTCGACCATTGATCTTCTCAGATGTCAAGACGATAATGTTTCTGACAACGAAAACGTGCCGGTAGGCGTTGATGCCAAATGCAGAGACGGACAGATTCAGACGTATGTGACAGTCATTAGTCAAATTATTTAGGGAATACTGTACATCTTTATTGAATGGAAAATAATTGTTTTCTCAAATCTTTTCTATAAATTGGGTCAATGGTGTAAATTTTATTTCAGTTTTAAAGCGAATGAATTCAATTATGACCAACTTCAACCCACTTCAAATTACGATATTGAAATATAAGCCCTGGTCTTCTGTTAGAGTAAATACGGTTTTTTCTGGTACAGAGATTGGATTATATTGTTTTTGATACTTTTGCTTATTTTGTAAAGAATTATGTGCTGTTGCACGGGTCTTTCACTGATGTGTTGTGAATGATGTAGCTCGGTGAGTGGAACGTCGTACAATAAATTAGTAAGCATGGCATCCAAAGACTTTTTTTCATTCGTTACAAAATCACCGGATACGTGGAGGAATGAGGTCAATGCCACAATGAAATCACGACCCTATCCATCGATAGCTCTGAAACTGATTGACATCCTCCGGAGGGGGGTTAGAATCACATTAACTTCATTTTACAACATAATCAGCGAGTAGCCTATACTTTTCATTGTTGCATCGATTTGATTTAACTAGTTCATCGTTGTACTATAAAAAGCAATTCAAAATACAGAGTACCGGTAATTATTATACCGGTAATTACGGTATTACCGGTAATTTATTTTAAGTTACCTTACCGGTAAATTACTGGTAATTTATTGGCAAATTACCGGTAATTTATATTCAATTCCGTATAACTTCAAATCGAGCGCACCAAAATGCTTTGTTTTCAACTAAATACACCCTTGGCTTAATCTGATTCTGATGAAGGCTTGAATTTTGCTCAACGTCTGATTGTTTGTCATAGATATGGCAATTAAGAAATGAAAAATTGACATTTTTAAGAAGTTTGTTGGTATTTCACCCAAATAGACCACAATAATCAAAAGGTTGACGGCAAATAAACATTGTTCAAGGGAAAGGCCACACGCTCTATGATATTTTGTAAATTATACATTGCAGATCCTTAGCTTTCTATAATTACAATCCAGACTACACCTTTTCCATTTCTATTTCAGATCTATCCAAATGTATTTCAGACATTTCCAGATGGATTTCAGATTTCTCCATTTGAATTTCAGATATCTTCAAAGTTGAGTCTCTGATAGATATCTGAAATTCAATTGGAGAAATCTGAAATCCATCTGGAAATGTCTGAAATTCATTTGGAAAGATCTGAAATAGACATGGAAAAGGTGTAGTTGTCAATGTTAGAAGAAGTATGAAATCTATGCGTGGTAAATTTAGATACATGGAGACAATATTGTTTCAAGAAATGTATTTTGATAACTATAATTAGTAATAAATATTACTATAATATGAGAGAGAGAGAGATCATCAATGGAAAGAATATGCAGATATCGTCCCTTGTAGCCACCTGGCAAAATTTGACAATACGCGCGCAGGCTGCAATCATCATAAAGGTGCGTCCAGGCATTGATAAGAGAGCAATAGCGATCGTCTCAACCAATGAGAGACCAGAAATAGCAGATTTTAAATGCGTGTTGAAGAGATAGCAACTAGCGTGGAATTTGATAAATTCAGGCATCCTTTAGTACTGCTAGGGGTTGGTGATGGCAAAGTGAATGGTATAATCACATAATTAGATTGTTTAAGTACATCACTTTGCTAGAAGTGCAAACTGATTCAAGGCAATGACACATGCAGGAACGTACTAAGTGGGCAAAAAGAAATTTTTAATACCTTGCAGAAATAGGAAAAATGGTCGTGCACCGCTTGCGGATTGCTGTGAATTCCTTCAAAATGCTCCAATCGTCACGATGCCTTCAGCTTCGAAGAATTCAGATCATTGTGTATAAGCTTTCTCGATAATGTTGGGCCCTCCGATCATTATTTGAAATGTTAGCAGGCGCACGAAAAAGCACTCACAAACTTCTCTGTAGAACTTGACATTGACTGTGTCTCTTTGTTGTGTGATCCGGTTGATAACAGTCACTGAAGTTTCGCACAATTTGGCGTGTTTAATGTTGAAGTGGCTGCTCATTGTTCGACTGCTATGGTACCTATTATGTCAGCAGATTGCGCCATTTTATTAACGTTACATGTTCCTATGTTTCCTTTCTAGTCAAACAGAAGAAGAGACGACCGGTCTAATTCTGTGGGCAAAACTATTAGCATCGAATAATTCATACACACCTGGTTGAATATATTTATAGTTTAGATACATAAGCTATGATTTACTAATTTTAAGAAACTCTAAATTCTTTAGGCTACCTGAGAATTGTGAGTGCATTGGAAATTTTGTCATAGCAAAATATAATGAGAAAACCCCGAAAAATGATCAATTATGTATCGGTAATTTACCGGTAATTTATTTCAATCTTACCGGTAAATTGCCGGTAATTTACCACTGGCAATTTACCGGTAATTTACCACACTTCAAACAATACTACATAGGGTTCAGGTACTTCTGGTCACTCGGTAGGCTATATAATCACATTATTGACAGACTTAGAAATTTTCAGAAATTAGCTAAATTATAGCTATATGGTTGAGTGTGTTGAAGGAGTTTGGTAAAATTGATCTTTGCAATGAATGCAATTGTAGTGTACGTGGAAGATTTTCCTTTAAAGCAAGCCATTCCAAAATATTTGTCAAATGGTATCACACAATTCTAAATAATTCAAAATGTGATATTAAAGACGGAAGACGACTTCCCAGACACCAGAATTATTCAAGTGATTAGGAGCATTTTAAAGATTGACTGCTTGCATTTGCCATCACCAAAAAGATTGATAAGTAGTATTTACTTAACATTTGATTTTCGAAGACCCTATTTGATGTCTGTATGTAATATGCGATGTCTGTGATGGATGTAATATTATTCACAAAATCTGTTTCACACAAAATGCTTGCGAGAAGTGGCAGAATTCAGAAACCTTTCAAAATAGATAATAATATAATAATCCCTCTATTTGTTCACTTCTGCATGTAAATACAATTCTGTGAAATTGCATGTATTGTAGATAAATCATGCGAATTAAGCATCCGATGACACTAAAGTAAAGAAATACAATAGTTATTCAAATCATGACACAAAATAGAAAGTACGAGTAGAGGAGGCAAATTAAATTATTTGCAAAATTTGATAAAAGAATTGCTGAGATATTTTTCTCATTCTTTTCAGAGGCATACATGAAAACTGGATGGTAACATAGCTTGGAAAAGTTTGCAACAACTGAAAAAATTTCACATGTGACAAGTTATGAAATGACGTCGCTTCCAACAATAACATGAATGAAATGCTTTAATAAAATTGTGATTAAGATAATACTACTACTGAAATGAATAAAGCAACCCTTAAAATCGGAGAGAGAAAAGAAAGAATTGGAAAAGTTACCAAGGTAAAGAAAGACTATCTGCAAACTCTTTCTGTTTACACAGGTCAGGCTTAAACCGTAAAATGCACATAGCCTTGAGCGTACGTAATAAGGAAGCGTTCGTTGACAAGAAAATCACTTTGAAAAGGCTAGCAGCCACTAAAGAGTCACAGCTGCATACTTGAAGATGCCTTGGTATTGCACTCTCTGGTATTCTTGTCGATCTTGGCGGGCACTTGAGAGGGTGTTGTAGCCATCGCGGAATGTGCTATGCAATCCTCTTTGATAGACGCCGACCAGTCCTTCCAATATACTTGCTTCCACACACACTTGAATTGGCAGATTACTTGGGATGGAGATGGAAGTTTGTCTTTCAGAGCGGGCGGCAGAATTCTTCGAGTGCTGAAAACTGTCATCGGTCTCACTGACGTGTAGGCTTTTAAATTGTCCTGTATTTTTCGTCTCAGGAATGAGGCAGCCTCAGAATCGAACAATGAGCAGCCAGTTCATCAATAAACACGCCAATAATGCGATGTTTCTGTGATTGTTATCAACCGGATAACACAGCAAAGAGACACAGACGATGTCAACTTCTATCAAGAAATTGGTGAACGTTTTTTCATGCGCCTGCTATCTTTTTTAATAATGATCGGAAGGAACAACATTATCGAGAAAACTTTTGCACAATGATCTGAATTCTGCGAATCTCAAGGATTCCAATGGGTGCATGCCAACGCACGTCCATTTTTTTCCGATTTTTAAAAAGCACTAAAAAATATTTTTGCCCACTTAGTAAACTCCTGCATGTGCCGTCGTTTCGAATCAATTTTCATTTCTACACTGTAAATCATGAAGTCCTATTCAAATATGAATCTGAGTACTAAACAGAAGAGTGCTAGAATAACCGAACTTAAATTAACAGAAGTAGTAAATTGCTTGTTGAGCACTAATATGATGAAACATCAATGTCAATAAATTCAATGAGTCAGCATGCAGCTAGTAATGATGGCGTGCACTTTGATGTAAAATAGATTATTTATTTATTCCCAGTTGAGATTACCAGGAGTGTGCATTGTTGACGAGTGTGGGAACAAGTGACGCCCATCAAACGGTCAACATAGTTGTTCATAGTTCCTCCAGCAAAATTATCACTCGGGTCGCTTCTGTCTCAGTTGGTAGCGAGTTCTGAGGAAATTACGGTTTGGTGTTTTTCTGCATGTCGAAGTGATACAATGAAACAAGAAGCGATCCTGCAAACCAACCTGTAACATTTTATCGATATCCTTTCAATGAGCCTAAGACATCAATTTGAATCAAAAACATGCTCAACGACAGTGTTTTGAGACCTACCAACGTCTATCATTTTCTCCGACTGCACTTTGAGTCCTGTCAACGTTTGCTATCCTCTCCGACAGTGATTTTAGTCTTGCCAAAGTCTACCCGTTTCAACGACTGTTCTTTGATTCTTCTGTATATTTTATTTATCCAAAGGCATTTGTGCCTAATTGCCAAAGCAGTTCTTCGATGGATGTGCGTATGTGATATAGCGGGTTAGGTATGCCGTATGGCATTTTTCGATATAGTTGAGGTGCTAATCCTATTTGACTCATTAAATGAGCACTAAGATGAGTACGAATTAAGTACTGTGCTTTCGAATCCAAAGAGTTCTAAAATGAATTCTAATATCTTCGAGCTAAAAAAGCACTAGATTCTGGGAGTCATTTCTTAGTCGTAGTTAGTATTACTCAGGCTCAGTACTCTTTCTAGTACTCATTTGGGACTTAATGAATAACACTGCAGCAAAGTGACACGCTTAAACAACCTAATTCTGCGGGTTTGAAGCTTTCAAGTGCTAGATCGAAAAGTAGTCTGAATTTTCAATTTTTCAGTACTGCATGCCCTCGAATAGAGTCAGCATTTACGAGTATATACAAAAGTCATATAACCGAAGAGTTGTATTCGAGAAAGCACGGTTGGATCCGCATATTCATGTCGGCTCTGATTAATTACACAACGAAGTGAATTAGATATCACCAAATTGAATTGAGACACGACACGGTAAAAAATTCGAAGGATCCAGGAAACGGAAGATACCAAAGTGAAACAGCTACCCTAGTGGAGAATCCTGTAAATAATTAGGTATCCTAAAGTCATGAACGAATAAATATAAATAAATAAGAGAGAGAGAGAGTAACATAGAGTAACATACCCCAGTAGAGAGTAGGAATTGACGAATAAAGGCTAGCCGACGCAACTTAAGACGGGAAGGGAAATTAATCAAAACTTATAATCAATTGTTATTTTTACAATCTAAGAACTAAAATGAGAGTTCGTCATGGATTTGACGAGAAGCTAACTAAAAGAAACAAATGGTGAAAATTAAGAAACCCAAGAAAGCAAAATTAAGTTTGCTATGTATGGAGTCATCAGGGAGGAACCATGGCTGCATGAATCAAGGTTTACTAAGTAAGGAGTAATAGGTTCAGTTTCAAAAGAGGCAGCCGGCGGACTCAGACAAAGAACTCCTAATTTTAATCACCGTCATCAATGAACCTTATATCTCCATTTTAAGCGGCACACTAGCAGTTGCAATTCTGAACTTTTGCCAATTCCATTTCAGGCATTAACAAACACGTTTCAATTTCTCATTCTTATTGTAAGTGTTGCTATGTGTGGAAGACTGTCAAAATTGGAAATGGATGCAGTGTCTCTTGGTAACAGCGTGAGTAATTGGATTTGGCTATTTCCAACTAAATTCCATCTCATTAAAGCAAGCAAATGAAATGATTTGACAGACAGAAAATCACTGCGCGTCTTGGTGTATCTAACACATTTATCGAGATAATAAAAATCCCATCTAATATTTGCTTCTTTTCCGATTTCATGTCCACCTGTTTTAAATTACCAGAAAATGGCCAAAAACTGACCGGAAAAATGAATACAGCACCTACAAAGATCATAAATATCATGCTTTCCGATGCGATGGAATGTGAGAATGATGACCAGCCACATAAGGAATAAGTGTTTGCGTGCATGTGACCAACTTCGTGTGTTGACTAACGGTCATCGTCTAGCACTGCAAAGATCGATTTTCACAGAAATTATAGTTACTTTGTAAATCGAATATTTGCAAACAATCGTCACACGTGAGAATTTGAGATTTATTTTTCAGTTGATTAATGGTCTTGGATTAAGTCCTGGAGTGGGATTATGCACTGCATGTGATACACTGTTTTCACAGGTAAGTCAAAACAACAGAAGTATGCTATTCTTGTTGCTCAGTTATTATTTTCAAATGAGTAGAACAAATGTTTAAACGAGTTTACATTGCATTCTATATCACTTTCTTTATTGATTGTGCAAGTCTGATTGGCTAAGTTCCGATTGTTGAAACTATGCTTTACACTGTAAACTCTAGGGCACGAAAATTCGTTTGAATTAGGCACGAAATGTAGGCATCAATTCTCGCAACACAAGGCACGAGTAGGCACGAAGTTCATAGTGCCGAGTGCGTGCCCATTGATTTTTCTTTCGATTTCATTGGATGAACAAATATTTGGTTTGGTGCCTATTAGTGCCTAGTGGCGCCTACTGGTGCCCCGAGGCACTAGAAAGTCACCAACTAGGTGCTAACTGGCGCGAAATTTCGGCTTCGTGCCGAAGTTGGTGCCGTACAGTTTACAGTGTAAATGCAAACTTTACATCGCATTCTGCTCTACTTTTACTTTGTGATTGAAAGACCATACCTGGTTTTCCTGTGGGAGCCCTACATTCGTCCTTGCAATAAATATAAAAGCTTGCCGCTCTCTTTTTCTGTGCTATGTGATGTCATTTGAAGCAACATGCCTGTTCCATGTAGAATGCATAGGCCGATGAAATAGAAATTCATGATGTAACGTTCTCCTGCCAATTGAAAACTGGGGAGCATATCAATAACATTATCAGTACCTGCAAGTAGTCTGTGCGCCACAAAAATAATCAGTAATCTGGGTTACACTACTGAATCAATTCATCAAAGTGTATGACGCCCTCGTCTACAATCGGATGCTCTACGCGGTCTTGAGTGGATGGGGCTTTACATCTGTGACAGACAAGACCCGTCTCGCCAAGTTTGCGAAGCTCGGAGTCGTCGAAACTGTAAACAACCACTTATCAGACAATTTTTCAGCCAAATCAGTATTTTGGCTAACCACTAAGCCTCTGAAATACGACGCTGTTCACACACTCAACGATCGTCTGGTACCATTAGGGAAACGTGTGAAGCCACCATCAATGCTACCACGAACCGTCATCTTTTAAGCCACCCTCCGCGGGTATGTACAGTACCTTTAGTCTGGTTAGTACTCCCACTATCTTTCCCGGATAGCTCTTCCTCCTTTAAAAGGCAGTGCTTCCACAGAACTCCTGCTCGTCAGTGAATGAGTAGGTAATTACTGGTCGTCGTGCATGCATACGGAAAAGGATTCATATCACAGCCGACACTTCATGCATCAAGGCAGATGAGAACCAGCCTCCTTCTCCCTTTGAAGGACAGTTGCAACTCTTTGTCTACGTCGACAAAAGTCAACTCCCTATCAAAGTAAACTAGAAGTTCAATAATGATCAACCAGAACATCATTGTAAAATCCGACAGGTAGAGGCATGATGTTGCAACGACATAAGTCTCTCTTATCAAAGGACAGGTAAAACTTTCATTGCACCACGCCAACCCGAGGGTCAGCTCCCTCTCCAGTGGACTGGATGATCAACCGAAATTAATACATCGTGAACACCTACCGGAGACTTGCAGTCGTCGGACTAAGATGTGGCTATCAACCGGTGCAGATACTAAGACAGATTTTCGCTCGCATAGGTCCGGAGCCGGAGAAAAAGTTTGGTGCAGTGTATCGGGTCAAGTGTGCGGTGGAAGAATACGGATGAAACTATATGGGAGAGACTGGGAGATCTGCGGAGGAGAGAGTGAAAGAACATGATCGTAGGAATATGTGAAATCTGGATGATTCTTCAGAGATAGTGAGCCACGTGGTACAGGCAAGTCATGTCATGGATTTTCTGTCTGTGGTTATCTAGGACAGAGCAAGGACATGCAAGGAGAGAATGATAAAAGAAGCTTTCTGGTTTAATAGTGCAGGGATGGCAATAAAATAAAAATTTCCTATAAGACAGGCATATGACACAGTGTACTACCTACATGTATTATCTAATGTAGAGCTGGTTTGATTACTCCTATGTATCTATATTTCATTTGCCTTCTTTATTTTCTTATCAGCTATCATATTTTTTATTTACTCAGTTATTTTATGACTTTTTCGAGCTTAATTTGGTTACGTGTTTCTACATGCTTCTTTCCGGTTTGTTCGGAAAGTACCGAGATGATTCTGTTTCCTCCAACAGGACGATTCTTCTTTTTTAGTGCATTGATTTAATTGTGTATTTATCATTATTGATAGCAAATGACCACTGACCAATGCATGTCGTTACAATCACTATAGCGTGACAGCGACGCTGCTGAATTGCATATGGCTTTATATGATGTGAGTTTTTCCTTTGTCAATTGGCTAACAACGAATCCCTATCCTTCTATTCCCCAAATGTAGTTAGTTATACTAGTATATTTAGTTACTGAACTATTCAAAGAAAACGCAGCGATTCGTGCTTTCATGCTTCCTTAAGTGGCAAAATTTGTAAAAATCAGCCAGCCAGATGGCGTCAGGAGCCTAATTGATTTTACTTGTATATATTACGATTTTCGCCTCGTAGGAGGCTTTGAGCTGTGAATGATTTCAAACTGTACCTTACCTTATGAAACATGAAACTACATGAAGACAATCTGCTTTACATTCAATAAAATAGTTCAAAGCAGGTGATGCAATCGCATCATCTTCTGATGTTATTAATATAATATTATATTCAAGCATGACAAAAGTGCAATTATATCAAAAAGCTGCGCTTTATGTTTGCCAATAAATATAAAGGTATGCACCTGTCAATTTCAATGCATAAACTTTTTTATGAGCTCCCTGTAATGTTTTTTGTCATGTAAATAAAGAAATTTCAGGAAAGAGCACGGTGTAGCTAATTTCTATTTGCCTTACCACATTCATGTCTAATTAACATTGTGAAATGCTATTTAATGAAGAAAGTCATGTATTAATATAAATATCGATAAAATAGTGCAAATTTTCAATAGTAAAGTATTTATTTGAATTATGGTGTTACTCACTCATTTCCCGATTGATTAGTTTCTTTAGTTTTCATAACTATATTTCTTCATGAAAAGAGCTAGTTCAACAGGAATAAAGTTTATTGAAGGATTTGTCCTTAAGGATTGCTTGGGGTTTAACGTGATTGGGGAGCAAAACTGGCTTGGCCTGGTGATTTAATATCTTAATCAATCCTATTTTGCGACAAATTGCAAAGTGCAGTGTAGTAAAGAAAGTTCAATTTACCTGTGTACATTTTCTTGAGATTCAATAGAATATAGCCAGGAACTTCGTGATGGATTATCTTCCACTTCGTTAGGCAACAAGTCATCCGCAGCTCATCTTCGTATCAGCCCTCACGACGAGAGCTGAGTCCACTTTCTTTTGGTTTGGATTTCTGAAGAAGATATCTTTACTGAGTTCGAACTTATCATGGTACGGTTGAATGAAATGTCGCCCAAAAGGGCAGTCAAGTTACAGACTCTGAAGGCAGGCTCATAAACGGCATCATAGGCATGATAGAAAAATCATAATATTCTTAAGCTTGGTGTACCGGTGTCTGTTCCTTGTCCGGTGCTTAAAGCGCAGCGTTTATTATCGCTGTGTACTAAAGAAGTTCAGTGTTCGTTCAAAGGAAAGTGCATAAACCAGATTGATTGGGGACCTACATTACCCAACCTTTTCTTCGGCTATACTAGAAATGAGTATCTCTACAGTCATTGACAAAACTCTGTCCTCTTGCATTATTTATGTGTGGACGATGTTTCCGTTGTTGGACCTGACCGAAACTCCTTCGATCGATTTTTTCAAAGCTTGAGCTCAGTATACATCCTAATTTATGCTCTACCTGTGAGTTGAGGAAGGACGATTGCCTCGCATTCTTTGATGTGAAGGTGAAACATGACTTTAGTGGCCTTATGCCTTTGTCAATACATCGCAAGTCAACATCGTTTGGAATATATGCGCATTTGAAGAGTTTTGTTCCGATTTGCAGCAATGTGGTGTTCATCAATACTTTTTTCAGCAGGCCAAACTGGATTTGCTCCCCAATTACTATAAACTACCAATAGCCATCACAAGACAATTTAGAACGTGAAGCAACTTACATTTCGGCTATACTGTAGTAAGTGCTTCAACCGAACTTTGCAAATTTTTCGGTGTACCAGTGCAATCAGGAGCAACTTCACTGTAAATCGCTGGATACGAAAATTACATACAAACATACACCAAATTCGCATGCAATTTAGAACTAACATTTGATACGAGATTTTAGTATGTTTACAGAGATCTGGCATATTTTTCATATGAAATCTAATTTACTTTCGTATGTGATTGGTATGCAGCGATACGAACTGTTCTATCTGTGATTGGCTGTTTTACAATGAAATACGAGTTATTGGCAGTGTTGGGCATCGATAAAAAGAAATTTAGTTCCGTTAACTTTGTTCCGTTAATTAAAAAATGCAGTTCCGTTAACTATAATCCGTTAATTCGGGAGTAAAGTAACGGAAGTTAAAGAAAGTTAAACCGTTAATTCGTTAAATTTTATGGTATCTTTAAAATTGTATTTTAGTTAACATTGTGTCTTCACAGATAATTTTCCTGCTGTTTTTAGTTTTATTTTTCTTCGGCTAGGGACCCATACACCTCTTGTGAAAACTTATAAGCCTACATCTTTGCTATCCATGCGGCCTTTCTCAAAAAAGACTTAAATCACATTTAAACATCTACATTAAATATCTGTAAAATCTGTAGAAAACAAATGAACGGTAGTTACACAGAATGAATAACGTAAGAGAATAGTTGCGCGCGATTTGCGAGTTTGGTAAACGAAAGTTAATTAACAAAAACAGCCAGTTTTAACTAGGTTAAATATTGAAAAATCAATCAGTATTAAACAGTTTAACAGGATTAATGATATTTACACTTATTCCTACAAACTTCAGGGTACTAGTCAAATGCCCTTATTCCCGCGCATGGATAGCAAGCATTTCGGAGCATGTGCGTAGACGAAATAAGACCGCATTGGGGAACAGAATCAATTCTTGTGACCTTGTATGACTGCGCTCCTGACACTGTCTGCCTCATTGTGTGAAGAGAATAGTTTCACGCAAATACCGATGCGAATTGCGAATTCTGTAAGACGCCGCGCGTTGTTGTCAGAGTGCATGATGAACGAAGGTGATGCAAGTTAACTCAGCCTTCAAAAGTCTGTATGTATAGTTGAGTTGACATCATGAGCTGAGCTCTCAGTCGCATATTTATTAAAAAAAGCTAACGGATTAAAGGACTTCCATGTGAGTAACGCAAGTTAAACTAATCGTTAACTTTTTTTAGCAAGTTAAAAAGTTTAAAAAAGTCAACTTCAGTTAATTAACGGATTAACGGAAGTTAACGGATTGTGCCCAACAGTAGTGAGCAAACCTCCACAATAAACACAGCGCCCCCCCTCGGGAGAGATAGCCTTGACCGACCGTCCAGGTTGACTTGGGCGGTCGACCAGGTTGTCGTGTTAGAGATTCAGATTTTGGAAATGGGTGAAAACCGGCAAAGTTAGAATTTGTAAAAATGGCGTGCGACCGAAGGTTCGGATGTGAAAACGGAGGTCAGATTCGGATTCAGCGTCAAATTCTGCATCGGCATGGTGAATTTGAAAGCCATAGGAGAGAAAAAATTTTGAGGACGTCCCCCCCCCTCGTCAGCGTTGCTTCCAACTTTGGTTCTAGAGATCGTAGAAAGTCGTGCGATAGCTCGTTTGAAAGCTAAGAGTGAGACAAATTCAGTGAAAGAAACGGCTTGTCCATATCTGCCTTCGTTTAGATTTCAGACGCCATTGAAAATTTTGGAAATTGGTGAAAAACGACAGAGTTAGAATTTTCCAAAAACAGCTCTATCACAGCAACTATCTTTGAATCGTATAAGTGACGGACGCACGTTCTCTCAGCTCATCTATCCTACTTTTCAACTAGAATGGTAAGTCGGAAAACTTCCCTCCACCTCCTTTCTTGAGTGTTAACCTAATCGCATCTTTCCGCTTTCAGGCTTCTACATCACTTACCAGACTAGATGCTGATGTCCAGACGGTGCAAGGTTCGCTACAATCAAGCCATCTACTGTTGAGACTGGTGGAGGAGACAACACAGGTACATAATCCTACACCGCTACAGCGTAAATTTAGACAAGGCATACGCTATTACGATCATGCTATAGCACTGGAAACGGGAATGATCCCTTCCACAGACGTGAGTGTGAAGAGGAATCAGTATGGAGACTACGTCATCATTCCTGTAGCTCCATACATACGTCGCCAGCTTGACATTATTGAAGAATTTGTGACACTAAATATGGATATCCCTACTCCCCTTGACGAAGTGTGGAGAGCAAGAGATGACAAGGATAAACCATATAAAAAGATATGGGAAGGTGAACGACTTTCTCTACCACTATCGCATTGGTGTTCTTACTATCGAAAGAATGGAGAACAAATAACACCCATCAGGTGTGAAGAGCTCGCAGAAGGCACTTGGAATATTCGTTTCACAATAAGCGGACTATATTATGGCTATCATAAGGATAATAAATTGGCCTCTATAGCAATGCATACTCAATCCATCCTATATATACCAAAGCAGCCAGATGTTAATAACATTATTGATCAAATCCTCAACGAGAGCGGTGAGAAGCACAAGTCAGAGAAGAATGTTACCAAAAAACGCAAATCAAAGAAGGAGAATCGCTAATCCTTTCCTATCGCTACCTTATGACAATTCGCTGAGTGTCGTAGACGTGGTCTTATCAGATACATTTTACTTCTTCGCTGTCATCCTGTTATTTGTGTATTTTGTCGTGAACAGTATCGTTGCACTTCTTCATATTGTAATATGTTATAGGATTTTTCATCCGATGAGTAAAACTATGTAATTTTCTTTTTAGTCATCCACCATCATTTTTATGGATTGTGAGGGTGAACCTGTACAGGAGCTCAGTGCTATTGCCATGGACAATTGCTCATATCAGATTGTTAGTTTCTATCATCATCATGCCAAGTGTGATCCCAAAGCTGATGGATGGGCGAGAAAACATATTCATGGACTTAATCAACAATATTTACAAGACTTTGGTCTTCCTAGTGAAAGTGCTCTTCTTATTGACTTTAAAAGATGGCTAGCATCCTTCAATGTTGTACGTATCTTTTGTAATGATCCCTCCAAGGAGAGAAAGCTTTTTCCTAATCTAGTCATTAATGATATTCTACTTCCACCTTGGGATAGTAGAGTTAATCAACACTATCATGAAGTTACGAAACGTTTCAAGGAATTGAGTGTTCCCATTTCAAATGTTCGTTGTAGTAGTTACATTTATAATCAATGTTCTTTTCCTCCTTCCCTCAACACTGCCAAAGTAAGGTTTGGTTTTTATTGCTCTCTGTATGATAGTTACCAACTGTATCTATTTTATTTGTTTCAAACCCAAAATTTGTAATGCATGCTTGAAGAAGTCATTCAATTAAAGCTTCATGTAAAGCCTTGCTGTTTTTCATGCAATTGGAGGGATAGATGCAGGATGACAATGTCTTTCTCAAATGATTGAGGAACATTGCGTTTTCATAGGCAAAGTTTAAAAGGTACTATTCAAGATTATGTGATAACATTTCATAAAGATGAGATTAACATCAAATCAGTTATTGGTGATAATAGCACACTATTTTTGAAGTCAATGGATACGTTTTCTGATAAAATTGTAATGGCGCGATTAGTTGCGAAAATTCATTTCAGTCATTTTGGGAAAGAAGAGGTAGAAGATCGTTTCTTCCACTTTGCTTCCTATTCAATGGAAGTTGTAGATAATCCTGAAGAATTTTTTGAAAGACCTATGGGAAGAATTGCTCAACGTCTTGATGCATTTAACCATCATGGTAGCAGTCTAGTGATTGAAGCAATTTCACCTATTCACATTCAACTTTCTATAAAAGAAACTTAAAGATGCAATGGTACTTGATCGTAGCACAATTGGTTTTCGAGTTATGTCTACTTACTCTCGAAGTATATTCCTTCTGTACATGCGTCTATTATTTAGAAAAGGCTAGCAAGTTCATGTCGTCAAAAAGACTTGCTTTAGAAGTTGTTAGTAAGAGTGAAAATATGTGTGATGTATGTAAGCGAAAGGACGGAAGTGAAAAACGCATCTTTAAGAGATGTAAGCATACTTTCTGCCAGCGCTGTTTCATACGCTGCTGTATTCAACTTTGTCAATGTAGCCACTGTGACATAGCTCATTTTGAGTGTCGCTTCTGTCAGTAAAGCTAGTACCTATGCAAATATGGAAAACTCAAGTTGTGACAATGGTAAAGAGACAAAAAGCAAGACGTAAAAGTCGAAAGTCTTCAAAATTTTCTGGAGCCATTCGAGCTCTTCAACGAATGAAAGGAAATCATCGATACAATGCTGTACGACATGCTAATGATAAATTTGTTCGAGAAATTGTTTCTCATGTGAGAAGTTTGAGGACAAAGAAATTATCACCACAACAATGAAAGTTACTTAAGCGATATACTACAAAATTGCGATTCATCTCCAATCCTAAAATCACCCTCCAAAGAGAGAGGAAAACTCTGACACAAAAGGGTGTTTTCCTTTCAGCAATACTTCCGATGTTAGCTCCTGTACTGGGCAACGTATTGGGTAATATCTTTGGCTTTAAAGGTTAATTATGCAAATGTTGAGTCTCAAAGTATTAAAATGGATTTCAGACCTCAATGTGATGAAGTTCTGACTGCATCAGGTCCATCCCATGCAGGTAAAACTGTTTTCACTCTGAATTTGCTGGACAAAAGAAAAGAATTGTTTAGGGAACCTATCAATCGAATTTGGTGTTTATGGTATTTATTTTCAGGAATTGCAAAGTCGCAACTTTATTCGACATGAAGGAATGATTTGAAATATTCAGTCTCAACTCTGGTCTAATGAATGTTGTGGATGTATTGGATAAATTAAAAAAAGAATTAAGAAGAAAGAAAGATGTTATGTTCAATGTTAGCACATCACACAAAACAAGCTTTAATATAATCCCATATCGCAAAATTTTTTTCCTGATGGGAAAGAAGCCGCATACGATGCCTGAATACGCACTATTATGCTATCTTTAAATCTCCACGAGATAGAAGGTCAATTTGAATTTTTAGCGCGACAAGTTTCAAGAAGAGGTTTCAAAGCCTTAATTGAAATTTTTTAAGCAGCAGCAAGAAAAAACACACGGGTTACTATTTATTGATTTGAATATGTGCAATTGACTGCTTTACAGCAAGTAAAGCAACCTCTAGCAAATCAAATTTATAAGAATGAATTAAATTATCAGGAAAATGCACATATTAAGGATCCATGTCGCGCAGTTTTATTACAATGAGAAACTGCTGAAGAATTGAAAAGTTTGAAGAATACGATGCGTGACTGTGTTTCGACTTCTACACCTTTTGCATCTCGTGCACATGCGATAGCTCTTTTCAACAGCATTAAACCATATATCAATGTGAATAATAGAGGTGAAATCATTACAGATGATGATAAAATTTTTAGCGCTTCGTGTTATGAAGACTTGATTCAGTATGCAACGCGTAGAAAACGTCGACAAGGTTATGTCCCACATGGTTGGCCATATTTTCTTCAACTATTGAAAAAGCATAATGTTCCAAACTTTCCATTGAATAATGAAACATTGAAAGAACTTGATTCTACTTCAGAAGTTGATACTACTTCAAATGTTAATTCTGTTCCTAAAATTAGGAGTGTTACAATGCCAAGAAATTGGTTTAAGAGTTCACCTTCTACATCTCCATCCACAATTACTAAGAAAACAAGAGGAAAAGAACGACGTAGATCTACATCCTCTAGGCAAACAAGAGAGGAGACAGACGTAGAAGATCTCCACCAAAGAAATATATGTTCTCAGACTATTAATATGAAGCAGATGTGTTGCATGCCATGTAATGAACCGCCGGAGGTGCATGTTGATGTAACATGTACGTGCTGTGCCAGCTCTTACAGTGAGACTCCTAAGCAATGTGAACATGAATGTAAATCTGCTAAATCTTGTGGCTGATGTAAGTGTAAAAAGGCAAGAAAGCAAAAACATGAGAAGAAAGAGAATGAGTCAGTCGTCATCACATGAACTTTTGAAGTCAATATACTATGATGTAAAACATCCAACAGGATTTGCATCTATAAAGAAATTGTTAAAAGCGAGTGGTCTTCCGCAATCACAAGTTAAACAATGATTAAAAGGTCAGGCTACCTATACACTCCACAAACAAGCGAAAAAGAAGTAACGTACCCGTCATTATATTACTCATGACATTGATGGACAGCGGCAGGCAGATTTGTGTTGCCTCTATTTCAAAACATAACTCGGGAAATAATTTTATTTTGACAGTAATTGATGTTTTCTCGCGATATGCGTGGGCTCAACCTTTAAAAAAAAGAAGGTAAACGAGTAGCAAAGGCATTCCAGTCAATTTTCCAAGAGGGTCGCATTCCAAAGAGAATTCAGAGTGATCAAGGAAAAGAGTTCGAAAATCAGCATGTGGGAAGATTGTTTTAGAGATATGACATTGAGTTGTTTAGTGTAAAGAGTGCCTTGCCTATAAGGTTGCATTAGTTGAACGTTTTAACCGCACATTAAAAAATCGCTTGTGGCGACATTTTACTGCCAACTTCACACTAAAATGGACAAAGATTCTACAAGATACGGTAATGCCTACAATCACTCTGTGCATCGCTCTATCGGACTTAGACCAGCAGATGTGAATGCTGACAATGTAGATGAAGTGCGTAAAACATTCCAACGTAAGCTCAATAATGCAAAAAGTGATGTAAAAATAGGAGATAAAGTTCGCATATCAAAAGTGAAGAGTGTTTTTGCCAAAAGTTATCTCCCGAATTGGTCAGAAGAAATTTGTACAGTTTTAAACATCAATAAAAAAGACTCTCCCACAACTTACAAGTAAAAAAGATTACGATAATGAAGAAATAGATGGCAGCTTTTACCGTGATGAGATTGAGGTAGTCACTGAAAGTGAAACATATTTAGTAGAGAAAATCATCCGTTGCAAAAAATGTCAAGGTGAAGAATGGTGTCTTGTTAAATGGCTCGGTTATCCTTCAAGTATGAACTCCTGGATGCGTCGTGCTGACATTTTTCATCAAAGTGATCGCAAGTGATCTATGCAAAACAATAACTTGCGAGTTCAAGATTTAAGTAATGAATACGACTGCATCGTTTTATTCACGTCACTCGTATGTAAGTGGCGCCGGTACAATTTATAGTGGTGCTCTCCGTCAACGTGGAGGTAGTATATTTGGTTCCCTGAAATCTGTTGTAACTCCTCTCTTATCTACTGTCGGAAAAACTTTAAAACGATCTTTTCTAAGTAATGCTGTTGGCTTTGATGGCGATGTTGTCAATGATATTGCCAGTGGAAAAAATATAAAGAGTACTATACTAAGTCGTGGGAAGGAATTCGGTTTAAGAACATTACAGGAAGCCTTAACTCTTAATCGACAAAAGAAAGCACCTAAACGATTGAATGTTAGAAGAAAAAGAAAACAGCGCGGAGCTGGTAAGAGGCAAATTTCACGCAAATCTAAGAAAAGGGATTCACGCAAACGCCAATTACTTCTAATCATGGAGTGTAAAACTTCAAATTTTTGTTTCTTTGATCAACAAGCGATACAGACAGATATTCTTAGTCAAAGTATTGTAGATTATCATCCTTGAACTGCTGAGAATACTGGCCCAATTGAATTTGTCATTCCTGGCGCCAGTGATGACTACATTGATTTAAGTTATGCGATGGTTGATGTGCGGTTCAGAATTCAGCAAGCAGATGGTACTAACATCGATGCTTCACATAAAGTTGGTCTGAACAATTTACCGCTGGCAACACTATTTCGTGATGTTTCTCTAACTATTGGAGAGCAACAGGTAGAAGGTGGACAAAGCGATTATCCCTATAAAGCATATTTCAATGCCCTATCACAGTTTCATCCGTCAGCACAAAAGAGTCATATGGAAGCAATGGAATGGTATAGAGATCAAGCAGCACAATTTGATAGTGAGACAAACGCTGGTTTTGTAAAGCGATCTGCTTTGATTAAAGATAGTAAAGTATGTCAGCTATATGGTCCACTAAATCTTGACTTCTTCAGACAGTCAGAGTTTTTACTCCGTAATACCAGCATGCGAGTCAAACTTACATTGAACAAGCCTGAATTTTTGTTGAATGCATGTGCTAAAGTTGTCAATTTTAAAATCCATGTGGAAGATCTTACGCTATACATTCGTCGAGTGGTAGCTAATCCAAGTGTAATTAGAGGACATTCTGAGGGTCTTAACCGGAGCAATGTTATTTATCCCATTCAACATACAAAGCTTCTCACATTTACTATTCCTAAAGATCAAAAAAGTTTTATGAAAGATGTGGTTTATTTCCATCAGAAGCACCAAAACTCCTAATGGTAGCAATGGTTGAAAATGATGCATTCAATGGTAATGTCAAGAAGATTCCTTTCAACTTCAAACACAACAGTTTGAGCGAAATTGCTTTACGTGTAAATGGTGTCCGTCATCCTGGACCGCCCTATAGACCAGACTTCTCTTCTTATCAATTTTTGCGTATCGTATTGTACTTCATTTTAAAACATTTGCATGTACGTCGATTTAAATCTGTTATTCAAAAGTTTTCATGCAACCCATCTTCTAATGAAAAGATGATTTGTAAGTTCTATAATGATTTGAAATAAAACATCATCATATTTGAATAAAAATTGTTTTTATTTCACAATCCGCTTGGTATGTAGATATTTGATTAAATGGTCTAGGATTGTATCTGCTTGCACTTCTGATTTTAGTCCAGTAATGATAACTTTACTCTTGTGAAAGATTGCAATATGTACAGGATTCCAACGATTAATGAGAGCTGCAGGAAAAACTTCTGGCTCATAACACAAATTGTAGCTGCTGCCATGAATCTTCGAAAACGATACATTTTCACTCAATTGAGTAGAGATCACCATATTGTTCACAGTCAGATTCGACATCGCACACTTCTCCCTCTTCCATGTCCGGCGTAGTAGCTTCTGCAGTTCTAAGCGCATTTACCGCGCCGATGAATGAGAAAGGGCGCCAAGAATTTGTACCTTCCTGTTTGGAAAGAGTTGAAGGTTCCGTAAATTGCTCATCTTCACCACTAACATTTGCGGTCGACCCGGATAATACTTGCTGTTTGGAATTTGTTGATGTAATGTTGCGAGATCGATTTTGGTATAGAGTCTGATGCGGCGGAGAATGTTGACGATGGTGTAGCGATGACGTCTCATGATGAAGAAATGAGTAAATAGAGCGATGTATCTTCCTTTTATACTTTTCCCAACTACCTTGATGAAATGTGAAGCAGATAGAAAGTTGGGAATGATAGATTTGTATTCGTTGCTTTTTCAGTCGCAACCATATGCGATTTCCTATGCGTGAATGTCGTTTCATATAGAAGTATTTCAAGTTCTTCATGATATGATTTAGGCACTGAAAATGTCGATATAATAAAGCAAATTCTCTCCTCATATTTCCAGTATAGTCTTTGAAATAAACGTTTTGATCATAATCAATCTCAACATGTTGTAGGGAATCTAATTTCCAACTCTTCATGATGGAGTGTAACATTGTGTTGAAGGTGGTGTCTGATTAAGATTTGCATAGCAAAGCGATGAACTCTCGATGAATAAATGACATAATGGAGTGATGTATCCATCTTTTATATTTTTCCCAATTGTATTTGCGAAATGAAAAATAGATTGAGGAATCAGAATGACAGATTTGAATTTCATTTCTGTAATGTTGAAGCCAAACTTGATTACCCAAAGAGATGAATTTTAGCGTTTCAAAATATTCCAAATCCCTCATGATGTCGATAAGATTAAAAAATTGTCGCCATGTTAATGTAATTCCTCTCGATGTATTTCCATGAGAATTTTTGAAATGAACGTTTCCATTGCGATCAACTTTGATGTATTGTTGAGAATCCAAAATCCAAGTCTTCATGATGTTATGCAAATTGGTAATATACAGGTATAGATCACCAGAATATAAAAATGTCGTTTTACCATATTTTGCTTAGCAATGCATCAACAAATAGATTTGCTAGTAATAGAGCCGCTATCTTTTCCACTCCCATTGATAATATACAACAGCTGAATGGAGAGTGGAAAGTAGGGGTCATACAACTTGTTCACAGTAACTGTGTCTATACTTTTGATCACGAGTCGATGACTATGTATTAATATGAGACGCACAGCTGCTTACCAATGTGAAAAAGGCTGCCGAGTATACATTCCACAATGGCCAAAGAAAGATCTTCTATCATGTCAGAAATTCGTATATGATTTCCTGAATACAGCGTGCGAACACATTGTCCAATTTACTCCACACAATGATGATCATAATTATGTACATCATGTAGTTAAAGATTGGATTGTTGCTTTGAGTTCCAGTTTAAGAAATGATTTAGATTACCTCGATAGCACCTTAACAAGCTATGATAATTATAACGTTAATTACCACCCAAGTGGTCATAAACAGTTAATATATCGAGAGGACGCTTATTATGTAGATCTTATTCCAAAAAATGAGAAGACGTTGGTGAAGAAGATTGTGATTTAGCCAATAAAGACAAACATGACTCTTGAAACATTATTGAAGAAATTTAATTATCTCCTTCGAGTTGATGGTAAACAAGTGGCAACATTGACTTATATCAAATCATCTAATCTGATTGCAATAAGTAAATTAAATGATGATGATCCAGTATTAGTTTTTTCAAAAGATTTTCATCAATTCTTACGACATCGTTCTGCAGCTGTTCATGGAAAATTTGATATGGAACATTTTCCATGTGAAAGGTTAAATCAATTTGATACAGAATGGTCCGTATCTTTATACAGAAAGTGTATAGAGCCTTTAGGTGGTATCTTGCATGAAACAAGAGTGTTGATGCCTCGCATTATTACTTCAGTTAAATTGGTTGTAGATTATTTGAATGAAGTGATTAATGAGCAACATATTTCATTTTCTGAAAAAGAAGGTGCTCTGTCTCTCACTGTAAGTTGGAAAGATATTGAACTAATTATGGATAAAACTCTAATGGGCATTTTGGGATTTGAAAAGTGGTACTGTAACCAAAGCTAGCGCAGGCATGTCGCTATCGCGTCGTATTAACTATTTTCAGATATATTCCAATATTGGTGAAGATGTACGTGTGGGAGATGTTGAAACTCCACTGCTAGCAATGATACCATACCAGCCAAAAAGCTGCAGTATTTTATTTGAGCATACTTTCAAGAAAGGCATTATACAAATCTGAAATCAAACTACATCCCACAAATTGATATTGCAAATTTACGACGATGCTGGTGCGTTGATTCCATTTCATAAAGATGCTGTGACAAGTATCACACTCCATTTTCGAATGAAGAATTAATGCAAAAGTGTGGAAATATATGTTTCCAATGTGAATGACATAGAAAGTAAAAATAAGGATTCATTTCTAATTTACTTAGCCAGTAATGCTTCTATGAATAAATTTCCCAATAATAAACCATCAGACTATTGAGTAGAATTAAATCGTCCATTATTTCTAGAAGGTGAATAGGAAGCTGGTGTTTCCAGAATTTGTTGTGATAATAATATTCAGAATGCGAATGAATTGGAAGAAATGGTATTGACTCCTCGCACCTATGATGGAATAACGATGAATAATACATTCCAGTTCCCATACAATTTAACGTCAGATGGAAAGTTGAACTATGAATGGATTCAGATAAAATTAGATTATTATGGTCCATTTGGGGAATTATGGTTATTTGGAAAATTATTAATGCATTCAATAGTGGCAATACTTCCATCATGAAGAATGATGATCAGAAAGTTTATGAGTTTACTATCTATCATTGGAATGGGAGACAGTTCCCTCGCTTTCATTCTTTTACTAAAGGTCTTACACTGAGGTTAGATAATGAATTCTATCCACATCTCGGTTTTGGGCATGGTCTATATCTAACGTCAATTGCTACTGCAAATGTTAAAAAAGTCTATTCAAATCCAATAAACAAATTTCACTATAAATTTAAAATATTTGATGAAGATGTTGTAGAATGCGAAGAACGCATCATTTTGAAAAAGCGTGGTGTCAAGCCTTTGACACTTATTGAGTTAGTAAGACGATGGAATGACACTGGGTAAGAAGTATGGAGAGAAAGTAATGGCTGAGAAGGAAAAGTTGGTTATTCAGAAATACAATGACAAACTTACAGTTTATTTCTCTCCAACCTTGCGTCATTTTGTAAGACATCCAACACCTATTATTGGAAGCGGTGTGGTGTATGCTTCTCATGAATATCACATTAAAGCTGATTCAGTTAATGATGAATGGTGGGTGGACATCTATGGTGATCGCATCAAGAAAATTTACCAGTTTTATCAAGAATCTAAAGTTGGTATCAATACAATGCCGCGTCTATATCATACAGTTGAAAGCTTCATTCATGTGATAAATCCTTATATACAACAGAAGTTGAAGCATGTGATGAAAAGTAAATATGATGTAAAGACACACCACATTTCGTTTTCAATTGAAAATCAACGCGTTGTTCTGAAACTGGGGGATGACAATCAATGTCAATTGAGCAAAAATTTGAAAAAACTCTTTGGTTTTTCAATGCTGCAAAATATGTTTACTGCTGCGCATACGATTGGTATAGAAACACCAATGACACTTGATAAACATGAACAACACCTTTACATTCAAAGTGATTTGATTCTACCTATTTCTGTTGGCGAGAAAGAAGAACGCATTTTACGTGATTTCATTCATGATAAAGACGCTTCATATGGAATAGTCGAGAAGATGTTTCAACCTATTTTCCACCATCCTGTTATCAAACAAACTATACCCTCTATTTCTATCAAAATTACAAACGGTCTACATGAGTGCATCCATGTCAAAGATACTAAATCCCTCGTAACTTTAGTGTTTCGGAAAACAAAGTGAAGTCATTGTAAAATTTTATTGAAATAAAAATATATGTATGAAAAAGTCTTTTCACAGATATAGAGGGAATGGGCTGACTGTAGGCATATATTCACAAGGAAGTGCAATCTAAAGCGATACATAAAACAACAATGAATGTCAACAAAAGCATCATCAAAATACTGATTTGAGATTGAATCTATTTACACATCTCCTGAATGTGGTGGTGTGAGTTTAATTCTTTTGGATAGTGATATGTTTGTATCAGGATGTCCATGTGGAAGAGATATGTTATGTCCTATCCAACACCTCTTATCCTCCCATGCTGAAAGTGCTCGCTTTCTAAATGTATGAGTTTTTATCTCATGCGTCTTTGATTTTAAGATGATCATGTTGACAAACGTTACACACTTATTTTTAAAGGCCTTCTTATAGACCCTGTGTTTCATATTTACAACAATCGACCTAGATATGCCTTTTGAGCGCTTAATACTGTCACTGGAGTCTTTTGGTTTCATAGAATACATTTTAGGACAAAGAAGAATCATTTCCTTAATTTCTTTTCCTGCCATTTCATCGTTGAAGCATCCTAATTTTACTTTATTTTTGGTGGAGTATAGTGGGTGATCTGTAGGATAATTTGACGTATCAAAATAATTTTCTAAAGATTTTCCTATTTCATTGAAGTTTAACTCTTTCTGAGCAGCGATACTTAAAAAGAAAATTGTCTGTATCACCACCCAGCAAACAAACGTCTTTAATTAGAGGACATGGTTTTAATATTCTATAGAAGAGTTGATACATTTCAAGCTTGGAATAATCTAATACAGCTTGTCCAATGTAGATGGGCTTGCACAACTCTACTTCTGATTTCATCATTCTAATACCAACCAACTAATCATCTATAATATCTCTATCAATAAAGAGAGGTCATGCCGCTAACTTTTGGCATTTATCATTATGATTCACAAGTTTATAGTTTATAAGTTTTCTAACATCCTCCATCGTCTTACCAAAAAGACTATTATTTCTATATTTATAAAAATCCTTTCCAAAATTATTTTGGACTAGTGCACGTTTCTGGCTGTTACTATCAATATATGGTTTCAGAAAGGCTTTCTGTCTAAATTTGATAATGCGGTGAACTGTTTTAAAAATCATGCCCATTTCTAGATAAAATTTTAAGATGGAAAAGTGGTCTAGATAATTTTCTTTATCAAATTGAGTAAGCAAAAGTGTACGACAAGGCTTATACTTGGGCTGTCCACTCCCTTCTAAATCTTTATGAAATTGTTTCATAAAGTCCGAAAGCATATCTTCAGTCACTTCACCTGATTCGGGTGCAAGTGGAAAATCCACAGTATTATTTTTAATACTATTTGGATAGATAAGATCTACCTCAAAATATTATCCCCAATCAGCATCATCTGGAATAGCTAGTATGTTTGAAGGATTGGAGAAATGTTGAATTTCACTATCACCTAGCCAGCTAAACTCAGAGTGAGGTAGAGGTTTGGAGAGTGAACTACCATAAAAATTATTCTGGTCATAGTACTTAAGATGAATCGGATCATCAGCTACTATTTTTGATTTTATTTGATGCCTATTTACAAATGTGAGACCAGCGCGATCCTCGCTCAAATAGAGTATACATCTCTGGATCTTGCAAAAGATGGATGGTCTCTCCAGTCATTTTAAAGCAGACTGGAATGACATGGCTGCAAGACTGACAAAGTGGATAGGGTCTAATTTATCTTCTTCTAATGTCACTCGTCGAAACTCCTGAAATACATCAGCCAGCAAAAATGCATCTAATTTTAGATAGGCGATCATATAATCGCTAAACGTTGGACAGTCAAATTTTGTCCATGCAACTTGAGCATGATTGTAATCTTCTACCTTACATTCTATACCAGCCAAATCATTTTTAAATTTATCTATTGATGGAAGAGAAGTCTTACTAAGTTTAGAAATATTGTCAAAGTATACATATGGAAACACTCCTTTGCATGTGATGACTTCATCTGTCAAGTTAGGATATTGTTTCTTCAAATTTTGAGTTAGTGGAAGAGACATAAGATTTTGAACGAGAGATGCTAGTGATGAAGTCATGAATTGATAGGAATCTAAAACTTTTATATCAAAGTAGACTGTTTTATTTTCTTTAGTCCTGTCAACTTGTACTTTTGCTGTCATGGACATAAAGTTTTCTATCGTTTGAGCTATGACATTCATCAACCACCCCTTCATTTTTCCTAATCCCCCTTTTATTATCATATGGCTGTCATAGCCTTTGAAGTTATGAAAAATTACGGGTAGAGTGCGCCGTTTCATTCTTAGAGAAAAATTGCATCTTGAACACAGTGCGTTTCTAAATTTACCAGTGATGTGATCATGGTCGCGCACTTCCTTAATTTTACCCTCATCGAACGTTTTATTACATTTTGAGCAGACTTTACAACTTTCAAATTTTACCTGATCATCTGCTGTCATATTTAATGATCAGTGATAGAGTTCACTATCATATTTTTGTTGAAATTTACTAGCGCTTTCCAGGAATTGCAAGAATTTGTGTATACAATCCTCACCTTGTCAGACGTGCATTTTGTTATTTTTATTTTAGAAATGATTGTGCCATACCTCATGACAGGATGTGGCTGCTGGCTTGTGGATGTTATCATCAATATAGCATTCGATGTCAGCATAGATGACACGAAGAGGGCTTAATTCACTACCATTCTCTCTATATGAAAAGATTTTATCTTTGGGCATGCGTTCCATTTGCAATTTACCTCGCTTACACCATTCATAATGTGTTTGAAATTTATCTTTTGACCAGAAGGATCTCATACAACGGTCACATATGAAATGCTCCCCCCTTTTGGATGTTAAGTGGGAATATAGTCGATGAATATTTAGAATACTGCAGCAATGCCATTGTTGACTGCTATCCTCATATAAACAAGAGGTTGACAACACAATCATAAGTTGATGAACGTTTGTTGTAGCGTACACCTTTTAGTCCTTTTTGACAGACGTGAACAACTATTTTAATTTCATATAATTTTTCAAATTTCTCTATATCTTTCAATTTCATATCTTCACTATTTCAGTCATCAAATTTCAATTCATTCTCCCATTGATGATATTTGATTTTACGAAAACGGTTGTTTTGTACATCATGATAGTGGAGAATGGATAAAACTTAAAATACTTAAAACAGTGCGATTCACAATCTATAGAAATGACTGCTTTCTTATCTTTTAACGTTTTTGGAAGATTGAAGAACCTTCGTCCACACTAAATTTTATAATAGAGTAATTTTAAACATGGCAGATTCTACACCATCAAAAATCAGACCACTATCGCGCTCGTTAAATTTATCAGTATTTGATTTTGGCCCTTGAATGTGAAAATTTAACCATACTTCTTTATCTACTACCTCTGTAGCAGGAGAGGAGAGTATGTGAAACTCCATCCTCTGCACTATTTCGCCAGTATGATGGTCTACTTTAACATATTTTATTTTAAGATAGATGAGCGCTTTTATTCTAAAGTTGTCCAAATTTCTAAAGAGCGCATCTATCAACATTGAATTTTGATGAAACCACTCCGGAAAATCAGCAATGGTTTCATAGGATTCCATATGGTAATTTCTCACTGCATTATTGAGCGACACTTCAATAAGCCGGATAGAGGAGGTGCTGTTACTATAAGTATCATTTGTATGCGTGTGGTGAAGTCTATGTGAAGATAATTCAAAACGTGTTTCAAAAGATTGAGTGCAAAAGTCGCAAGTAAGGGAGACATGTTGAATAGAATCATCCTCACCTCGGGAGATTGATGATGTCTTGGGTTGACATGCACCTTGTCTAATGTGTCGGGCGAGATCACGCTTCCTCGTAAAGATGTGACCACAATCAGCACATTCCCGCTCATTAGATTCCCGCGACTGACCGCCTGAGCTGGTACTAGCATCACCTGAAAGAGGAATCATTCTATCATCTCTATTAAAGTTATAGTTCATTGTTACAACCTACCTTCACTTAACAGCTCTAAAGTTTCCTCGAGAAGGGAGCGTTTTGGTGATGAAGTAGATGCCTGAAATTGAGAAAGATGCTATTAGCCAAACGTTTGAGGGAGATGAGTGAGGAAATCTTCAACTTAGCATTTCAACGAAATCAAGTTTAAGTATGATACTTCAATGTCAGAAAATTGTATAGTTTATCAAAATAGAGACTTCACTTATTCTCAACACGTCTCAAATATAGAATGAAAAATAAGTCTGTTTCCCCCCTTTTATTTACTCTCATACTCGGCATTCATTGGCTATTCATTAATTGATTGGCTACTTACTTGTACTTAAGCACTAAGAAATCAAGTTTATAGCATACAATTTGAAGTCATGAATTCACCAACAGCAACTCTCTCCGTGGACACATCAACTTGCCCTCCCGCTCCAAAGAAGGTGAAGTTGGAGAAGAAGAAAACAGTGGAGGATATTCCAAGCTTGGAATATCCGACTCTGACTGTGGAAGAGGAGATGGAAATAGTGTATGTGAGGTGGAAGTACCTACTATTTAACAAGGAGGATGTGTCGAAAGAGGATGATATCAGCCTTCTCCATGACATACGGAGATGGTATAGTCCATCGTCTCAACCCAGGAACAAGATTGAATGGGACTATGTATTTGGTTTATTGGCTGTAGTCGAGGAAAGACTGCGACAGCTGAAATGCAGGTGTGATAACTGTGAATCACTGTGGGACAATGTGACTCCAGCAGAGCTTCTAAATTATTTGTAATTTCTGAATATATGTTTCATTTGTTATATCTGTCTGTTTTCACTTATTTCTGAGTAATGTAGTCATCAACATCATAGTGAAAAATCTAATCATTTGACAGCTCAGTATGAATCATAGCAGCTGATAATAGATACAATCATTCTTTCGTAGGTACTACCTCTATTACTGAGGATAAATGATATCAAAAAAGGAGACAATGATTGACAAGGATTAAATATCAAAAAACAGCGACATGTAGTTCTTTAGATTTATTCACAATTGAGGTACATATACTTTATAGCGAGGAAAAGTCAAGTTGAAGAACCTCTAAGTCTTTGTAAACTTTGTAGCACCTGAGTCGTTTAGGTGCATCTGGCGCTTTTCTCACACTTGTTGTCTTCGGTGTCCATTCTTCGTCTATCCAGACAATTCTTACAGTCCTGTCTTTGCCGTAAGTCTCCTTCTGTCCACACTTGCCTTCATCCCACTCATTGATGATCACAAAATTACTTGATGTTTCTGACTTTGCCATGTTAGACTCCTAGTTCGCATAATGTGAATGAGAAGTGTTACAATCTTCTGAGATATATAGTCTTCATTTAAGTTAGAATAATTCTGATTGGCTGTTGAGGGACTCATTGTTGAATAACTATATAAGTGAAACGATTGCAGCACTTCTCATTCACGTTATACGAAGTAGCAGACTAACATGTCAAACTTTCAAGCATTGGAAATATTTAACCAAATATTTGAAGTCATTGACGAGTGGCATCAAGTCAACTGTGGACAGGAGGAGGAGTCCTGCGAGAAAGTCGTCGTCATTGAAAAAGTGTGTGGACTGATGTTGAATTCACAGCAAAAACGACGCGTGTGAGAAAAGTGCCAGGTAATCCCAAGAGCCCAAAACATTTTACAATCTATCCAAATTTAAAAGTGATCCCTCTCAACTTTGAGTGAAAAATAAACCTACATACTACATGTCTTTGTTTTTGCAATGTATTGATCTAGAAATGGAAATAAAGGGAAGAATTTAGACATGGGATTAATTGTATACATGGTTGCGAATATCATCACATTTATAATCAGTCTACTTTTCTATCAAAAGAGATCGTATCATTAGTAAAGAGAGAAGATGTATATGTTTGCGTGTGGCGCCAGAGTGCCCTCCCATTTCATCCATTCATCATTTAGCCTCAATGATAGAGGCAGTTCTCAAGAGAAGTCATGATTCATTCTCAGATAACGTATGCAATGGAGAATTTAAAAAGTAACCTGCGGCAGATAGCTAAGACTCAACCGATTGGCGTTCAAAGTGCTACGTTGAGCGAAGAGACCACGAAGACCGTTGGAAAGTCGGATTAATGAAGTCTCAAGCCCTTGCCACACTCATCACTACGATATCATCCTCTGTCTCAAGAGAGATCGCCCACCAACAGGAAGAATTATACCGAAATTCTCCGTACCATGCAACGTTAAAGTTGTCTGATAACAGATACAGCTTTGTGATTATATTTTTTATATTTGTTTGATAGATTCAGTCAGACCGACGTCTGTCCAGGACAAACCACGAGGAGGTACTATCACATTTTGCCCCATGATGGTCTCTTAAAGACCGATGGTTCGTTCTCGGATGCATGCCTAGATTTGGCCGATTCCGCTGACAGAGACTTTTAATCTCTCTATGTCAGCGGCATCAACCTCCTCTACTTCCATCCGACTGTCAGAGGGCGGTATATATCCCCACTCTGTTGAATCGACATCATCGGTAGCCGATGAGCCGATTTGAGCAAGATTGTTGTAAATTCTCTCTTGCTCCTCCATCTGCGAAATCTCATAAAATATATTTCTCGGCTTTAACAGAGACTTGTCAGGAGAGCTGACTAGCGTGTTTGGCGTCTGCATGATGGAGTTTAAAATGAAAATGAAAGAGAGGGAATGGTTTATATGCCTCTCTGAGACAAAAACATGATTATATTTCTTTTACTTGTGTGATAGATTCAATCAGACCAAAGTCTGTCCAGGGCAAACCACGTGGAGGTATTATCACTTTGTGCCCCATGGTGGCTTCTTAAAGAACGCTGGTTTGTTCACGTCGCATCTGAAAAATAGAAAGCAAATAGATGAAATTATATTCAAGTGATAGAGATGATATTAACTTACCATAAATTAACTTAATCGGTTAACCTTCGATGGTGGCGGATGGGGAAGATATTTGGCCGGCAGTTTCCGCTTGCGGTGGCGCAGTTTCTTTATTTCACCATCATGTTTTATTGAGAGATGAAGGCAGCACATCTCCGCCATCGCTCTATCATAGCACTCGAACGTGGTGTCTAAGGCTTCACTCTCAAGGATGACGCTGTCGACAATTCTGCTCATGATGACGGGAATGTGGAGCGTTGTTCGTCTCTCCTCTTTCTTCTGGCTCTCAGTCAGGCTTATCTTGAGTTGCTCAAGTTTTAACTTTAACGTCTCTTCCTGAGCTTTTAGTGTCTTTATGTAGGTGGCCTGCTCAGCAACGCGTTTTTCGCTGCTAAGCGCCCTTTCGCGAAAAGGTTCCAAATTTAGCACTTGAGTCTTCAGGGACCGAATCTCAGCTACCTGACCCTTGAGATGAAAATTTTTGTCCCTAAGAGCCGCACATTCGTTCTTATAACGAGCCAGTTCGTCCTTCAATTTGTTAAGTACGTACTCCTGGTTCACTTTTGCGACCTGGGCATCTTTGTTCCAGCTCTCTGTCTGCTGCTTGATCCCCTTCTTTACTGGGGAAGACTGCTGCGTGATCCCTTTCTTTATACGGGAAGACTGGTTTGATGGCTTTCCTACGTCTTCCACTTTCCTATTAATGACGGCCTCCTCAGAATCGGAGTCGCCTGAGCTTTGCGATCCACTTACCATAGTGGCCAAAATATTAGCCCACCCTTAGATTTACCTAAAGTATAAAGCGATACGATTAAGCGTCTTCTGTCGTGTTCTTTTCATTTGAATACGATATCTATGATTTCATAAATGAGTCAATAATGATGGTCTGATGCAGTGAAATCTGTTTACTTCGATTTGACGTGATCACAGATTTGAATTTCGAATTTTTGAATCAGAATGGAAATGATTCAGAATTCCACTTTTCGTTCATTTCTTCGCATTATGGGTTGCAAGAAAGACATCACAGACTTTTGTCGAGGACAGATAAGTGCATATGCCAAAATGAATCTATCTCATGCTGACATTGCACGTCGATTAAAGATTTCACGGCGATCTGTGATTGGGGCTACCGGTAACCAACAATCGCTATTTCCGGCAGGAAGAAGAGGACAGATTCACCCTACAAAGCCATCTGCAAACATCGCTCACGCTGCATCAGAACTTAACATCTCCGTGAGTGATCGCACTATCCGTCGTAGATTAACAGATGATTTCAATCTACCAGCAAGGAGACCTTCAAAGAAACCGTTATTAACAGAGAAACAGAGACTGGCTCGAATCAAGTTCTGTAATCTTCACAAGGATAAATCGCCGGACTGGTGGGAGAATGTGATGTTTACTGATGAATCTACATTTCAACAAGTTCGAAGCTGCGGATATAACTACATTCGAAGACCACCGAACCGAAGGTACGATCCGAAATTTACGATCAAAACCGTGAAACATCCTCCGTCAATCATGTGTTGGGGCGCCATTACTGCCAAAGGTCGGGCTGGTATTGCATTCCTGGAGAAAGGGAAACGACTAAATTCTCAAGGTTATATCGAAATTCTCGATGAGAAAGTGAAATTGCACATGAATATCCATGGAGTGACTTACTTTCAACAAGACTCCGCACCCTGTCACGTATCAAAAGTGACTAAAAGGTGGTTCGTCGATAATCAAGTTCAACTACTGGAAAACTGGCCGGCGAATTCCCCGGATCTCAATGTCATCGAGAATTGCTGGTCTGTAATGAAGTCAAAAGTCAATCTTCATTGTCCTTCTTCCGAAAGTGATCTTCTTCGGATTTTGAAATCTGTTTGGATCTCCGAAATATCTCCGGAATACTGTCGGCGATTGGTAAGATCCATGCCATCGCGCATCCAAGCTGTCCTTGATAACAGAGGTTATCCTACCAAATATTGATTCTAGTGATCTTCTTACATCATGTTTCTATGAAATAGATTGTTTTCGAATTCAATAAATGATAGTGATGGATATTTTTTGAGTTTTAGTTCCAAATGAGACGGAAACCAAAAACATGATATTTCAGTGGGTGGGCTAATATTTTGGCCACTATGGTAGTTGTTCTGTAGTCGTCGTGCAGCAGGAGATAAAATATTTGCAATGCATCTTGTAGCGCTGCGTCTAGATCGACTGTTGTTTCGAAGTAGAGTGCGATCACTTTGCCGATGTCCGATGTTGTATAATTGCTAGCCTTCTTGATCGGACATAAGGCGTGAGCAGCGTAAAATGACTCATGGTCGTTGCTTTTCAAAAATTTTGGGCAATGTGTGCAGCCGGAAACAACACCTCTTTCCTCATGAATATGAGGCGTGTTTTGTATTTACTTATGTGGCGTTTAAATTCGCCGCCTCTCTTAATTTCTGCGCAAGAACATCTTTTGAATAAAAACCTGGAATTTCCTCCCATTTTCTGTAAAGGAAGGATGAAATAGAATTACTACTTATACCATTTATAACTTCAACGAATGAATACATTGACAATCATTTTAAAAATCAAACTAATATGTCATTCAATACTTGAGGATAGACAAGCTAGGCTGATGAATCCGTTACAGGCATTACTCAGAGGGGATCTTATCCCGACTCCAAGGCCTCGGCCCTCAAATCCAACCTCCCGCGGACAGAGCGTGCGTCATGTCACTGTGTTGGTATTCGGACCCCGATTTTGACATGAAAACCGGTGGAGTTATTTACATCAGGAAGCAAGTCTCCAGCCGAAGCTCGCCTCTGACAACTTTATAAAGGCCTTTATTGAAATTAGAAGGTTTGAAAACCCCAAAAATCGTCAAAAATAGCTAATTAAAATTCTGCAACATTTACTACTACTTATGAAATTTTATAAGTAGCCTGTAAATATAGGTCTGATCAATAGCTATCGAACCTTTTTGAATCAACTCAATCGGTGTACTAGAACCGAAGATACACCGTTTATAATTATTGGACCTATTTGATCAAAGTGATCGCAAGCCATATACTGGCTAATCAGCAATGAAATTTGAAATCTTTTTTTTGAATGAAATTTGAATGAATGATTTTGAAATTTCCGATGCTATCATCAGAGCTCCGGAGAGACAACCTACCTCTGTCAATCTCTCATCTTAATGAAATTTCTCATTCGGTTGCCCGCTCATATAGTTTGTGGCGATCAGCTGATGACGTAATCTCAATCATCCAAAACTTTAAACGCTTCTATCTCCGATTCTAGAGGTCCGATTGAGCTGGAAATCACCCTACCGATGCAGAATTTGACGCTGATTTCAAATCTGGTCTCAGATCTGCCATTGTAGCTGCCATTTAGCCGCTAGAGTCCAAACACCAATCTCAAATTCGTCGTTAACTCTGTCGTTTTTTCGCCAATTTCCAATATTTCCTAAATCTTAAATTGCGTCTCACATCTAAAGGAAGGCAGATATGGACAAGCGTTTTCTTTCACTGAATTCGTCTTACTCCTAGCTTTCAAACGAGCTATTGCACGACTTTCTACGATCTCTAGAACCAAAGTTGGAAGCAACGCTGACGAGGGGGGGGACGTCCTCAAAATTTTTTCTCTCCTATGGCTTTCAAATTCACCATGCCGATGCAGAATTTGACACTGAATCCGAATCTGACCTCCGTTTTCACATCCGAACCTTCGGTCACACGCCATTTTTACAAATTCTAACTTTGCCGGTTTTCACCCATTTCCAAAATCTGAATCTCTAACACGACAACCTGGTCGACTGCCCAAGTCAACCTGGACGGTCGGCCAAGGCTATCTCTCCCGAGGGGGGGGGGCGCTGTGTTTATTTTGGAGGTTTGCTTACTACTCCCAACTATGGTTATTAGCATGTTTGATATACATTACCCGATGCAAATTTGTCCTCATTCGTACGTCTCTCGTATGCAAAGCTTTAAATCACATACGAAAAAATATATATGTTCATGCTACAGTCAAATAACTTTTCGGTAAGACCAGTCGTGAATATTTCCTCGTGATAGTGTGGTATTTAAGTATATTAGATTTATTGTTAATTTTATGTTCTACGAGTATGTCGTCGTCGCTACTTGCCTAATAGCATTAACAGGACGCTTGGTTAGCTCTGCTCTATTAATCAAGTTGATCAACATCAATTCTTTCAAACGATGCCTTTCATGCAACCATGTTGACTTAAATATCTCAAACATAACTATTTTATTTTTGTATTGTGTTTCAGATCGATCATATGCTTAATTTCAAAATTACAAAATCATAATTGTTGATGGTTGAATACTTATTGATTATTTATAAAGCGCCTTAGACTTACATGTATTGAAATCGAATTCAGTGTTGTAAGTTTGGCTCTTGAATGTCTCACTACTTACAAAACAGTAGTAAGTACCATGCAACATCAGTGTGATCTTTGACAAAAAGGCCCTAAATCAACATATTTTAGACATCATTCATGTTTTCCTTTAACATGGTGCTGGTATGGCTTCAGTATGTAAAACACACCACACTTGAAATAACAGTGCAGCTCTCAGCACTACACAAATATTTAGTGTTAATTAAATGCTTGGATAATACGAATAATATAAATTCAATCTAAAATACATCTTTGATGATATAGCATGCATTATGAGCTTTCAAGCGATTTGGATTGACGTATATATTCCATTTTGCAGAGTTTTGGCAGTTCGAACAAAAAAAGGACCGGAATGTGGCTCCAAAAAAGTAAGTACTTATGAAATTAGTTAAGCAAATTCTTCCAAAGATTTAAATCTCAAGTGGTTTGCCTTTCAGGTTTTTTCGTCATCAATTCTATCACATTTGTGTTGATTGCTTTTCACTTGAATGTTGAGCCCCTTCTAATTGCACTTGGACAAGATCCAACCGTTTCACGGTGAGCGCGTAGTGATGGCATGTTCAACTGGCTTAAATATTTTAAATATTTCTCATCTGTTTCTCGGCACAAGCAGGGATAAAATTAAATTGCTATAATGTTTGCGTGTAATATACTTAACATGTTGCGGAAATATTTTCATTAAATTATGACAGAAATGCATTTTGCGACTAAAAGTTTATCAATTCTGGAAAATTCTAGCGTTGAATTTATTGAAATATTTATAAAAAACATATAATGGTAAACAACACAAGGCTAGCTCATAGTACAAATCTTTACTGTTACTTTGAGCACTGTGACTGATCTAGTGGTATACCATTTGAATAAAAAATTTCGAAAGATTTCGTTCGGCCTACTCTTAACCAAAGTTATGCCTACTCCTGCTGGATGTCGACCTTGCCGATTGGTCAGGTTCACGCAGCTACTATAATTCAAACCGCAAATGACAATCCGTATCTGCAATTTGGTTATCATTTATCAGTTTTGTGTTCTGTGCGTGCCTTCTATCCCGATAGAATTTTTGATTGAAGCTTTTGCACTTTATTCGTGTGTAGGCCTACTGTATTAGCGTTACCTGCTTGCTAGATCTATAGGTGTTCGAAAATTGGAATGGATGGATGTAAAGCATCCTATTGTTGGCAACTCATTCAACAGGCGGCCGATACTCAAACGCTCAAGTGAAGCATCGCATTTGCTTTCGAGGCACCTTCATATGGCTTCACTCGCACTGAATAATGTCTCCTACTTGAGCTTATGTGCACCATGCCTCAATTTCAAAGAACTGCTCGCTTTCCATGGATGTGCTATACATTTGGCACCATATTGACTATAGCATGATATCAACGAAAGGCATCTTTCAAGAATGAAAACTGAGAATATACACGTTTATATTACAAGTATGCAGGTAAGAGATGAATTTACTGATAGATATTAATTGGTAGCTCAAATGACCATCGTCCTTAAAAAAGGACGGTTTGCAATCATTCTAAAATAATTTTGATATTCCAACTCAATGCATTTATCATTAATTTAGGCTCATGCAAAAGTATCATTTTAACAATGTTCTGAAAAGCCAATCGCTGGTGAAAATAAAAGCTCACTTTTTTGCAGCCATTTTTCAGCTTTGGAAATCAAATGCATTCTTATAGAATTATTTGTCATGAGAAGAACACGACATAAACAAACAAACTGATGAAAACTATTCAATTAGGGCATAAATCATTCAACTAAATCAAAATGAAAAGTTGAAATAATTGACAGCCTGTGAAATGATCGGATTTAAAAGCGCCCTAAAAAAGGAAAGTGGGCGTCAATGGGCTAATTAAAAATGGCAATAAGAAACAATCAATCCTGGCAGATAATTCGGATTAAAATTTTGTGCCCCAAATCTGCGAAGAAAAAATCAGCCGTGGCAGCTAAAATGGATAAATATACGGAAGCGTTTTCAACAGAGCGACGCGATAACTCCGCAATACTTATTGAATCACTTCATTGATAATGAGCTTTATCATAATACTTTGTACATAAAGGATCTATACAATAGACGTAAATCTGAAAAGTGGTAAGTCATCAACTTAGATAAAATATGATGTAAACACTGAAAACAATATTCAAAAGTTTAGTGACAGAGGTCCAAGCATTGAAAATTATTGTCAGAAAAAATCAACTTTTCATTTTCATCACATTGCAAACGCAGTTGGCCACATGAAGAAGATCAGAAAAGGATAGCGTTGGAAAAGTTGCTATTAATGGATTTAATGGTGATGCGTTATCTATGAATCAATCTGCTTTGTAGAAATATGGTCAGCGAAAATTTATTTTGTAAAAGCTAACTTTATTGAGGATTGTATAGGCTTATTATCTGGAATGTAATAAAATTGTGAATACGACTAATTGAATATCTCCTTTGCAGAATGACGGGAGAATATATGGCAATTTTTGCTCCTGGATTATTTGTAAGTATGAATTCACGTCTGTTGCATTATGTAGTAAAGCATTGATATCAGAAATAATCATGATTCATACACTATTCAGGATTGCGTCATCAACAAAGCCATTTTGCACAATTGCAAAAATTGCTTCAGATTTTTTAACCGATGTTGGACACATCCAGCAATATCATGCAAATTACGTGATTCCATACTTTTGATATCTGCTTATCTCCAGATATTAGGAAAGATGTGATCTTGACACAAGATTTATAGCGGAAATGAACGGCATCGATTCACCATTGCTCTAAGTGCTGAACAAGTTTAATAATTGTTGAAAGTTGACAATTAATTGATATCAAGTTAATCATAATGCTAATAATTCTTAATTTATGCATTAATTTAACAAATAGGATTTACTTAAAGCAGTAATACGTGAAACTTCTGTCAAACTCAGCAATTTCTTCAACGAATCTGCTCGAGAAATTGAAGATGGAATATAAATTCATTCTGTAGATGAGAAGAACAAAGTCTTCTTCGATGGAGGAGGTGCTACTGGACGATATTTATTGACGCAAGCAGAATGCGTCGTGGTGAACACACATGCATGTACATTTCAGAGAAGGACGGCTTTTGGTTAACAGATGCTTTTGTGTTTCCTCGAGTTACAAAAGCGTGCATTTCTTAAAGGTTAACACTCTTAACTACTTTCGGAAAAACTATTGCTTCTTCGATGCTGTACTTTATTGTCAGATGCCGAATTTTCGACGGACAGAACGTCAGTCGTCCTGAGTTTTCTTTAATATTTATTTTTATTTTTTTATCAGTATTAATTTTTTCCCTAATATTCCTTCTCTTTTATTATTAATTCGTTCTTAATTTAAGATTGCTTTTTATGATTTTTCGTGATCACCTTATGGTGTTTTTATATGTTTCCATTATTTTTTCATTTATACTTTTTTGTTTGTTTGTTTCGATATAAAGTTTCATCCTCTTTATTTTAATGCTTTTTCAAATGTGGTTTTAGCGTTATGTGCTTGCATATTTCTGTTTAGCAAGCTATGGCTATGTGTCTCCATTTCTCAGTGCTACATCCACATACTAATTTCCATTTGTCACGCTTGATTGAGGCCATGAAATGTGTTCAGTTGTTGCGGATGCATACCGTGTGGACATTGCGATCTCAATGTGTCACTTGCTCTAAAAGATGACTGACGTTCTCTCTGTCGAAAATTTTGGCAAATGCCAGTAAAGTACAGCATCGAAGAAGCAATGGTTTTTCCGATATATCACCGATGCACAATCAATCAATTTTCAATCTCAACTTTTTTGTTTTCAATTCCTATGACTTTTCTGATTTTTCTTATCATCATAAATATAATCACAATTATTTATTGAATATTTCTCACATCAATTACATGACCACCTTTGATATAAAAATGACCTGAATTTCATTTCTATCAACTTGTACACACTGGCATCACATTGTGCAAATTCTTTGCATGCATCCTAACCGAGCGATAAACAGTGATGACGGATTATATCAGCATAAATCATGATATTATACAACTATTGATATCTGTATGATGATACGAAGCAGCATAATGTATACCTCGACTGCATTCCAACGAATTTAAATCATATGTTTGAAGATTAAATTTGTACCGTGGTAAGGAAAGCTTCAGTAGAAAACTTCTAGCGTAATATATCACATACGCAAATAAACTAAAAAATTACATAATGTTTGCCAATGTCTACTACAGTCAATTTGAGAACATAAAACTAAGCATCTAGGTCAATCATGGATTCTTTACATTTTAGGATGTAGATTCCTTGCCAGGTTTACATCAAATTTTCAAAGGTTCAATCATCCATTCGTATATTTCTACATACTTCAGCATTTGGAGAATGTTATGAAGTAAATTCTGAACGGTGTTGGTCGTTCTTCTTTGCAATCAAGTTAAGAGGCAAGTCCAGCATTCCATGATTACATTTCGATGGCGTAAGCAGTCTTTATAATTCAAGATAGTCGAAGGTGCATGTTAATTCAAATGTCAACTAAATGCACCCCTTGCTGTGAGATGCTCAATCCTCTCAGAATGTAAAAATCGACGATTATGTGCTTGAATGTGAAAACACGAAGCTTGATCAATGAAATATTACAACATCCATCTTTTCTGCTTACTCTAATGTAGTTTCTATGAAAATAACTGTGTCCTGTCTCACATCACTTTCCCATATGTTACAGCTACAATGGAATTATGTCATCCTTGCAAGGTATCTTCAAACACAGGTAAGAGCCTGAAGCAGATGCATTGCATTTGGTGCTATTTTTCGATTGAGGAAGCGAATATCATACCTGTTGATTCTTTTCACATCAAGGGCTGTTCCGTAGTCACGTGATCACTTTCAGTTCTTCAATGTCTGCTTGAACCAATATATGCATTTGGTGTAGCCAACTAATGCTTTAGTCAAAGCCTAGGATGAAACTCAAAATCGAAGTCAAAATTCAAATAATTAAATATAATAGATGGAGAAACTATTCTATACCTCTGCACCTCCGTTTCCAGCTAGAAATCGGAATTTTCTGGCATGAATTCGGAAATGCTAAAATTGATTTCAGAATTCCCTAAAGTGACGATTCAGAAATAATATATACCAACCTTTCGAGCAGATGGAACACTTCTGTGCTGCAAATTTTCACTGGCAAAGTCATTGGAAATGAAGTTTATGAGCTGCAATATCGATGTTTAGATGTATTCATTTTGCTTTTTGATATCACTTAACCTATATCCGAGCATGGTTTGAATTTGAATAAATCAAATGTCGTTTGCCTGATTTATCTGATAGGTTCCCAATTTCTTGACAATGTTCTAAAACTTCGCATTCACTTCTCCAGCAACCAACAGATTGGTTTACCAGGATCACTGATATTTAAGCATTATTCTCGTTTAAGTATTCGTTAAGTATTCTCGTTCAGCAATCTCGTTTGAGCCAACCAGATTACCATCATCAACTCGATGAAAATCTGATTTTCATAGTAAGTAGTTTTTAGGTCGTGCATGCCTATCAGAACCTATATGTGTGCATGTCTATTGCAGTGTGCGCTGCTGTGCACGCATCAATCATTTTCTATGAAGCCATAAAACAACGCCGAATTTTGTGATAATGTGGCTTTTGACTAGATTTTCACAGCTTGATGAAAATCAGCGAAGAAGACCCATATTTCATAATAGATTCACATTTGAAGTCAAAACAAAAATCTCAGCACCAAGTTGTGTATTTATTGAATTTACGTCCAGCAGATTGTTGGACATCATCAGAGGATGATTCACTCCAACCAGCACATACACAGGCCATCCGATTATAACCAGATTCACATTCGAAGTGCAACTCACCAAAGAATTCCTAGATTTGTCTTAAAAGCATGCTGGAGTCGACAACGTCGAGAACCTTATGTCGAGAACGTGAATCACTGAATAAAAGTTCTGCGCACGAAAACAGGCGCTCGGGTCTAGTTATATGCCGCAGTCCTATCATTTGCTAGAATTCCGACTCCGGTTATAGAGCGAGCGATTGATGAAATTGAGGGAGTGTGTGATATTTTGGTTGCTAATAGTCTTCTCTGAATTTTTTGTCTGTAGAGTGTTGCAATATGCTGTTATCAATGGCTATCATTTTTTTTGGACGCTATTTGACTATGTACATTTTACACATGTGTAGGCTACTTACCAAATTTTTCTTCAGAACACGCTAAATGACCTGTCGCTAACCCGTAAAGAGCTCATGTAAAACACATGACCTACGAGCATGATTTATAATACGATTCAAACTAAAATAAAATAACATTCAGGAAACACTACTTGATTAAAGTTGATGTGTCAGTCTCATGACGATTTAGTTTTAGACATTCAAAAAGTGAGCATCAAATGTCGTCGCACAGTTGCATTATCCATGAAAATCATGACTTGCATTGAGCTTTGAGGAGTATGGACATAGGAATAAATTGGAAATAAATTTCATTATTTACAACCTCGAAACTTCACCTTTGAAGATAAAAAGAAGAATATAAAATTTAGCACGTGAATCTTATATAAATCGTTCTAAAATGATAAAAATAGCGCCTGCAACAAGCATAACAAAATGCATGCTGAAAATGAAATACGACTAATTTGACTAATACCACCACATTTACTACAAAGTTAGAAAACATTGCAACCTCGGAGTTGCTAAAGCTTGATGGCAATATCGCTGAAACTGGATGAAATAGTTGCATAAAAGTGTAAGAGCATTTCACTGTCAATGCGTTGCATGATATATGTCAAAAGCGTTTATTTCTCGACAGGAGAACGCGGGATATGAACAGATATTGGAAATACATGTACATTTTGGCACTGGAAGGAGAGGACATTGCATCGATACGAATGTCATTTGGATATATTTAATCAGAACATGAGTCACATGAATTGTGTACATGTATATGCAATTAGAGGTATATATAGATATAAAACGGTCCTAAGTAATATTAAATTATTTATGGCATCCTAAAACACTATTCATGCCTAGTCAGTAGGCCCTAAGCTGAATTAGTAAGAGGTCGGAAACGTGGATTTTTTATGAAATAATACTTATGCATTTAATCCAATGATGCATGTATAATACCTGCAAGGCAATATGCATGCAAGGTATACAATATTAAGAAATTCACATTTCAAATTATCTTACCTGAAATGGAGCACACGACTTACACAGCTGGATATGACTGAAATAGTTGTTCTGGATCTCGAAAACACTCTCGATTGTCTTCTGACTTTAGACTGAAACCTCTAACACTATGTCTCGTTCTTTACAGCGGTTAAATAGTTTTTACGTTATCATTCTTTGTTGAATCAATATTTTGGTTCTGACGTCATTTTCTGTTTTGATAAATTTACTAAATTTCACAATGTGAACATCGTACATGCATAGCGCAGCCTGTATAACAAATGCTGATAACATTTCATGCATGCAAACTAATAGCGTACATGCAATTTAGATAAAGTGACTCACGCGTTGATGTCATGCATTATTTATAGATAATTCAAATCGTTGCTGTGGCAAATGCTGTGATTAGTTTTATACATGATATTTGCGACAGCAGTGCGCACTACAAAAGGCTCTCAATAGGTATTTTGTGTTATGGCTTGGTCTCTGCATGTAATCTTCAAAGTTTCCTGCTTTACAGAATCAGATCTATGTTCCCATGATAGGAGGATTTATTGGATTGATATTCAACGTCGTGACACAATACCTGCTGATTATTGTGTACAATCATGGATTTCAGTGAGTAGAACAAAAAGTGGAAAGTGTCTTTTAATGGAGTCGATGGAACTAAAAAATGTTTTGTAAATAGGGACCTGCATATCGGCAAATTTTCAGTCGAATCGAATCATTGAAAATTTGCATGGGCCTACTATAGTCTTTTGATTTGCGGTTTCCATAGGCGAGGGTGTACTGAAGATCTCGTGGACTCTTAACATGAGCAATGAACAAGTCTTTCAAATTGCAAGCACCGATGGGCAGACGCCACATGAAAACTTTCGGGCTTGTGATGAAAAAGGGTACGATGGAAAACCTTACAACCACCGGAATGGTGGACGGTTCACGACGGTAAACAAATAGCTGCCATTTCTGAATACAATACCAAAAGAGTGCAATTTATTCCCCATTAATATTATTCAAGAAACCAAATAAAGAGATAAATGGATGAAGCTGTTCATGTAATGATCGTCACTTTCCGGTGGATATTGGCTAAAAGGTATTCAATTAAACCGTTAACCTACAAACAATAACACCAAAAGCGCTTTTGGATAGTATTGAAAGATACATTGAAGCACACAATAAATCGACTTATTTCGAATGATGCATTGACGCTAGACAATGAGTCAGATAGTGGATGCTGACTCGACATGAGAATTCAAGATGGCCTTGTTATGCAATAGTTTGATGATGGAAGGTCGGCTTGTAAACTCAGGCTAGTAGATGTCCTTTGAATCTCATATGTGACTGGAAAGAAGCCCAAACTCCATCAACCGCCCCTATGCCTGAATCATGAGCCTGGGAATGTACCAAATTTTCATTACCTTAAAATGGGTAGATTCTACATTTTCTGTCTTAATTTTCAGAAAGTAGTAATAGAATTAATGCAACAAAACCTCTATCTATAAATTATCGTTCCAACAATGATTGTAACTTAATCCATGTTGTCATTGTCCGTAATTGCTATCCTTAAATGCATGCAATTTATTCAAGCTGAATTCGCAGCAATATGCATGTATAGTAGGCGAAAATGTGACGGTGTCCAAATTCGTCATTCATGCATAGTGTAAAAGTATAGATGGTTGCAGAAGACATTGAACATTATAATGCTGAATAATTCTTGTATAAGCTTGGACTAGCCCGGGCCTGGAACTTGGAAATCATGGAGCTTTGGGCAAGGAGATGGGGTTGTCAGGAAAAGGATCTTGCAACCACAGGTCATCCGAAAAACATGCAGCACTCACTGTGTAGCATGAAACCGACTAATTCTTGTTTAGCAATAATCGACGTCTTCAACGGCTTTTAGTGAAAATCCAACATCACAAGCTCCTCAAAGCATCCGTTAACTCCGTGTTGAAAGATAAGAGGTTACATATCATAAGGAAGCAATGGGAGTACCGAAGCGAAGCGATTCGAATTTTTCTCGAATCACAATTTAGAGTCAAATCGAATTTCGAATCGGCAGCTGATTCGCGAGTCAAATCGAATTTCGAAGATTCGCAAGTTCCTATTTGTGAATTATGAGCATCGAGTGCATGAAATATGCGACTCCAATCATCAATAAGTCCGCAAGTGATTTAAAGCATTAAGAAGTGATATACTCATTCATCAATAGACGATGGAATATGTTCTATTGTAGATTTGTATACGGCCAACTCGTAAGACAAAACGATCACTTGTGAGCACAGCCAGGCGCCGTGTGTTCTTTATTTAAACTCACACCGGATATATATTGCATGAATAGAGAGATACATTCCTATTCTTAATTATGACATTTTATAGCTACTTATTATGTATTGAGTAGCTGCTTACTATAGAATTTTACTATATAGCACACCAATATACATCAGAATATGCGAATGAAAATACATGAAATATGCGACTCCAATCATTAATAAGTCCGCAAGTGATTTAAAACATTAAGAAGTGATATCCTCATTCATTAATGGACGATGGAAACATCGAATAATGGGTATACATGTGCATGACATAAGGAAAGAAAGTTCACCTATTAAGTAACTGAATCGACGCAAGGGTGTCAGATCTGCCAAGTCAATGGCTTCAAAGTTTCTCAGATCTCCTACATTTTTTAAGTATTTAGAGCAGTGTGTTCGGCTATAGGCTATACTGTATTATGTACATGTTCGTTTCCATGTTGATAAATAGTCACCTTAGATCTGTAGCATTGAATCTTCTTTTACCATGTAGATTTTATCAACCATCTTGTGATGTTGTATTACTAATAAGCTTCAAATGTAGTAGCACAAATATTAATTATTACCTATAATAATACTTAAATTTCTAAAATTTACTTTTAAGACACCGAGAGTAATGTCTATCATTAAGAATAAAGCGGTAAAAGTTGGTTTTACATGATAATTTGACAGTAAACACTGTTTACCTTACTTACCCTGAGAAATCGCTACTGGTATGCATGTATATCTGAGCAAAGTTCATTTTGTATAGCAATTTTCAAAAATTTGAATTTTTTTTCCATTTTTTAGCGTGAGCGCATATTGTCAGGCAGCAACTTATGGGGTAATGCTTCTCATCGAGATTGCCTATATATTTCTGACAAAATTTTACAAAGCCACATGGGATGGTAAGTTAAACGCATACAATTGTTATTTGCTTGCACTTTGCTTTCATTTTACATCGGTTAAGCTTTGCATTGTACATGTAATTCATGTGTACTCTAGCAATGAAAAGTGAAAATTAATTTTTTGAAGTAGAATTTCAAACACAATTTTATTTTAATAATCTATTCGGAAATCAACGCACGGATTTTCGTGCAATGAAAAAAAGAAAGGTTACTGGAATTGGCAATGCCGTTTATATAACTTTTTGAACCAATTGAAACTTAAAACTTTTGACTGAAATGCATTAGCGATTTGCGTACTTTGATGTGCAAATGTCGCATGGTCGCTTTTCTTTATTACTTGGAAGGTTAACTGATCATATCGACAGTGCTTATTTGTAAAACATGCAATAAAGTCTACATCGAAGCATCGCACAGAATATGACGAGAACGACTCGCAGACCATGCACGTCAAAAATTTAACGCAGATTATGCGTATAGATCTACCATTTTCATGACACCAAACCAACAACAGGAAATACAATCACAACAATCACGAAGACATTTAGTAAAACATCGATTGAACGCAAAATTTCAGAAAAGGATTAGGCCTATATTTTCCCATGTAATGCAGAATTCAAACAAAAATAATTAATCCTTTATAACTTCTTATTACTTATATTTCAATATATTTTCACGTGTCAATACTTTTATGTGATATAGGACTACATGCATACTTTCTCAGACGAATCTTCGTTACTTAGCTTTGTCATATTTTTCTTCAGATGTCTTATCTAAGCCATCATGTCATAATAGAAAGATGTCGTCAAATCTAACCATTTTGAATAAATGTTTATGATAACTTAATTTCTTCCTTCCTTCCTTGCCTTGATTCACCTTCATAAAATGTCAAGCAAATTCACACCAATAGCATTTGTCTAAAAGTGGTAATTTGATCATCAGTCGGATTAAAATTTTGAAAAATGAAAAAATTTGAAGACATAATTTTTACGTTTTCTATCACAGCCGATTAGACACATCAATAAATCAAAACTCTTGATTTCATCGTATCATTTCTCAAAACAATCGTGGCTTGTACAGTTTGTTGGCATTTATAATAACGACATCTTTTGGAGCGGTTCTTTTCCTTAGCTTGCTTATGGCTTAAAAGTTATTTTTCATGCAGCCTTGATGAATGATATTCTCATGAACATGTGAAGCACAGTCCAACACAGAAAGATAAGACTGTAAATGAGATATTTGGAAACTAAAGATGTCTGTGATGAGTATAAGAAAATCGATATGACGCTTCTCTTCTGTTTAACCGATACTCTTCGTGGAGCAAACACATCTTCCATTTCTAGCTCAGACGCAGACGATTTCAGAAATTTCAGACTTTTCCAGATGAATTGGAGATTCTCTTGTTTCACAAATATCTGAAATTCAATTAGACAAATCTGAAATCCATTCCTGATATTCAGTTAGATGATAGAGAAGTGGACTTTGAATGTTACATAGTCTTTTCAACGACTGCAACCTCCAAAACAAAAATTTTCTCTCAAATTTTCCATTTACATCACTAAAGCCATCATGTCATAATAGAAAGATGTCGTCAAATCTAACCATTTTGAATAAATGTTTATGATAACTTAACTTCTTCCTTCCTTCCTTGCCTTGATTCACCTTCATAAAATTCTTCTTCGACCGATTTGCATTGTAAACAAAAAATCAAAATTCTTCGGACGTGAGACCATAATGCTCAAAATACTGGCTTCCATTTCATTGTCGGAACTATTGCGTAATGCTCTCCGTATTTCATTCCCCATGATGTTTATCTTCTCTCCTTTATAATGGTTGGATATCCATCTATTGTTGACCCGGAATAGACGGTTTAGCGTACAGTGAGAACGCTATGAGAATCTATCCAACCCTCATTAAATCCAGATATGGAAGAGTACATTTGACAGACTGTTCCATTGTAAATTGAACATTCGGATGGATGTCATGGTATACAGCTAATAACTGATTATCTTCCATATTCTCTATCACAACAAATATATCATCAATGCATCTCTTCCACAGGACTATTCCTTGTAATTGCAGCAAAATTTGTTTTTCTACATAATCCATAAAAATTATTATCTGGGAATCATTTTGGTGTTTGAATCACTAAAATCCGAGCTCTGACGGCTGAGAATGAAGGAAAAATGAAAATTGATGACATGGACTGACTTTAGTCATCGTCGATTGCGCGCGCATGGAAAGCACTATTTGACATATGCGAAGGTCAATAACCTCAACACTTTCGAACTTTAAATGTATCATTTTTGATAGAATCGGTTCTACTGAACGATATTGAGCAATTCGGAATGCGTTTTAATCACCGCAACATACTCCACTCAGAAATGTTCTCAGCATAGAGTAAGTATATTGGTAGAGTGGTAACTCCGCATTTATTAAATCCCCAATGTGTATACACTTTCGATTTTATTAAATGAACTCAAGGGAGATACACTCGGAATTGTTTCCAAATGTGAGATACACATTTATGCACTTTTGAAGAAATTACAACGGAATTGAGTGATCATGATTGTAATCCAGAAGGAATGATGGTATTTCGCAGATTCTCATGACATCCTTGGAGATTTAATGTTTGCTAAATTAGCAATTCGTTGGGTTCCTATTACTTTCATGCTCAACCTCAAGAATACAATGTATTTTCTTAAGCGTGATCATGCCCCAGACATCCTGCCACTGATAGAGCAAAATCGCATAATCAAAGACAATGATTTCAATTAACTTTGAAAGATGTGAATGGGTCCACATAGCTTTTCAAATTCAGAAAATGAAACATAAATTTAGAAAATTGAATTAAAAACTAGAAATTTCAGCTAAGAAAGCACGGATAAAATCGCGACCTCTTCATGAAGACTTCCATTATAACACGGATCATGAAATTCCCTTGATAATCAGTTTAATTTCCGCTTAGTTAGGATGCTTATCAGCAGATATTCATTCCTTTTCATATCCAACTTGTTGCATATTACTCATGTATGAGAGTCATCTCGGTAGTATATAAATTGGCAAACTTTTGACATTTTTTTAAAACTGCTCAAATAATTTTTTGGACCACAGGAACGTAATCTCCGCAAAAAACTGAATCTTTTCATATAAAAATTTTCACTGTATACAGATACTTTTTTGAGTCGACACTTTACATATATACATACTCTATGGTTCTCAGATGGACGCTATGTTTTAGATCGCTAGTCTCTCAAAATTCAAAATCGCGCGATTTCCAGAAGAATTCCGGCGACTATTTATCCGCTTTTAAAACGCGTGACATGTGTGAAAGGCTCCATAGGCTGTAATGTTGCCCTGGTATACGCTCGACTATTCTATTGTCTTCGATGGACATAGCTTACCAATTGTCTTTCTCGGCCATTGTTCCAAGGAAGGGGTGTGCAAAAGGCCATGGGCGCTATCAACTCTAGGGATCTGACCACTGACGGCTGAGAACAAGGTCAAAATGTTAATTGGTGATAATGACTGACTTCAGTAATTGTCGTTAGCAAGCGCATTGGCTACAGCATTGATTGATTTGCACGAAATTCAAGAACATCAGAACTTTGGAAATCAAAGATATCATTCCAGATAGAATTGGTTCTACTTGACGAAAATTAACAATTCGGACTGCATTTTAATCGCCACATAATGCTTAACTCAGAAATGTTCTTAGTTTGAGATGATGTTGACGATCATTGGGAGGTCAAAAACAAAATTCGCGCGACATGTGTGAATGGCTCCTTAGCCTTCTCCATTTAAACTAACACCCTCGCGACTTCCGCGCTGCAAAAAGAAGCTGATAAGAAATGATGTGAAGAGAGTGAGAAGAGAACTACGAGAAGACAATGGAAGACATAGATGTAGTGGTAATGCCAGATCATTTTTGACTTTGCCCTATTCGGGAGAGGAAAATGAGAGAAAAATTAGGAGGTCACTGAGAAAGACGTGTTTGAACCAGTTCATATCAGTCAATTTCAAGTCCTGTACATTGACATCGATTCTACGTACTGGTAGAAGGAAAGTGTGTGTCTATGGAGGTGAGAGTTGTGTGGTCTGTCAAAGTGCATCAAGCCATGATATCTGCAACGTCAAATTCTGCGTCTGCGAAAACAATGCAAATTTTGCTCGGCAAAGAGTATCGGTGAAACGAAGAGAGAGCGTCAAGTTTAAAGGAACATTCATCATCATCGAATTCATTAATGCACAGACATCTCATTTCACATAGCAGCGGTCCGACCTTCGACACAATTTCATGGAATATCATTCATCGTGGACTGAAAAATACCCACATAAGGCAAGAGCTTGAGGAACGAGAGAACCGCTCCAAGAATCGCTTTATAAATGCCCAACATTCAGTGTACTGGCTCTTGATTCTTGAGAAAGCCTACGTTGAAATATTGAGTGCTGATTTTTGATTTTTTGTTTACAATACAAATCGGTCGAAGAAAGTTATTTTTCTTTTCATTGAGATATTACCGACTGATGAATTTTAATTACATATTAGATGACAAATAATTTTTGCGTCGAATTTTTGCTTGACATTTTATGAAGGTGAATCAAGGCAAGGAAGGAAGGAAGAAATTAAGTTATCATAAACATTTATTCAAAATGGTTAGATTTGACGACATCTTTCTATTATGACATGATGGCTTAGATAAGACATCTGAAGAAAAATATGACAAAAATGGAGAAGATAGATAAGACAAATGTACCAAAAGATAAAGATGATGACATGATGACTTCATTGTTCTAATGTGTACTTGTATATTTAAACTCAAATGAAGCATTACGGAACAAATCATGACGTGGCACGTTTATTGTGTTTAATGTAAATATATTTAGCACATTTGCGTGGCAATAAACAGGCTACTGGTAGTTGTATAAAATTGCAAGTTACTTTCTTTCCTCTTTTGCAGGCTTTAAAAGGGAAGCAGTTATTGGATGGGGAGAATTTTTCATGCTGGCTATTGCTGGAGTAGGTAATATAACATTAGAAGCTTTCTCATGGGATGTCGGAACATTTATTGCGGGAATAGTGGGAACTACGGAGCTTGCAGTTCAATCTATATTACTTCAGTTAGAGTCTGTTCTTGTAATGGTAAGTGCATAGAGTAGGGATTAGTGTAAAGCAAAAGTAGACTCAATGTGCTCAGCGATTTACTGGAATTTAAGGCTTTCACAATTGGCCATTTATTTTTCGACAGTTCAAACGAATAAATGTTCATGTAGATAATTAATGTTTGTATTTTAGTGAGATACCAGTATTGAAAATCATAAAAAGTTGTAGCGTGTCAAATCTGATAGAATAAAAAGGATTTCCTCAGACTTGAGTAATACAAGCGCATTGAAAGGCGTTTCGATCAATAAGGACTCATCAGTTGGTATGCATAAATCTCGGAATGGCCCAAACTTGCATATAACATCTAGAATGGCTGAACAATCTGAGGGACTGCGTGGCAGAGTAATCTGTTGATGACTTACTTCAGATAAATCCATGTTATGTCGAACCGCAGAGTCTACAGTTCCTTAAGAATTTCGCTCTTGAAACTGTTCAACTCCGTGGAGATCTTTCTATCATATGCCCAGACAAATTGGCACTCAGCAGTCTTTTATGATTATCAGCAGCACTTCAATACGACAACAAATATACTAGATAGAGATGAGAGAAATGAGACTTTCACAGAATGATGTGCACCCTCTCCCTACTTCGAATCTGCGAGTATGTCGAGTTATATTGGTAACAATCGGAATCCTGATGTTGATGCATTCTCCATTGACTTTTGCTAATTACGCCTATCTTTTTTTCACCCCTTGCGGCACTCTTAAACCTTTCTCGGCACCCTAGTTGAAGATCACTGAGCTGCACATCAATCACAACCTTTTTGATATGCGAGTTGCTCATAATCCAAAAGGAACGTATTGGATGCACTTGACCAATAGATGTAAACTGGGAATGGTTGACTAAATTCTGAAGTTCAGACATAGTTTTCATCTCACTTCCCAAAGCAGCAAATGAACGTGATGTAGCTGCGTTGTGGTATGTACATATATATAAAGATAAATTAAAAAAATCAACGTAGTCTCAAGATAAAATTGTCTATTCACGAATTTTCGTCTACGACTTCAGCAGGTGAACGAAGTAAATGTACACACACACACACACACATATATATATATATATACATTAATGATAAAATTGATCTTTTTTTATGATATCATAGATCTTTTTTATTGGCCTTGTCTATTTTGATTATTTCGATATATATGTATATATATATATATATATTAAAATGAAATAAAACAATCAATTCACAACATGTTTCTGCATTTATTCTAATGCCTAAGATACAAATTGCATGATGAAAATAAGGCATCAGAAAAGCATAGCATAGCTAACTTATTGCGAATTCAAAGAGGGAAGAAACAACTTAATAAACATAGCTTCCTTTCTTTCGTGGTCTGATTTCGAAGCACATGGAGGCAAGTGATAAAAGGGAGCAGCTATGAATCTCCCGCCACAGGCAGCTATATGCCGGCTGACTTTTAATATGGCAGCATTCCCTTGGTTCACATGTTTGCGATGAACAGTGATTCGATGATGGAATGAATCTCCTGTTTCCCCAATATAATATTCACCACAAGAACATTCTAGTTTGTAGATAACATTCGAAGATTTGCAATTTATGCTTGATTTTATTTCGAATGTCTTGCTTAGTTTGTTGAAATATATGAATTTTGAATAATGTCACAAGTTTTGCACCTTTTGTCGTTGCATTTAGAAATTCCATGTATCGTTTTACGGAGATTTTCAATGACGCAAGTCGGACAATTTGACGCAGAAAACCATTTTTAACAACTGAATTCGTCACTTCAGATACGTGACGTGACGCAAGTCGGCCTTTATGACGCAAATGGTATATTAGACGCAAGAAGTATATTTGACTCAAGCTGAAGTAAATGAATATTGAAGTCAGACTTTTTGACGCACTTCGTATATTTGACTCAAAATCATGAAATAAATTCTGAAAACTTCCTGACGCGTCCGGACAATTTGACGCATTTGGTATATTTGACTCAAAAACGATCGATAATGCAATGCGGTATATTATTATCTAAATATACGGTCACAAGTACTCTCAACAATTTTATGCATCGAATAAAGCGCTTATCTCAAAAGAGCAAGTTAACATGGAATCAAATAGGCCTAGTCTACATTAAATGATGCCCAAAATTTACAATTTTAGTTCAGACAGCGGTTCATGGTAAATTTTGCACAACAGAAATAAGACGATCATGCTTTCTTCTATAATTCAATGTTATCCACTGTTAGAATTATTTGTCAGGATAATTTGCTCAAAGTTTTAATGATCAGCCAATCGCAGGAGTAATTTTGTGTCATCTGGAACATTCATCGTAATCGAAATACAATTTGCAGAATGTTCGAATCGATTAATTAGAAAATTGCCATCTCATGTCAAGTAATGAGAACGGAAAGTTGACACTCCATTTATCAGGAGGGCAGCGACATGACCTGAATAGTAGGCCTTGCCTACATTCTTTGGCTTATTCAAGGGATCGTCAAGTAGGCAAGTCATTCCTTGAAGTTGCATGAAACTGGAGGAAGGAATTGAAACTGAGAAAACTTTTTAGGTCTAATTTTTGGAATGTGAATTTAGCAAAGATGTGGAGGGGAGCACAGTATGGAAGCTACAATATCCGAAAGCAATAGGCCTATTGTCAATAAGAACTTTGTAAAGGGATAAAACAGCAGAGCATTATAGGCCTCACACCAAGTGAGTAAAAATTAGAGGAAAAACTTGACAACAAATAATAAATATAAATAGGACAAAGAGCAAGAATAGAAGGATATCAGCAGATGTCACAAAAAACAAGAAATCGCAGTGGGCAGCAATGGTATGAATACACATGTAGACATACGATAATTCTGAAATATCTGTCACGTGCATATGCAGATGTCATCATTACGAGAAAACATTACTGTCTACTTTCGTCTACATTGTATCATAGCTAAGTTACGCACAATGATGATGCTGAAGCGCTACATCATCATCATTGTCGCCTTCTTTAAATCGCACCCCTCCGAGCTTGCGGATCCGATCAGCATCTTATAGTTTCTCCAGATATCAATGAATCTTCACGATTGAACGGACACACGCCATTATTTCTACGTCAGGATCCGCTTGGATATCCAGTCTATCTCCGCGGATAACAAATTTTTATCCCAAAGAGATCCGTATCTTATGAGCGGATATGCTTGATATCCAACCGATATCTGGTTCGCTGTTTTTTGACGGATATCCGTGCCATCGGCTGTGCATTCTGGTTATCCGTCTGGCACTCCATAGTTAACAATGGATACGTAGCAATCGCGACTTCGATGTCAGTTTGCTATCCCTACGCTGTCATCTAGTATTTGATTTCGATATTCGTTGGCTATACATTCGATGCGTGAAACTATCCGCCAGTGATGAACAATCCAAAAACCAACTAATCCTCAGATCGGACAGACAATTGTAATCTATACAATCCGGGGATCCACTGGCTTCTGATACAATTTTGACTGAATGCCGAATAACGATTCTTATCTTACCTACACACGTACACATGTACTTACACGTACACACAACTAAAAACATTCATGCAATTCATGCAATAACAGAAAAAACAGACAAAAATAACTGAGATGCCGACAAACCTCAAGCAACGCAATTTTTAATCCAGTGGATACAGCAACGCATCCAGAAGGATTCAAAACTACCGAATTTGAGGTATACATGAAAAATTGCTGAAAATACTTGTATTTTTCATCATTAGGAGTCTTGCCAAATCTGAATGTGAATAGCCTCACAGACAGATTTGCATGCATAGAAAATGATCTGAAGAAACTGCACATAAAAAAACCTTCGTCCTATTGCATTAAAATGCGTTTTTCTTTGATCGTGTCTAATAAGATAAGGAACCGGATAGAGCTCGGCAGACGCGCAGCTTCGTGGTAGGCTTATTACATTCTGTGAAAGTCTCATTTTCGGCATCGTTCCTAGCAGAATCTCGTTCTGGGCAATCTATTTCTGTTCAACTGGTGATCTCAGAACTCGTGCGATCAGGCCATATAAATGGACTAGGCCTATTCGTGTATTCGACCGCTCTGTGTCACTCGAGAGGAAGTAACACTGAAATCGATGACACATCACCGGGTCATAATGGAGTGGCAGAAGGAATGTTTAGACTCACATAATACGGTCCAGTGGATGAAATGTTTCCGAGTTTTATTTAAGTAAACCTTCATCAGAGAATTGTCGTGAGGCATGCACTTCTACTCTTCTATAATAAAATTGTCAATTCGAAGATGAAGCAAAACAAAAAATCCTTATAGCGTTATGTTTCTGGCAACTTCTGCAAAAGATTTTGACCAATTATTGTAAGGGTAGAATTCTTTAACCCACTGCGTAAATAACTATGTTTGTCCCTCCTGACGCTCTACTTTCTGTTGATTGTTTTTAGTTTTTTTGCCCCATAAGAAGCGTGAATACGCGAAACGTCGGTCCTGTAAGCCTAAATAGTTTTTATTACAATTTTATAGCTAATAAATTCTTTAAGAAGATACCTCAACGTACTTTTGGTTCATCATGAAGAATCGTCTGTTTGCGACAATCGTATTCATCAAATACTGTGTGAATTCCAAAAACAATAATTAGTATTATAATATATATAGTAGTTCTATATCAGCATTACAGCATCATAGAACAATGATAATATTATTATTAATTCTCCAACGCTATCAAAATGTTGCTATTAGTTCAGGCCTGCCCGGCCAAAATACAAATTTTTCTGGGCTTTTAAGTTTCAAAAATCTCTCGAAATCTGCACGAGCGAGATCAAACAAAAATGGGAGGCATTAATTTGGGACGGCACAAAATGGGAAGCATCATCAGCAAAGCTATAGCGAAGGATGTAGGCCTAATATCATCCATGAAGACTGGAAACAAATGGAATAAGATGAAAAGCAAGTAGACCTACTTGTAGTCTATCAACTAACGTTCAACTAGAATACTGCAGGTACTATAGTACTGTCCCAAATCGGAATTCCCAGTTAACACACATGTAAATACAAATCTACTTGATACACCACACTATCCCGAAGAAAGATTCTTCAGATACCCTCACCGATATGCCCTTAAGCACAGTCTATTAATCAGGACTTTCGACTTTGATGCTCAGAGAAATTGATGAGCCAGTCGCTGCAGTGTCGATTTTATCCCTCTAGATGAATTTTGATAACTATGAAGCAATGGGAAAAATTCTCCTAACAAATTATACTTTGGTGTAAATAACGAATCCTTTTTAAGAGATGAAAGAAGAAATAGAGACGGGCTGATGATACCGTATTACATGAAAAAGTACATGCATAGGCTATACTCTCATTCAGGCTAAAATTCAAACTGCAAGCCATATCCATTATTTTAACAATGATATGAGACAAGTCATTGCTCAAAATGATGTATCTTTCAATAAAGCACGAAGACTGAAAGTCTGAGTGCTTTATTGTCTTAGAGTATGGTAACAAAGTATTCCATTTGATTTAAAGCATGTTTACCATTAGAAAGCAGTGCTATATTTTCTCGTAGAAAATATAACACCGGTGAGGAAAATAAAGTTCAGTTATCCTAGATCCACATTTGTCTCAAGTTGTCCTAGGTAAATGATGTACATCTGTGATTCACGGCAACTGTAATTTCACAGTCCCAGATATGGTGAAATCCAGAAAATTTCGTGATTTTTTTGTCCCCAGAAAAAAATGTTCGATTTTTAATGAAGATAGGCCTCAAACCATTGTGATATCATCCTATTTCAACATTTTCATATGTCAAACCACAATTCACGCAGAGTTGGCAAAGCTAGAAAAGAAAATTGAATATGACGCGTCGAGGAGATGACGATATATCTTACGATGAAGTCATCCTCAATTTTCTAGTTTCAAGTGATTAGTAATGATAAAGTGCAACACTTCTATGGTTACTGAACCTGCACTTTATGTCTTCTAGAACTGGCAAGGCTAGCGCGTAAAAAAAGAAGTCGCTTTTGACGTCGAAGAGATGACATAAAATTTTGGGGACATCGGTTTTTAGTCTCTAAAACTCCAAATAATGAATTTAGAGACAACTGCGCTATCTCACAGATAACGTGGGTGAATGACATTATGTACAGCAAAAAAGAACTTTGGTCAGCTGCCTGCTCAATATGTTTCACAGACTTCTAAAAAGTAGATAAATTTCTGGGGACATGCGAAAATCGGGTGTTTTTAGAACTCAAGCGAACGAAAAATATAATAGACTGTCAAGTATATAAAGATGTATATAAAGATAAGAGCAAACGAAACTCTACAAAATGATGTATTACAATTGACTGTTTGATTAATAACTTTGCGGAATCCAGGGAGGGACAAAAAAATTGCAAAAAGTTCAGTTTTTTCTGGATTTCACCATACGTGGTGTGTACTACTTCAGAAAATTAGGTTAAGGCATGAGAAGTTTTCTATTTTTAAATTATTTGATCGAGATCCGATTTGTCTTATTATAGTTTTATATTGCACGTCTTTCTTCATGCGATATCAATCATTTTCAGCACGCATTCATTAAGAAATCCTTGGTTCTATCAGTTTTCATGATGGATGTGACAAGCGATATCGCAGTGTGATACGAAATTAAGCGCATATGGAAGCACAGCTCATCGATTCTGGATAAGCGTTAAACGCGGAAGACAATCTGTGGAGCAAGATTTTTCAATGTTGGTCGGCCGCAGGAGATTCCGGAAGAGAAATCGAGTCAGTTGAAGTGATTACAGCACACACAAGGTTGTCAAGAGAGTTGCGAATCATTTATCACTCCTGTCATGACATCATCGAAAGACTTGGTCGCAAACTGGCATCACGTTGTACCGAAGTTTAATGAAGGAGCATTTGTATCTGCCTCAAAGTAAGCGAGAATCTGAGTGGCGAAAAGAGTCTGCCCCTTGAAAATGCGATCCGGAACATCACGCCGGTCGTTGGACGGTCTTTTGGAACGCTTCGGGAATCCAAATCTGTTATCTGAAGCGAGGAAAAAAAGAAAGCCACGAAACATTCCCCTCTACTTGCTTCATGACACCGATTCACACTCGCAGATTTCAACTATTGAGCCATCCTCCTTATTCACCTGACTTGGCATAGATTTTAGATTCCTCAAAAAGCATCTTCGTACACCATTTTGAATCGCCAGTTGAACTGCGGGATGCATTACTGAGTTTTTTTGATCTTTGACACCGGAATTTTTCATAAAGCTTTTTGTGAATTGAGACTTCGTTGGCAAAAAGTGATTGAAAAGTAAACTGTTTTCTGGAACAAAACATTTGTTTTTCCGTTAATTATTAGTCAGGTTATTAGTGATAGCTTAACTGTCAAGTTAATCTAAATATATTAATTCTAAATCGCTAGAATTTATAGGAAAATCTTGAAATTCAGACAAAAATGTTTGAAAATTTTTTAAAATTGGAAAACTGACCGGAAAAATTTCGGCGACCATATTTCTCATGCCTTAAAGACCTAAATTTACATCTGAAGTAGTATTCGTTATCACAGGTTATCTGCAAGTAGGTTAGTCCGGGACATTTTGGATCACACCACGTATATTTCAAGCATTGCACCATTTCTGTTATGAATTAAATAATTTTGGTCGGAAATAAAGCTGAAAAATGAAGTCAATGAATGTTGAAAAATTGAAGTCTCATGATGGGAATGAAGCATTCTTTGACTAACTATTTGTATAGGCCTACCGGTATATCATTTCAACTTGGAATTACGCAGTTGTGAAACATATCTTCTCTTTCCTTTCTGGCACAATGTTGATCAATTTAGAAACCTTATCTGTCTAGAGATATGTCGGAAACCCAGGATTTTGAAAGTCCTGGGGATTGCATCACATTGTACTTATATACGAGTACAACAGCCTGTCATGCCTCATGCAAAATTCTCTTGTCACTTTATTATACCATTTTTTGTGGTATAAATGTGCTTTATTAGTAGCTTAAAAATTCCTGAGGTTGAAAAATCAGATAAAAATTTAGCTAGACTTGTAAATGTGTGCTTGACGATTTAAATCGTCACACACCATTGCAACCTAGTGATTACCATTATGACAAATTATAAACCTGTCTTTTTAATAAGAAATAGCTTGGAACTTGGATTCCCTAAAATTGTACTTACATGAACTTCAAAATACGTATGAAATTGCCGAATGATTAAGAGTGCAAGCAAAGGTAATTTAGTTTTACTTCATATAGTACAAATAAATCACTCTTATAAGCCTAAAATCGACGATGACGCTGCAGCGAGTTGTAATGATGCATAGACTACACAGTAAGGAAAGGCAAGCGATTTTCAAACAGTATCTGATCTAAGTCGACAATTACACGGCGTGTGACAGAAGAAGATAATTGACTAACAAATGATGAGCTGACTAATGTATATGTATATGTATATTTGTATCGAATGAAAATGAAAGTTACAATTGCGGTGAGTCGTTAACATGGTTGGTATATAGGTAAAGAAGGCAATGAAATCAGATTCGTTAAATACATGAACGATTATACAAAGCAGTAGCATAAGGGAAAAATGTAGAGCCATAACGATCAGTGCGGCACATGGGCATGCGCAAATGCAAGGAATATGGAAGAACCGTGGGAGCAAGGTCTCAGATCTGATTCGAGTACTCTGCTGTCCCAAATTTCTCTTGTGGATTATATTGCCGGTCGCTTATGATCCCGAACTTAAGGTTTATCTCCAACCCGTTATCACAGTTGTTACCATCCATCCATGATGTACCTGATTGAATAGTTCTATCATTCTTGCTGTTGAGAATGTAAAATGTGCATGCGTTTATGACCACAAATTAAGAATTCCAAAGTCATGGAAAGTTTCAGTCCCGGATCAATGCGGAATCCCAGGATTGAACGAGTCCGGGTTGGGATTGAGTATTGAGTAGGGACTGCATGCAGTCCTGGGTACTTTTCCAAATCCCGGGATAGGAATTAATATAGAGATTTTGGAAACCCAATCCTGGGATTTCGGGATCCCAAAAAATTACAATCTCGGGATTGTCGAAACGGGTCGATTCATAATGTCTTAGAGGATGAATGTCACTTTCTAATTGTGAATTAGTATGGGTAGGCCTAATATGAGTAGCAGCATATTTGATGTTTGTTTCTTGTTGGATATATAATGCCTACATAATAGAAGATGCTACTTAAAATTCACCATTACATGTAAGCTCTACGATGCTACTACTTTTACATATTTTTTGTTATCGGAGAAAAATGAACTGTCATCTTCCCTGCAGCACAGACATCCACAATAAAAAAAAACGATTATTTTGTAGAACTGCTATCAGTATTCAATAATAGGCCATTACAAGTATTTGAAACAATTTCAGTGACATGCTCGCACATTGAGCGACATGCAGCCATATGCATATTGGGCACCCACCATCGGGATTAAAATCCCAACTCTCAATTTGAATAAGTTTTTGTATTTGATATTTGCTAATCTTAAGCAAGCACGTGAATTTGTGCTTTCAAATTTTAGGTTCATTCATGTAATGACTACCATACAAAGTTTTCACCTTCGCGAAGTATTACAGAACTTACACAGTATTTAAAGTCTGATGATTTATTCACTTTCACGAGCTTTAGGGAGGAGACAAAGCGACAATATTATAAATTATGTTCCCCGGGCGTGGTATTTAGCGTATGTGTAGACCCACCAGCACTCGTGAGCAATTGAGCAGACTTCGTCACTTTCATTGCATTAAACCGATTCAAAAACCCTAGATGAAATCGAACTCAATTGAGTACCAGATCCGTCGACCCAAATTTTGTTGCTTAACACGAGCCTATTGTCACAATTCAAATTATTATTGTATGTAAAGACGTTCATAAATGTGGCGCATGTGAAGAAACGTATAGGCCATGAATAATGTGTAAATGTAGCCTACGTGTAAGTCACGAATTTGTAGCTTTCATCGTGTATATACGTGTAATATATCTTAAATGTCAAAACAAAAGCTATGAAGTTACCGTAAAATGATAAGCATAAAATGTATTATTAAAAAAAAATTTGACATCAAACCCAAACTCGAGTAGAAGTTGACAAACTTGAATGCACTTTAATAATAAGTTGATCAATTGACTCGCTGCAATTATGAGAAACACTAGCAAGCAAACAATTGCAAGAAATTATTTCTTGCTACATCAGCGATATCTTCTCATCATTCTAAGACGAACGCCGTCGAGTAAATCAAGCAGGAATGCTGAACTGTGTAATCGTTTTTTCTCATTCTTTTAATTTGGAGTCGCTCTTATTACATGTACATTGTCAGTCATAGCCCTCGGGGCCTATATTGTCAGTCTGATCAGTTTACTGCAGCTATGCGTTTTGTGTAACAAAATTAGGCCTACGTGCTGTTATAATCGCAATTACGCAGCCTTTTGTAATCAATAAATTGATCTTTATGATATAGCAATCAACGAATCGCAATAAGGAGTCTCAATCAATTAATATACACTATCATTTGTATTTCTTGTCAATCTCTGATCCCTGCTGCATATCTCTATAAGGGATTTTGCATAATTGCAATCTTAGATAAGTTCCAAGAAGAATGAACAGTCAATGGAATATTCAGACATTAAAAAATACACGTATAAATACTATGCTTATAGCCGCAGCACAACAGTTACACGACATTGCAGCATACCCGCTCCATGCAATAATGGGAAATAGCACGAATGTTGTAGAAAGATAATTTATGGACCTGTGTAAGAGCAACCTATGTCATTTCTATCAGACTTTATTAGGCTTTTGATTAAAGAGAAGCCTAATTGATGACATGCCAATCGATTACAAAAAAGAGACGCTACTAAATTTGACATTCCGATAAAATCAATGTGTTCACTGTTCATACAATATTAACTAGGCCTACCCATAATTAAATTTTGCGATAGTCTGTTCAATATTATTCTCCTGGTGTCTGCTTTTGGATTTGTAGACAAATTATAATTTGCCAAATAATAGAGTTATTTACCAAATCTGTATGTCTAGTGCTTTACCATCAGTGTCTAACATATATTGGAAAAAATTAATTTCTCGATTTAATAAGATGCATTTATGCAAGACAGGCGGTCACCCTACTATAGTCATGGAATTTGGCACCTTGAAATTTCCCCACTTCAATTAGATTACGGTGGCCTACTTATTAGCTATCTTGAATAACAAATTCTAAGGGGACCTCGTCAACCAGTCCCTCTGATTCTATCAGGCCATATTTGCATGCAAGCCTAAACTATATGAAGAGGTATAGACGTTCTGTAACTTACTCTGTGATGGTTGATCGCGATTATGAATGCATGATTCTCCCCTCCAACTTATTATGCAATCGTGAGTCAAATATTCAATATGCGTCAAAACGTCTGACTTGCGTCTAATAGTCCAACGTGTCAGAATATCGTCGTGAGTCAAAAAGTATGACTTGCGTCAGTCAGAATGAAAATCTGGAGTCTTCGAAACCGAAACCGGCGGAAAGTATTGAATGCATGTATTGAATGCATCTTAGCAAAACTCTCCTGTACACCAAATTTGGTGAGATGCGAGACTGCGGAACAAAGTCCATTTGCGTCAAAAAGTCTGACTGCGTCAAAATGTCCAACTTGGCGTCATTTTGTCTGACTTGCGTCATCTTCTGACTATATTATTATTACATAATAATGAAAGCAATGATTTCGGCTGTTTGTATGATGATTTTAAAGTACAATTTTTAAAAGAGTTATTCATGTTCAGACAGTTAAATGTCGGTTTAATGAGATGACTGAAGATATCTGGGTTGTTCCAATTACAAGTATGAACAAATGTTATTGTTCTTTTATTGTTTCTTTCGTTTTGTTTTTTCTCTGATATTGCACCACTTTCGGCTTTAGTTATAGCATCGTCAACGAGTGATGGTGGGTAGTTTAATTTGATTAAATGATGCTTCAATTCCCGATATCTTAACTCTCTATTTTGCTGATTAGATACAATTCTTCTTATTCTATCAGCCAAGTTATATGGAATATTATGGAGAACGTGTTTAGAGTGGGCAAAATGGAATGGCACATATGACATGGTGTCCGTCGATTTTCGATATAGATCTGTACTTATTGTATTATCCTCATTTTTATGTACCAATACATCCAAAAAGTTCAACGCTTCATAACTTTTATCGCACGTAAAATTGATTGACGCATGAAGATTTTGTAGCAGATTAGAAAAAACGTCAAAGTCACCGTAATTCTCATCCCAAATTATCCAACAAACGTCTAAATAACGTTTCCATGATGTTAGAGTCAACAGAATTGGGGAAACAAAGTTGGATACTTTTATGCATCTTGTCTTCCAAATATCCCATGACTAGTGTTGCGTTATTGCGTATGATGGGGCCATCTTGGTGCCATTGCAGTTCCCGACATTTGTAAATAATAGTCATCCTCAAATGAAAAGAAGTTTTTCTTTAGGACCAGCTCAATACCTTTGATGACAAACATTTTTTCAAATCTATCAGGAATGAGATCTGCAGATTTTTCCAACCAAAATTCAATGGCTATTAGGCCGAGGTCATGGGAAATGCAGGTATATAGGGAAACCACATCAAAGCTCACGAGTAAAAATTTATTATCAACTGTCGTAGGTAGTCTCTCGATAAAATGAAAGGTATCCTTGCAGAAACTTGGTAATTTTGACACAATGGGTTGTAATATTTCATCCAGTAAATTACTTAGACGTGATGTAGAAGCGTATCTACTCGAATGATTGGTTTAAACTTGACTCCATCTGGTGCGCTTATACGTGAATGCAATTTGGTGAAAACGTTTGGCTGATAAAAATTCTAATTTGAGATTCTCTTCTGGCTCTCACTTATATATATTTTTTTTTTTGTTTTGTTATTCTTGATTTCGAGGTCTACAAGACCTGACTGATACCTTTTGTTTAACTTCTGTTGTTCTTTTCCTTCTTGATGTTGATCTTTTCTACTGATCTTCGTATAATTTGGTAGCAATTGATTTTCTTTGCATATTAAATTAGATTGAATGTCTTTATCTAATTTCACGCATTTGTGTAGAGTCTTTTCTGTTTTTCTAAATTCATGCTTTACCGTTGTCGTCAGTTTTTTTAGAATCATGAACGAATACCATTTTATTGCAAAGTATTTATTTAGCGACGTTTCGGTCTCTTTTACACGGACCATTTTCAAGCTTGAAAAGTGAGCTACAGTAATATTGAAATTTCAAAATTATCTCAACTATTAAACACTTGCATAAAAGAAAGGGAAATAGAAATCAAGAAATTATATTCAGATGCCTTGTCAATCCTTTATCGTGTTGATTCAATTTAGGTGCAATCTCTTTGATCAATATAGCCTCAGCTATCTGCAATGAATTCGTATCTGCATAGCGAGCTAAAATTTCAGTATTTGTTATCAAATTTCTTGGTTTTTGTTGATGTACATTTATGTGATGAGATTTAATAGAACCATTGTTCTCATGTTGTTTCATCCTCACGTTCATTAAATTTGTTGTATATCCTATATAATGAGCATTATTACACATGCTCTCATTGCAAGAATATTGATACACAACATTGTGGTTTGAATGAAACGAGTCCATTTTCGTTTTGATTGCATTCACCAACTTGTAATTTTTGTAGTAGACTCATACGTTAACATCAAATGATTCAAATTTTCCTTTTACATTGTCTTTCACAATTTTTTGGATTCTTTTTTCCTCCACTCGGTAATTTGATGTCAATTGACCTTTATAATAAAAAATGACATTCGTTTTTTCTGCTTTTTCTTCGGGTTTGAAATATTTTTTCAGAATCATTTTTATTTGTTCATCAATTATGCTCATAGGATCATGGTATATATATATCGGTATATATATATCATATATATCGGTAGATTGGTAGAGGTACTCAGTGGTGTTTTAATTCCACTGAGTAGGTGCCGCTAGCACCACGCGTATGTCCCCGATCCGTTATTCGACAAACCAAAACCAGGACAAAGAAAAGACGTTGTGCTGCGGAGGACCGGTTTCGATTCAAAACCTTTCTCAACTCCAATACAAGGAACCAGAAAATGTACAAAGCATAGACTTAAATAGGTCTAGCGATTACAGTTCAACAAACTGCGTAAATTCTTGCCAGAGCGATAAAACCACGAGTCTTTACATCTTCAATCAGCTGATTACAAAAGCGTACTACTTGTCCACTGCATTCACTGTAAGGAAGCACCAAGTTGATTCCATTGTTGTAATCTGACGTCACGTTTGAACCATTAGGCTGCGTTTACACCTGTAACTTGATTGCTGACACTTTTCGATCCATGATGAGTCAGAAAAGAATGGACAAGCAATTGAAGTAAAAGCATGCCTTAAATAATTGTGCTTCGTGTGTCACCAGACAATAGTAATCTAGCGAATGGTGATAAAGAGAAATGCATTGATTGATCAGCTTATCATCCTCTGAGTGTCAGTAAAAAGTGGCAGATAAAGTTCAACACGACTGAAATTGTCCTTTGATAAACAAAATTAACAAATTTGTTGAATTGAATCCATTTGTTAATTAACTGTTAAATTAATTATAATAATTAAATTAATTATCAAAATTAATTGTTAACAAATTTAACAAATTTTGAAATTCTTGTGTCTTTCAAAATTTGTTGCACAGCAGGAGACTCGTATGGTGAAAAGATGTAGAAGTCCCCGTTGTGGAACATGTGATGTTATACTTGAAAGTTCGCAGTACAACTTTAATGGAACTATATTTCGAATAAAAGACCAAATGTCATGCTCAACCCAAAATGTCAGCTATGTACTTACTTGTGTGGGATGCAACCACTATTACATCGGAGAGACGGGAAATACGGCTAAAGAACGAACGAGGATACACAAGGAACAAATAATTCATCCTGAACATCGAAAAATTAAAGTTAGTGAACATATTGACACTTGTGGAGGACAAAAATTCACTATTTTTCCATTTTACAAAATAAATAATGGTGATAGAGTTATTCGACGCTGCAAAGAACGCTTTTTCATTAACAAATTTAATCCCAATTTGAATAATTTGTGAAGAATTTTAATATTTTTCTTACATAGAAATATCAAATATCTCCTATTTCCTTCCCTTATAAAGATCCATTCCGAGAAATATCATCCATCTTAACTGCCATGATATCCATGCAAATTTTTAAATTCCATGCAATCTATAATGAACTTGATCAATCCACCTACTTTTTGACTTTATAAAATCGTTGTTATTTGCACCTGAAGATTGGAAAGCGCTTGTGCAATTTTGTGAGTTTTTCTTCTTGTCTTCAAACTGGATTGATAATACTATAATTTTACCAATTGTTGCATTTACCAATCTGCATTTTCATCAATATATATATATATATATATATATATATATACATATAATTAGAAAGACGTGAACTCAGTAATCGGTAAAATATGGTAAAATAAGATGAGAACTCAAAGAAAAGCTCCAGATTTGCAAGCACAAGCGCTTTCTTATCTTCAGGTGCTTCGCTGAACAAGGAAGGCATCCGAATAGCCGTAGTACAATATTACACAATATTATTGTTCCTTGTTCAGCGAAGCACCTGAAGATAAGAAAGCGCTTGTGCTTGCAAATCTGGAGTTTTTCTTTGAGTTCTCATCTTATTTTACTGTATATATACATATACATATACATATATATATATATATATATATACAGGGTGAGGCGTAATTCTGGAGACATAGGGAAGATACTCTGAATCTGACATACATTATTTTCAATGACAATCCCTCCATTTTTACGCAAGTTTGATGTACCATACAAATTTCTATGACGAATTTATTTAACTACAAGTCAATTTCAGCCATACAGATAATTCAAATATTCAATTATATAGATGCCTATGCAGGATATTGATTGACCGGCTATTCAACTTCAAGAAAGATGTCACTTATTCACGCACTCGACATTTAAAGCATCACTGCATTACCAAAGAGCTTTACAACGCAGTTATGGCACTGTCGAAAGGAGAACGCATTGATGTCGTTTTGCATGCCGCTATCGGGAGCTACCGAGCAATAGCAGATGACTTCAATCGTCGACATCACGAACGACCACCAATTACACATAGTGCCGTTGGAAAACTGATCTGTAAATTTAAGAAAATTGGAAGTGTCGAAGACCGTGAGAAAAGTAGAAGACGTCCCTCTGTAACAAATGAAGCGTCATCGATCCCTATTTTAGAGAAAAGCTATGTATAGATTTATATTCATCAGAATAGTTGGGCCTTTCTTTGTCAAAGAAAGTATGACTTCGGAAGTCTACGTACGAATGCTCCAAGAGGAAATTATACCATCACTACTAAATGTTGACGGCGGAGCGCCACCTCACTATGGAATATCTGTCAGATCTTGGTTGGATCAGCAGTTCGCAAATCGGTGGATAGGAAGACGTGAACCTGTTGAGTGGCCAGCTCGTTCACCCGACTTGTCAGCTTTCAACTTTTTCTTGTGGGGTCATCTCAAATCCTTAGTGTATGCTAAGAAGATCATGAATCTGGATCATTTGCAAGAAAGAATTGTTGCTTGTGCCTGCATTTCGTCGGATGTTTTGAGTCGTGTTCGTATTGACTGGAAAAATCGTCTCCATTCTGTGTGTACAACAGAGCGGTTCCCACATAGGACACATAATGTGATAAGCCTTTCTTTTCCTTGTGTCTTGTTGGATATTGATTCATGTTAAATAAATTGCTTTTATCTTATTCCAGATCCAAGTGGAAGCTTATGTAATTCAACTATGAGTTCGTAGTAACTTTTTTGCGAAATAAAATGCTTATTGCATGTCTCTACTGAATTCTGCAGTGATAAATTAGGTGAACCATCATAGTAATGTACAAAATGCAACTTTTCCTATGTCTCCAGAATTACGCCTCACCCTGTATACATGTTCAACATGCTCAACGAATTACGATTATAGCCCTATTGAAAAAGCGTTGCCCATTCTGGCAGCCCAAAAACTATATGTATACTCTATGACATTAAAGACGATCCACTTGATATAGAAAATCTCAATGGAAGTGGACGACTTTTATTTCATACTGCACTGACCAGGATGTCTATGCATCAAATTTATCATGCTAATATAAAGCAGCTGTCCATTGTCGATATCTTTGGCACAGTTGATGCATTTCAAATTCGACCTTTTATCACTAGCAAGCAATTCTTTCTGACTAAATTTTGAAGCAAAAATGTCGCAGAGTTTGTAAAAGGAATGGCTGTTGGAATGCTGCGATGTGGAAAGAGTTGTAGGTTTGTTGGACGGAAGTTGGGTGTGTTACACTCAACTGTGAGCCGGTGGTGGAGTCGATGGAACAACGATGGAAATGTTAAAAGAAGGAAAGGATCAGAGAGACCGAGATTGACAAACAATGCTACCGATAGGAAGTTGGTTATCCCAGCAAAGCGCAATCGCTGTAGTTTAGGGTATGACATCCGGCGCATCGCTTCGCTTCGCTCGCACCGGATGTCACACCTTTCGAGTTTTTCAAAAATTTACGTAGTCTATAAATTTCAAAAATTTAGATAGTCTCCAAATTTCAAAAATTTAGGTAGTCTCCAAATTTCGAAAATTTAGACGGACGAAAAATATCACGTAATCGAAAATTTCAGACTACGTGAAATTCTTAGACTACCTAAATTTTCGACCACGTGATATTTTTTAGATTACGTGATATTTTGAGACAACTTAAATTTTCGACCACGTGATATTTTTCGACCACGTGATATTATTTGGACTACCTAAATTTCCGATATTTGGAGACTACCTAAGATTTTGAAATTTTGATTTTTTGAAAATTTGTCACTACCTAAATTTTCGGCCACGAAAATTTACGAGACTACGTAAATTTTTGAAAAACTCGCTTCGCTTCGCTCGCACCGGATGTCATACCCTAAACTACTAATCGCTTTAAGAGTGTTCCTGGACTGGCCATCAGCTGGAAAGCTGCAGCAGGAATTGCATGCAGTATACGAACGCATATCGCCGTCTAGCAGAAGCGGGCCTGAGGTCATACCGACCTGCTGTATGTAAGAATTCCTCTAAGTAAGTAATGCGAGAATTTTATACAGTGACATTGTTTCACTGTCAATTTTTTTTTCTCCGCAGGTCTCAAACACAAGCGAAAGCGTGTGGAATGGTGTGAGCAGCACCTGTCGTGGAATACAGAGGAATGGCGTCAAGTGATGTGGACGGATGAATCCCGTTTCACTTTGGATTTTCACGATGGTCGTATTAGATTGCATCGAATGGTTGGTGAGAGGTATTCACCCTGCTGCATATTTGAGCATGACCGCTATGGTGGTGGTAGCGTGATGATCTGGGCCGGTATCTGGTACAGAGGTCGAACTGTCGCAGTCATTGTGAATGGGAACTTGAACGGAGAGCGATATTTATCGAATATCATATCTCCAATCGTCATCCCAACGGTAAATGAACTCAACCTCATATTCCAGGATGACAACGCTCGACCACACAGAGCTCATTGTGTAACAACAGCGATAGTGAGATCTGGAATTCGCACCCTCCATTGGCCTTCACGCTCCCCCGACCTGTCTCCGATCGAACATGCTTGGGATGAAATTGGTCGGAAAGTGAGAGATGCATATGATCATACACACTGACATCAACACTGACAGCTCTTTCAGAGAGACTCATCGATCAATGGTCAGTGCTGGATCAGGAACGGCTTGATCATCTTTGCGACTCGATGCCGATGAGACTTCAAAGCTGCATTTCAGTGCGGGGAGGACATACTCGGTACTAATGTCTCCCATTTATTCAAATATAATGTTTTACATAAAATGCTATCTCATAATTCATGAGTGTGAGTGGAATAAAGTTCATATATTGGAGTGGAGCATTTTTTATGTCAGGCAGTATACTATAATTCGTTTAATTTCACGTACTTTAGCGTACGTTTTGCTCACTATATATTCTAAAATTGTCTGATTTTTGCAACTTTAATGCAGCTGCGCAAATTTAGTGTGCTTGCACAAAAATAAAATTTTATCGTGTAGCAACCCAGGTGATGCCTTCCAGATAGATATTAAATAGGACGGAGGGCAACCCTGTCGCACTCCAACTTAGGTATGAAAGAAGCTTCCACAAGACTTGTTCACGAAAACTGCATTGTTTGCGTCTGCGTAAACTGATTTGATGACTTCTATAATGTTGGTATCCATGTTAAAGTTAGTCATGACCTGTCATAAACCCTTTTCCAAACACAGTTGAAGGCCTAATTGATGTCTACGAAGTTGTGGTAAATGTCACGTTGGTGTTGTAAGTACCTCTGCGTTAGGAGTCTGCTGTTACATATACTCAGTGACAAAAAGAATGAAACAAGTCCTGATATGAATACTTATGACTTAAACTTGGTTGTACTGTACGTTTGTTTGTTGTTTGTAAAAGGAGAACTCGAATGCTTTACTCAAAAACATTTAATTTGATACTCATGATTTTATCAACTTAAGTTAGAAACGGGTGTGACCACCGCGAGCATCCAAACAGGCATCGATGCGTGAGGGCATGGATGAGCACAGTCGCTGGATGAATGCCAGGTCTAAGAGGTTCCACTGCTCGATCAGTCTGTCGGCCAACATCTTCAAAGACACTGGTGGGTGGTTGTACCTCTCCCTCACTCTGCGACCAAGTTCATCCCATCAGTGCTCGATGGGGGAGAGGTCGGGAGAACGTGAGGGCCATTCCAAGGTTGGGATTCCACTGCTTGCTATCCTGTTAGAGACCACTGAAGCGCGATGGGGCCTTGCGTTGTCATCCTGAAAAATCAATTGATTCGATGTCACTGCTGGAACCACGACCGGTGTCACGATCTCGTCGGCATATCGCTGTCCTGTCAATGTTCCTTTCACTACGATTGCTGGTGTTTTTCCATTGTGCCAGATACCGGCCCAAACCATGACACTACCGCCGCCGTACCGGTCGTGTTCTTTGACGCAACACGGAGCAAATCGTTCACTTGGCAAGCGATGAACACGGATCCGACCATCGTTGAAATCGAGAGTAAACCTCGATTCATCAGTCCAGAGTACACGTTCCCACTGACTGTCACTCCACGACTGATGACCTTGACACCACGTCACTCGTCTCCTTCGATGTTCCAGGCTCAGCGGAATTCTCACAGCGGATCGTCGAGACTGTATACCAGCTTCTCGCAATCTTCGATATGCAGTTCGAACGCTACAGGCAACGTTCCCAGCAACCTTCCAGTACACAATTAACTTCGGGACGGACACAAATCAGTTTCTTTTAGCAACTAAAACTAAGCGTGCATCTGTCCGCTTGGATGATACCCTTGGTCTTCCTGATCCGTTCTTCTTTTCCACATTTCCTTCTGCTTTCCAACGACACCACCACCTCCATACAACGACCCTTGAAATTTTCAATTCTTTCGCAACAGTTGTAGAACTTTGCCCACAACGCATCATCCCAATTGCCATTCCTCTGGTAAAGTTATCGTGCGCCATTTCATAAGTCAAATCTGGTCAGCAGTAGGTGGTGATTCTGTTCAACTTCTAGCTGTTACTGTGATCAATATCAAATTTTGAAATTTGATGGTCCTATATAATTTCCCTTATCATATGGAGTTCAATGGTGATACATAGAAAGCGAGATATCATCTCAAACCATGGAAAAAATGAAACAAACTTCCATTCAAGTCAATGATAGTTGGTCTCATTATTTATGTCAGTGAGTATATTTGTTTCGCTGCGCTTCTTCATTTTTCGGGATCCCGCTTGTTCCTCAGCTAGGACCTCTTCAGCTTTCACTTTGAGGCAATTTAGGAGAATCCTTAACATCACCTTACTGGGGTGGCTGATCAGACTGATAGTCCTATAATTACGACACAATTTCAGATTTCCTTTCTTATAAGTTCTTAACGATATACACGATATTATAATTTATTGAGTCCATTCTTTTGGAAACTGTTTTAGTTTCACAAATCTTTTGACATATCGTTTTTAATTGTTCGATGAGTGTTTTTCCTTTGTAGTTTAAAATTTTAGCTGGAATTTTGTCCACTTCTGAAGACATCTGGGTACAGCCTCCTCGACCTCATCTGTCATTATCGGCATATCTCTTGTCGCTATCATTTGGTAGCAAGATTGTTATTATATAATTCCTTGCAATATGCGGTCCATCTGGTCAACACTGCAGTTTCTTCAGTGAGGAGATTCCGAGACATCGTTCATATAATAAAAATAACCAACTTTCGCTGCTGTCTCCCCACTTCAGGCATCAAGTCCCCCAAAAAGGATCATAGTGAAATCCCATTGAAATTCAAGTCCATATTAATTTACATGTACACTCCAAGAAACTTACATATGCATGTACTTAAAACCAATTTTGAAGCATTTTAATGAAATAAAATCATGGACAGGAATTTCTACACAGTTCATGCTTAGATTCAATGACATCTTATCCTTTTTGGTACTTTCAATGTAACAAGTTTATAGAGTGAATGACTAGATGCATCAATGTCTGCATAATTGTTCACAGTTCGCTATTTTTTCATGGAGATAATTGCATGTACGTTAAGTACATGTACGTTTTGTAAGCACTTTGATCGATTGATATTATCACTCCTGCTCAAGTTGACAAGAATATCTGCTACAATTCAATTGCATGTTGAGGCATTTTCAAACTTGGAATCATTAGAGACATTTCTGCACCAATTGCAGGTTCATCTCTTAGTACAGGTGCTTCCCCCTCGTCATTGAAGGAAGCTATTGAACGCCAATTTTAAAGAGAGGTTGTAGCAATCAAAACGTATGCTCCAATTGTAAACCAGTATCTCAGTTGACATTCCTCTCAAAAGTTATTGAAAAACTTGTTTCTCGGCGAAGTAACAACTTCTTAACATCGATGTCACCACTCTCTTCATCGCAATCTGCCTGTAAACTCGGCCATTCAACTGAAACAGCTCGGTGCAAATTTAATAATGATGTTTCTGTTGCTTCAAGTAATGGCGATGCTACCTGTTCTCTTGGATCTCAGTTCCACATTTGACATTATCGATCACGAGATACTGTTAGAAAGTCTCAATCTATAGCTTTGGAGTTTCAGTAGCAAACTTAGACTGGTTTAAATCGTATATTTCAAATCGGCATCAGGCAGTTGAAATTGGTTATGCAACTTCTAAGTTTGATTTAGTTGCATGCGGCGTACCCCAAGGGTCCGTATTAGGCCCAATTTTATTCTCGACGTATCAAAGCCTATTTCTGATATCATAGCATCTTATGGTCCTGTTCATCATTAAAAAGGTTGATGGTATTATTTATTTGTCTCTTTCTATTGGTGATTCACGTGACAGAATCTCTATTTTCGAATATTGCCTGTCTCATCTTGTTGATTGGTTAAATAATAATAATAAACTGATGCTAAATCCAGAAAAATCCCAACTGTTTCTATGTAACTCTCGACATCAAATAAACGCTATAAGCTCACTGTCCGTGGATCTGATAGGACATAGACTGTTTCCATCTGATATTGCGAAATCTTTGAGTGTCTTTTTTTGGCAATGTTTTGCCGTTTGCTACTCAAATTTCACAAATTCGAAAGCGGAGTTTCTTGTTTCTGAGAAACCTGCACAGAATCCTTTGTTGCATCAAATAAAAACACGCCAACATGATGATTTGTGCGTTTATATTTTCTGTGCTGGACTAATGCAGCGGAGGTTCTGATGCCCATCAGCCTATTTCAAAATCGGTCGCTGCCAGGGGAGCCTTTTCAATTGTAGGACCTTCAAAATGGAGCAGTTTACCGCCAACTTTGAGAAATCAACCAGAATTGCAGAAATCTAAGGAGGATTTGAAAACTCTTTTTTTCTGTCGCATTGCATTGCCAGTATGTCATTATCCTCACATTGATTACATACTGTGTTAATTTTGTGGTTACATTTAAATATATCTATATATATTACTATTATTGTCAACTGAAAAGTACTAAGTCTTGAGCCATTGTTCTATTGCCATGAATTCATCAGGTCATTTCTTATCATGTTCATGAACATTTATTTATGAAGCTACGCACATTCAAATTTTGCAAACCTACTACTTTCGGCAAACACCAACATGTTGGCCCATTTTATCCACATTGAACCACACTTTCGCATAGATCAATGATCAGAAGCATCTTGACTTAGTTCCATGTGGGGTGTGCATCATTCTGCGAAAGTCTCATTTTCGACCTCGTTCCATTCAAAACTCGTTCTGTCTGCCGGACTATACCATTGTCCCTCGGTTTTTGATTCTACGAAAGTATACCTGGAACACTGCATTCAACCATAATGAGTTTTCAATGTAAATTTCACATCATTACTCAATCGATCTGCTTTCAGACTGCTTTGGGAGTCGCTATTGCGATAAATATTCGGGTTGGACAATTCTTAGGAGGCAATCAACCAAAAATGGCAAAACGAAGTCTCATGGCAGGCTGGATGATTGCAGGTAAGCATGAGTCCTAAAGTCCCAGTAAGCACTCAGTCCCTGAGTGTTCAACCACGGTATCAGTTCAATCGCGATCTTGTAATTAAATGAATTGAAGATAATAAGCTGGATCGTCATAGTGACACTTGTAAAACCTTTATGAAAAGGAATAAGGAAGTTAATACATTTCTAAGCTCTTTTGATTAATACACGCGCCTCTCGAAACATGAAGAACAAATTGCGATGCCATCCACAGATGAAGAGCCTCCAGTCGAAGTTCATGCATTTGCCATTCCAAAACTTCAGTATTTGATGAGAACTTCTCCCACTTATCTTCATACAAGCAAACTGAATGATATTGATGCTGTACTTCTTGAGGCCCTACAAAATATTTGCAGCATCCGCTTTGAGAATCAGCAATGGCTACAAGCAAGTCAACATGTTTCTCATGGAGGTTTGGGTGTTAGACGCACTTCTAACCATAGAGTAAGTATATGTAGGTAGAGTGTCGACTCAAAAAGTATCTGCATACAGTGAAATTTTTTATATGAAAAGATTCAGTTTTTTGCGGAGATTGCGTTCCTGCTGCAAATTAATTGAGTAGTTTTGAAGAAGCTAAATTTTTTTCCAGTTTAAATGCTACCGACACGACGCCCGTTATAACTAACATAAAACAAGTTGGATATCAAAAGGAATGAACATTCGCTAACAAGCATTGTAACTAATAAGCGGAAATCATGCTGATGATAAAGGAAATCTAATGAATGGCATTATAATGGAAGTCTTCATGAAAAAGTCGAGATCTTATTGTCCTGTTGTGTCTGAAACTTCATATATTTAATACAATTGTCATCGTCATGAATTTATGATTCCCTAAATTTATGTTTTACTTCTTGAATGTGAGAAATTATTTAACAAAAATTACCTCTCCAAGGCTGTCATGACACGAACGATCTGTAAAATAATATCATTTCTTTCTGCTTTATGCTATCATGATCACTCAATTCCGTTGTAATTTCTTCAAAAGTGCATAAATGTGCATATCTCACATTTCGAAACAATTCCGACTGTATCCCCTTGAGTTCATTTTATAGAATCGAAAGTGACTAAGGAGATTGATAAGCCGAGCTGCTATTTAATTTTCTTTAATACTTTCAACATTTCGTGGTTAAAACCACATCAACAGGAATAAAAAGAATACAAAATGATTTATACTAGGCAGAAGATATAAAATCTAAATGTTAGTAGAAAAAATCAGATGGCGGTAATCATTACATTCATCTTTGTTGTTGATAGAAGGATGTAAGATATCGATGATCATTGCCTCACGGAATCTAAGGTTCACAATATGATTATCTTTATCTAAGATGTCCACAGATATTTTACTATTGTCACACTGATGTAAATGCTTATAGATTGACGAATCTGAGTGTTTGATATGTTCGGTTATTCTTGTGTGCAATTTTCGTGCAGTACAGTGCTACCAATGTAGTCTGCTATGTAGTCGTCAATCTATAAGCATTTACATCAGTGTGACAATAGTAAAATATCTGTGGACATCTTAGATAAAGATCATGATATTGTTAACCTTAGATTCCGTGAGGCAATGATCATCGATATCTTACATCTTTCTATCAACAACAAAGATGAATGTAATGATTACCGCCATCTGATTTTTTCTACTAACATTTAAATTTTATATCTTCTGCCTAGTATAAATCATTTTGTATCCTTTGTTTTCCTGATGATGTGGTTTTAACCACGAAATATTGAAAGTATTAAAGAAAATTAAATAGCAGCTCGGCTTATCAATCTCCTTATTCATATCATTTAATTACCATCAGAATGCTGCTTAAGGAAAATTACAATTCAAAATCGAAAGGTATACACATTGGGGATTTAATAAATGCGGAGTTACCGCTCTACCTATGCACTTACTCTATGCTTCTAACATTGCTCTGTCTGCTTATTTTTGCGTCGATAGTGTCTTCAGAATCAGTTACTATAGCTCTGCATCGGAAAACCACTATCGAGCTCCATATTTCTCTTTCTTTAGACTCAATACGTCGATTATGGTCACAGACGTCGAGAGAGTTTCAGCAGTCAATTAAGGCGCTGTCTCAAAAATCGCTGGACAAAGTTGTAGTTGAGACTACCTAGGTATAACACTCTTCTTTCAAACTTGAATCAGATATCAAAAGCCCTAGTATTAGGTGCTTCATCACCTCATGCCAGCAGCTGGCTAAACTCAATTCCTGTTCCCTCAATTGGAACCCGTCTTGCCATCTTGGAACCTATTGGACTGGCCCGTAAAGATGGAAATAGACCAGATAGCATGACAACTTTCCCATAAACTGTAAATCGCTCGATACGAAAATTACAGACAAACAAAGACCAAAATCACATACAATTTGAAACTAACATCTGATGCGAGATTCTCGTATGCTTACAGAGATCTGGTATGTTTTTCATACGAAATCTCACTTACTTTCGTATGTGATTGGTATGTAGCGATACGAACTATTCTATCTGTGATTGGTTGTTTTACAATGAAATACGAGTTGTTGGTATGTTTTATATACGAGATCCGATGCAAATTCGTCATCATTTGTATGCCTCTGTTATGCCTCTGGTACGTAGAGCTTTAAGTCACATAGCAAATATATATACATGTATATATATTACATAGAACTGTCAAATAACTTTTTTCAGTAATACCAGTTGTGAATATTTCTTTTTGATAGTATGATATTTAACTAGATTAGATTTATTGTGAATTTAATGCTCGACGAGTATGTCGTCGTTGCTACTGGTATAGCAACTTTAACAGGACTGTCTAACACGACGCTTAGTTAGCTCTACTTTATGAACCAAGCTGATTAACATCAATTCATTCAAACGATATTTTTCGTGAAATTAAGTTGACTTATATATCTTATTTTTGCGTTCATGAATTATAATGTGCTTTTATTTCGGATTGATTATATGCATAATTTCAAAATTACATAATGTTGATGGTTGAATACTTATTGGTTATTTATGAAATGCCTTAGAATTGTATTAAAATGTATTAGAATGTATTAAAATCGAATTCAGTATTGTAAGTTTGACTCTTGAATGTCATCATCTCACTACTTACAAAACAGTAGTAACATTAATGTGATCTTTATTGACAAAAGGCATTAAATCAACATACTCACATTTCTGCGTTTCTAAATAACTTATCAAGTGCCAACTTTTGGTCCATTCATCAAGTAGACTCAGTAAACGAGAAATGTGATAGGTTCTATGAATTGATGATGGATGCTGCTCAACATATTCCTAGAAAGTGCATCGTTCTCTTCTCCTCTGATAGACTTTGGATGACACCGATAAATGACCGCTGGGAAGCCTACAGAAAGAAGCAATGGAGCGTTTACAACCACCGAAAGACAAAAGTGAGAACAAAAGTTAAGAAAGCAAAAGATGTGTGGACCAAAGCTAGTCTAAGTAAAAATCGAAATATTTGGAGTTTAGTCAACGATATCAGAGGCCCTCAGAATTCTCTCCCAGACGTAACTCCTTTAATCTCGATGATCAAAATGGAGTTGTTGTATAGACAGAGGTTCGACAGAGTTTTCAGTAAGTGTCGCACGTAGGGTTGGCTAGATATCAATTATTCAGCATTGAGTAAACGTTAAAGCGGTACTGATTCAACGCATAGTTTTCTCATCAAACTATTAATCTGCGATTGGCCACTTAGATGCGACGACATTGTGCATTGTCCTCTCCTATATTCATGTTCTCATAATTTGTCACACACCCATGCTTGAAAATTTTCACAGGCCACAAAAAATTGGATCGAACATTTCTACTTCTCTGGAATGCTTTAATTTAATTCTATTGAAAATGATATTAATTAATGATTCGACTGATTACATTTTTGTGATGACATTGGATCGAAGTCCTTTGGGAATTCGAACTTGCTGCAGCAACAGATAATTGAAAGAATGGCATTTAAAGAGAATTTGGTTCGGAAATTAATTCTATAAAGCATTAATTACAATGTCTTGGTGAAAAATGATGCAATTTCAGAAGCTGCTTCGATCCATGTGTTTTTTTGCGAAAGATGTTGAAAAGATGAAAATTTTATAAAAACAACATTAAAAATGATATTTGAAAAATAGACGATTTGACGATTTGATGAAAACTTTGTCAAGAAGAGAATATAATATCAAAAATGCCTTTCCGGAAGTAATTTGTGGGTCATCAAATGCACTATTAGGAGAATCTAAGTAAAATAGTTTCGCTGTCACTTGACAGCGAAAAAAATTGAATCTTTTGTCTGATTTATTTGACTGACTTTCCTTACGTAGCACTTTCGCAATAATTTCATAAATAGAATATTGAGAACTGACTTACAGTTTTTTCTTATATTTTTTGCAGCTGCTCTTTCATTAATTTTGGCCACTGTGTTGATCACATGTCGAGACATCTTGCCAAGGTTATTTACGACTCATGTGTAAGATATTCAAATATTTACCCTCGGTGGTTCACAGTGAATGAATGTTTTTGAATTTTGTTTTTATAGTGATGTTATCGAAGAGACAGCGACTGTTTTGCCAATAATGGGTCCGGTGATAATCGTGGATTGCTTCATTGTAAGTGCTAATATGAAGATCTATTTTATATTTGTGTTTTGGAGAGAATATAGGCTTATAAGCACATATGTAGATCAGTTTATATTCGTATCTTATCAATATTCCGAAAAACGAACTAGTGCGTTAACGTTTAAGAAATATGCAACGTGTTTGTCTCAGCATATAGGCTACTACTTGCTGAGGCAAAATTGGTTACTTCTTACAAATCGAAGTTTTCATCCTGCTGCACGCTGGATGTTGAGCATGCGAGCAAAATGGAGTGTGATATGTACACCGATGAATACGTTGGTGACTAGTAATGTGCGGTTATAGTGGCAGCTAACTCGCTGATGATTAAAGTTCTCACGACTACGGTCAGCAACAGTTGAAGCCCTCACCGTATACGGGTAATCACGGTTAAGTTCTATTGAACCGCTTCGTGGAAAAATAGACGACTTCTGCATGATATGGTATACATAACTGACTGCACAATATGCGTATAGGTACGTGTTCTTATTTAACCTCTTGCAATTTATACATGCTGGCACATAATAGACCTAAGAGTACAATGATACCAACACGAAGTATCGACACTTGATACTGGTATTCGAGGAGGATTGGCAACTTATATTCAGACCTATTTAATGGATGTTTGGGCAAATTCAGTGAAAACTCCTAATTTTTGGTCCAACCATGGGTCCAACATTGTTTTCATCATTTTGTACCATGAAATTCGTCAAGACTACTGCAATTATTATTAAATGAATCGTCGATTACAAGAAGCATAGTAACATGTACGAGTACAACAATTTCAGACACATCAACTTATGCAAACTGACTTTAAACCCTTTGAGCGAGTTAACTCGGGCTGCTGGTGGGGTGGGGCTTACATGAAATGATTTAGTGTCACACTTTCGATATTTCTACTATGTCTAAAATTAATGCAAATCCATAGAGTGAGTATATTAGGTAGAGCAGCAGCTCAGTATCATTTGAATCCCCAATGCGTATGCAATCTCGATTTTATTAAATGAACTCGAGTTGAAACCCAGTACCAAACGTGAGATAATTAACAACGATGATATTAAATACACGATAGATCAGATTGCCATGCAAAAGATGTGCGGCTGGTAGGATAAGCAATTTTGCAGTTTTGAAGAAATTACCACAGAATTGACTGATCATGATAGCAATACAATCTAATACTAGTATTCTACGAATCCTCCGTATCGTGACAACCTTGGAGGACGTTTGTTGATTAACAATTCAATGGGTTACTATTACAATGCTCAGTCGCAATCATAAGAGTTTTTGTTGAACGTGATCAATTATATCATAAACCACCAGCCACTGAAAGAGTAATACGTCATAAAGACAATGATCATAATTAACTTCGAAATATGTAAATAAGTCCAAATTTTTATTCATATTCAAGAAATAAACATAATTTTAGTAAATCATAAAATCATGCCGATGAAAAATTGAATCAAAAACTTGAAATTTCAGTCGGGAAACAATTGGATCTCAACTTTTCCACGAAGACTTGCATTCTACAATAATGCGTTTCATGAATTTTCCTTGATAATCAGCTTAATTTCCGCTTAATTGAGATGCCTGTTAGTAAATATTCATTCCTTTTTATAACTACAGAGTGTCTTACTACTTATACAGAGGTTCCAAATCGCTAGTAGGACTATATAAACACATGAATAAGTTGCAAAAACTTAACTTTTTATAAACTGATCGATCATATACCTTTTGATATAAAAATGTTCAATGTATTTTGACATTTGTTAGTTGACATCACCTAGCATATACTAACTCTGTTTGTAAATCCATGTTCACAATAATCGGATTATGTGACCAACTACACGGAATATTTACAGCATAATGGCGGGATACTTTTTTACAGGGATGTCTATGAATAATATGACATCCCTGCTTTTAGGAATGAGTAGAAGTTGTAAAAATCTTCTCGAATTCATTGATAGCCCACCTATGATGCTGTTTAATATTCAAAGACATCCTTCAAAGCGACGCTTGAGAAAACGTAGTATATGCAGATAGAGTGCACTTTTCGTTACATACCTGATGACAAATTAGAGTGACCTAGATAATTTACAGATATTTGTCATGTTGTCTTTGAGTCCTGTCGTACATGCGAAGTTTTAGATCACGACTAAATGCCGAAAAGGTAACAGATACTGTCTCACAACATTATTAAAAAGACGATTAGCGTGAAGATGTAGATATCGTAATCTGGTGTTGAAGAAGACTGTGCATTTACTGCAGCATTGGAAAGAATGCAATTTCCCTCCTTCTGTTGTGCCGTGCTGTAGGATTCGAGACTTGAGAAAGACTTTAGATAACTCCTCTGATTCTACATCATATCATAAGCATATTAGGTAGAGTAGCAACTCAGCATTAATTAAATCCCCAATGTGTATGCAGTTTCGATTTCATTAAATGAACTTGAGTTGAGACCCAGTACCACATGTAGTGATGAAAATTTTCCGGAAAATTTTGAATCAAAATTTTCTGTGGAAAATTATGGAAAAAATTGGAAAATTTTGGAAAATATTGGAAAATTATGGAAAATTTTGGAAATTTTGAAAGTTTTGATTTTTTTGATATAGGCCCTATAATTTGAGCGCTTCCACTACCGAGGCAGCTACGGTACCAATAGATTGAGTCTGAAACTCTTGATTTCATCATTATTTCGATTAAATCGATCGTAGCAATACGAGTCCCGTCTGCGGGTTTTTGAACATTCCTTTGCCACCAAAGGCTTTTGCTAATTTGTTAGCATTTTTAATTATCACACAGACACCGTTTGGGATAATGTGAATCCTGCTTTACAATAGGGGTATAATTTCATGCAATGTGAAAGATCTGGAGCAAAAATAATATACTTCATCTTGGAGTTTGCTAATTGCTAGCTTGAAAGTAAAGCTTTATTATGCAGCGTTGATCATAGTGATAGAGATTCTTCATGTGTTGATGAACATGTGAAGTATAAGCACACAGTCCACACAGCATTCATGAGCGACCATATTGGAAGATATAAAGACTGTAAACTCGTGAGATATTTGAAAACTAAAGATATCTGCGATGAGTAAAAGAATATCTATGATAGCTTCTATCTTCTGGCGTAGTGTCCGATATCTTCGTTGAGGATACACATTCTCCATTTCTAGTTCAGATGGTTCAGATAGTTCCAAATCGATTTCAGATCTGCCCAAATGAATTTCAGATATAATCCAGATGAATTGGAGATCTCCAGTTGAATTTAACATCTTTTCAAAGTTGTGCTTCTGACAGATATCTGAAATCCATCTAATGCCTGAAATTCATTTGGAAAGATCTGAAATAGACATGGAAAAGGTGCAGTTGCAGGTTCCAAAAGTTAACATACAGGGATGATAGAGAAGTTTTCGGTCTTTAAATATTGCATAGTCTTTTCAAACGACTAAAATAAGTCTCCAAAACAAAGGAAAACGCCAATCATCCGAAAAATGAATTTCAAAATTTTCTGGAAAATTTTCCATTTGCATCACTAACCACATGTGAGATATGCAAATTTTTGTACTTCTGAAGAAATGTACACGACTTTGACTGATTATGATAGCAATGCAGAAGAAAGAAAAGTGATTTACGAATCCTCCGTATCATGACAACCTTGGAGAGGCAATATGGTTTGTTAATTCAGCAATTCTATGGGTTACCAATCATGAATATTTGAAGCTCAGTCTTGTTATGATAAGATTGTTTTCTTAAGCGTGATCATCTCACACACTACCTGCCACTGAAATAGCAAAACATCATAATGAAAGAAAATGATCATAGGTAACCTTATAATATTAAATGGGTACTTCTTAAATTACTATTCAAATTCAGGAAATGAAGCCCTGTGAGTCAAAAATCATGCCACTGAAAATTGAACTAAAGACATGACATCTCAGGCAAGAAGCTCTCAACAAGATCTCAACTTTTCCTTGAAGACTTGCAGGAATTTGTATTATAATGCAGTTCATGAAATTTCCTTGATCATCAGCCTAATTTTCGCTTAAGCCATTAATGCCTATAGTCCTTTTTTTAAGGACGGTTCCTAACACCGATCATTTGACAGATTTTCGCTTTTTTCAAGGTTTCATTTTAAATTAGTTGGATGATTTATACACAAATTGAATATTTTCATCAGTCTGCTCACATCATGTTCTTGTCATGTGAAAAAAATTTCATATGAATACCTTTGATTTTCAAGGCTGAAAAATGGCTTTATGTAAAAGAAAAAAAGTAAGCGTCTTTGATCACTTGAGATTAGCTTTACAGGCCATTGTTAAAATTATATCGTTGCATCAACCTAAATTACTGATAAATGCATTGAGTTGGAATATACTGTATACAATGTTAAATTAAAAATATTTTAAAATGATTTCAACCCGTCCGTTTTTTAGGACGAAGGGCACTTAAGTTATCAATTTTTCAGTGAATTTATCCTTTACATATTTGAAATGTAAACGTATATATAAACGTATATATATATAACTAACAAGATGCTTTTCGATGATACTAAACGATAGTCGACATGGTGCCAAGCACAAAACACATCCATGGATAGCAAGCCCCATTTGGATATCAAGGCATGGTGCATGCCAACTCAATAAATGCCTACGCATGAATAAAGTGCAAAAAGCTTCAATTGAATATTCTATCGCGGAATAATAGAAGGGCATTAAAGAATAAAAAGCCGACAGATGATGACAAACAAGCAAGTGCCGCTCGTCATTTACTGGTGGAATGGCAGTAGCTGTACACACCTTACTTCCAATCGTCACAATCGACATCCAGGAGGAACAGGCCAACCTTTGACTAAGAGTAGGTCTAGCGAAATCTACCAAAATGTTTCCAATCACACACCGTTAAACGGTTCACAGCTCTTCAAGCAACAATCTGGCAATGTTTTATGAGTTAGTACGCCTATTGTCTTGTTTATATGTGCTTTTGCCACAGGAAAATCATAAAGCTATGTATAAAATCGCAAAGATAATCAATATATTGATTTATTTCCAATCTTTTACAGTGCATCGACAATTTTTCAATATATTCACAAATCTAATTTGTACAGATTTGATAATAGCAAACATTTATCTGTCAGCAGTACATGTATAGTGAAGGTCCATCATTATTTAATGAAAAGTGCTTCCGTAGCACGCTTCTACAGGCAAATCTTGTTATTATATTGTTACACAAGCACATTATTTCGCTAACTGAATGTATTAATAACGTGCAAACATGTACTATTGGATGCTTCGATGTGTTTATGTACATTCATGTTGTACATATTATGTAGGCTTAAGTATACTGGTGCTATACTGGTCCTTGTTATTATATTGTTACGCAAGCACATTATTTCGCTAACTTTATGTATTGATAACGTGAAAACATGTACTATTGGATGCTTCGATGTGTTTATGTACATTCATATTGTACATATTATGTAGGCTTAAGTATACTGGTGCTATACATGACGCATATATTTTCGGAGAAAGTTAACTTGTACGCTAAAAACACAATCGAGTATGTATGCATGTATTGTACATACTGTAATAGGCCTATAGATGAATTTATTCTACATAATTGTACCACTGGTAGTATTATCTTATAGTTTAACATAATGTCCACTTACAGTACCTAATACAGTGCATCATCACATATTCTCATTGATTAATATGATTTATGCTTATATTTGTATATCACATTATTCTTTATATTTCTATACAGTATTCAAAATTTTTATTAAATCTTGCGTAATAGGCCTTTTGAATAAACACTTTTATAGCTTCTGAAACTACAAATGCTATTATCATTCGTTCAATCATGCCGTGTTGGACTTGATATATATGTCATATATATCATATAATATCTTAATATATATATATATCTTATATATATCTTAATGTCATATATCATATAAAAAGGTAGCCAAAAGTTTACCTGCAAATAACGGCCACCTGTCTATAACGACTTTATTTGCATGGCAGAGAGTGGGACTACTGTATCACCGATGCACAACCAATCAGTTTTCTATCTAAGTCATAATTTTTCTTGATGCCACGAGCTAGCTAGGAATACTTCATAGGTCTTTAAAGTCATCATCAACTAAAAAAAGCAATCATTCACAAGCTTCAACAAAAGGCCTGAATGATATAGAATTGTGAACTCAGAGCTCAAACTTGAATATTTTTGACACGATATATTCTTTGGCATCGATAGACACGGCTCGGAATGGTATAGACTAACTTATACATCTAAAGTGGCTGAAGGACTGCACAACAGGCTCTTCTGTGCTTATTCATTCTGACTTTGCTGAGAAAGCACACTATTTTTAAATATATGGTCTAAATAATGACATAATTTACATGTTTCTATCGATAAAAAGAAGCCTGTCGCTTATATCTATAGAAGCTTGTAGCACAGACGGCGCATTTCATTGAAATTATCAGTCATATGCCAAATACATCTTTGCAGGCAGTTGCAAGTGGCGGTTTACGTGGCTGTGGACGACAAAAAATTGGTGCACTTCTTATTTTCTTGGGCTATTACATTATTGGTGAACCAATTGGTATTTCTCTGGCCCTTGCCACAGACTTGCGAGTTACTGGTACGCATTCTTTTATTGAGATAATTGCTGCATGATTTATGACATGTAAAAATGATCTTGTATGTTATGGAACTGTTTGTTGTCAAACTCTATGAACACTATGTATATAGTACATTCTGTACGTCGTAAATCAGAGCAGGGCATTGAGATTCTGCATGAGATACGTAAAAGGCTCATCAGACGTGTAAACAGGTCTAAAGCTTCCATGATGAACCAGGCCCGGATCTATGCGAGATCTATGTGAATTTATCTGTAGTATACACGCTAAAATAAGAGTAAGATTATCTAGTAAACAAACCAAAACGCCAGGATAGCCAAAAATAGATATCTTTTTTAAGTCAAAGACGCAATGCAAACCAAATTCCGAAGCTTAAAATTCGAGTGGGATTACTTAGAAAGATGTGCTTGCAACTGAAATAACTAAACTGCATAAAGTGTAGCCATGAAAGGAGTCATCAGGGAATATGATGGCGGGATCAGACAGCCTAAATCGAATCAACGAACGATTAGTAATGCCTTTCCAAACTTGAGGAAGCAAGCCAAGAAGAAAGGAAAATCTAAACCAAATGTGGTCATACTGTATTTCAAAGACAACAGCAGGTTACACTCATGCTTTCCTATGACGGAAGGAGACTGGTGAAATGAATAGCAATTTTAGAAAATTAAGGCTTTTGAAGTGTTGAAGTCATCATACTTCCCAGCATTTTACATCGCTTCTTTTCAATTGAACGACCTAATAAACGTGCTGCAACCTCAGAAGCTGCTTTGATGCATTGATTAAGGCACCTGTAATGTCGATACTCGATAGCATCTCATTCGTACGCTTGCAAAGTTCCATTTTCATACTACTTATTTTTCCAGGCAGACGCTCATTTCCTTGGGAGTGTTCTTAGCCTACGCGTAGGCAAATTACGTAGTCAATATTGAAAAAAAGGACAAATCATTACGAGTTTTCTGAAAACAGATTTGGAATGCTGACGCTCTGGGAATTCTGAAAATATTTCATGTTAGTTTTGACAATTTTTTCAACTAAACCTCCATTCCAACCCACCGTATACGCCTCTCGAGCATGTTATGGACAGCAACAGGATTGCTGGTTCACTTGTATCGAACTGCTTTCCCTTCGAAAAAAACATCAGCGCTCCTATCAACAAGTCTATATCATTGTTTCAAACAGATGGTTATCGTTGCTTGTCATATTTATGTATAGGCGACCAAAACCACTTGATGTCAGGTTAAATGGATTCAGTACTTAAGCGCTTTCAAGGCTTTAAATCCATTTCCCCTGACATCAAGGGGTTTGGTCGACTCTACATAAACATGACAAGTCTAAATCATGCTCAGCAACTATAGGGATCTCAATTATGGTTTAAAGACATTGCCTATTTAAAGGCATGTTTAAAAATACTTCTTTGTAAATACTTAAAACAATGGTTATAAAAACTATGCTTGAAAGCACGATTTAAAGGGCATGTTTAAAATCCAGATGTTACAACCATGTTTACAACGTATGATTGAGTATATAAAGACACATGCACAGATGTGTATTATCAAAAATGCTTTTGCATGTACTGGTATTTAAATTTTTAGAAACCCAAATAGTAAGTTGTTGTCAGAATTATATATGTATGTACATTTGTCAGCATTCGACTACATTTTTATTCATAGTTATTTTTAAGCAAACAAGAGGAATGACTGAAATATTTTCCTTGTTACTTCAACATTACAGCGCGGCAGATTTCGGATATCATATATGCGCATTGAAATTGATTGATAATTCTGAAATCAACTTGACAACTTTCGACTTAAAATTAAATTTAAATTTAATTTTAAAGTGTATGTTTTCAACCATCTCTGAAACGATGTTTTGAAACAAAATACAGTACAAAGTTTACAAACTTAGGTTTTAAAAGATACACTGGTGTATTAAAATTGCCTTTATTATCTCTTAGTCAACATAGCTATTCAATTGATAATGGAAGCCTAATGCATATTGGATGCCCATTAATTAGTAAGATACGACATGTTGCAATCGTGCCTTGCGTCTACATGTTTAATAGATGTTGAGGATTATTGCATAATTAGTGACTATCAATTCCAACCTAACACCAAAAGAACACTTGCAGGGTGAGACATAGATGCTGTGACTAAGTTTTACTGTAGCATGACATTCTAATCCTACAGAAGATAACAAACTTGTTTTGTATGCAGTATACATGTACATCTCTATCATCATGATCAATACTACAATGGTTGCATTTGAGGATGAGAGTATAATATGCAAAATTCAAGATACTTTTTACATACTGAGAGGAAATGACCACCGGTAGACCACGTCGAATGACATTTTTATAGGCGTGTGACGCCTTAAATATATAGTTAATGAAGTCTCCAGAGATAGTCCAAATGATTCTGCGTCTGATGAAGATGATCCTGAGGACAATGCGGAAGACTTGATGACTCCTGACACCGAAAATCAGGATGTAGGCCTATTGCCGACAATTGACGACAAGGGAGATATTGTTGTTTGCGGTAGTGATGTGGCAATTCAAGTGAATCAGATGAAGATGTCGCTGATGAGAATTGTCCTTCTGATCTGAATAATCCAAAGGGAATCATATACTCAAACTTACCTTATTCACAGCGATTGCGCGAACGTGACAACGAGCAAGAGGCATCGTACATCCTTCATCTGTAATTGCATATTATTCAATATTATATATATTTCAAGCATATTTAAACGATTTGGCATTCCAACTTGCAAAAACCTTTTGCCAAAAAGCGTCTGTAATGTTCCCAAAATTCTCTGCAAGCACATATTCGACAAGCAGCGTCTCAGATCGGATGTCATGTCTCAGAACCGGTTCCTCCACCGATCCGCTCGCGACGACCGATCAATTGAAGATCCTCATGCAAGCGTAAGATAAGGTCATTCTGTGACTCATGCTGCAAACCGGTTTGTCCTGCATAGCGCAGAGATGTTACGAAAACTGTTTGCCTTTCGTGTTATCGATAAATCAAGCTTTATCGATGTTACACCTAGAAACGTACATGTATACCTGCCCAAATCGAATTATACATGCAATTGTACATGTTTTGTAATATTAAAACTGTATCCCGGTGTAATCTACATACTTATAAAGTTTCACTTCTCATGAGTGTATATCCTATAGCATATGTGACAAAAATTTAATAAATCTATAAAAATAGCTTTACATGTAGTAATGTATTACATTGTTTTATGACGTAATAGCTGGAGCATAATAGCAGAATTAGATACTTAGAGACACAAACATACCGCACATGATATAGATATCATTTCTTGAACTACAGCATGATTTGAAAGCATTTAAAAAACATATAATTTGCATTAAAGTCATTGGAACAAAATGTACAATGTTGAACCTCTACGCAAAGTCCAAACCGTTGAACCCTTGAGGGTTATGCACATGTACCTACATACATTTAGTATTGCATGATTAAAATATATGAAAACTTTGTGGTCATTATAATGATTGCTCAAGCACGTCAGGCCTTATCATAAAATTATATTATATAATTATTTTCAATACATTCCATGAACTTCATTTTCTTTTAATTCCGCACTACTCATACTTAGGTATACCTTCGTTCACATGCGTGGATGAAATATCACACAGGATTTTTCTGTTTTATAAATAAGTGCAAGTAAACTAGGTAATTGTGAATTTGAATTTGGTTGCATGCTCCATTTCAATTTTAGTAAAGTTGGCAATCATGAATGCAAAAATGTATCACGTCCAGTTATACAGATAGGCCTATTTGCAATTTCGGTAAGATGCCTCTTGCCACAATGCCTATTGACTCATCTTACCGCAACTATGAGAAATTGTTTATGATTTCTATACAAGAAATGATTGCAGGAATTCAATTATTAATGAACGGCGACTGATACTCGTATCAAGAAAAACACAAAATTAGGATTTTCAAAAAGTGATGTTTCAGCTATGTGACACAATTCCCATTAAATATCTGTCAGCTTCTAATAGGATGTATGCATTTGAAAATAAACTAAAGTTAAAGTTAGACTTAAATTCATCATGATTTATTTGGTCATTTTCGCTGGTAGAGTGTCGCTGGCTTGTCGTTGAGATTTTCCAACTGAATCAATTTTGATATCTTCAGGAATTTGGATAGGCGTTCTGATTGGACAATGCACCATTATTGTGCCAGCATCCTTCATTTTATTTCGACAAGATTGGACAGAACAAGCGAGAGACGTAAGTCTGAAATTCTCTTTTATATGAATTGTACGATTCATTATTAATATTTGTTAATCACGTCTCCAATTCATGGATGATTGATCATTTATGATAGTCACGCCTGACAACATGATCGAGATTATCATTTTTAAATATGGAGTAAATATTCAAATCAATATTTGCTTGTTTCAGGCTGAAAGGCGCGTTCAAGAGTTTCTACTCTACCAATCTAAGGTAGATAGAAAATGTGAAGAGACACAAAGTAAGCAATTGCACTTATATTAAGTTATGTGCGGTACAGTTTAGTACGTTTATACTAAGTAACAAATAATATACTTAACCAATGCATGTGTTCAGGATGAGTCAAATTAAATGTCCCTTTGAACGTGTTGTACATCAGTGGAAATCCAACCAATTTTTAAATGCATCATTTTAAAGCTTTGAATATCAACTGAGGCTCTCTGTGGTTAATAAAGCTTCATAGAAATGTTAACTTTGACGATATCCAGCAACTTCGACTTTGAAAAGCTTTCCTATGTTTATGCTAAATGCATCGCAGTACTTTGGACCGCTGATTTGGGAATTTTTCTACATGTCTAACAAGACATTTCCTGCGGAAGTCAATTAAGTTGTTGAATGGCCTTCATGGTAATTGGAGTGACTACAAGATAACCAAACACTTAAAAGAAAGTGAACACCAGGAAGTTAGTGCATTTTGACGCCATAAAAAATAGTCAGCGTGTTAAGGGAAAATGCGATTTACAAGGTCTGACGAAATGGCCGAAGGAGTGGTGGCCGCAGTGAAAGACAAGAGTCTTTTATTGAAGAGACGGTCTCTCTCTTCAAAAGACTTTCCTGTACATGGATGATTGAGAGGTGCAAGAGGCGAACTATACCTTCGAACTATTCTTTCACAGAACTGAAGACTTATCAAAGCCGAAAGATAAATCGTCTCACGGAGCTGCATTTTGTGACTGCCCACGATTTGCAAGATACGTACTTGCTTCGTCACTTTGGACATACATGTAACCTCTTGGAAGTTGATCGAATGTTTGGTGATCGAATTCCCACCGACTTTCAGTTCGTAATGTTTGATGACTGCTGGCCTGTTGACTCACTGAGAATTTAGTGACTTGCACAGGAAACCTTGCTATGCCGAAATTGAATAGTTTAAAGGTGTACGTACTCCGGATGATTTTTCAAAATGACCTCAATTGCATTTGCGTTAAAAGAGGTCATTCAACTTGAGCATCGTCAGTGAACGTTGTTTCGTTAAGTCGCTGGAGCTGAATGAAAATGCGTGATGACGTCATTGATGATCTATGCGTGAGGACAATAGCATGGGAGCAGGATGGAAGTGTCAGAAGTGCCAATGAATGAAATGCATTTTTATCACGTGCACTGACGAACAAGCATCAAAATGCAGGCGCATCATTTCAAATGGCAGCATTTTCATCTGGGGACTCATTTTAAGTTTGCTGGGAAAATGGTACAATGTTGTCTCGTCGGATGCATCAACAATACCAATATTGAACGTAGAAATATTAGATTCTACATGGAGCGCCAACAAAAGCTTCCTTTTCATTAAATGGTGCCGAAGTGCAGGACACAAATACTTTAGTCCTAATAAACATTGTCGTGTATGTTCTAACCACCTCGCCGAAGTCGACAAGACAAAGAATCTGCGATGTGCTATGCTATGGTGTCTGACCAATATCGAATAAATCAGCCTCAAGTTTGCTTGCGACTTTACGCGATCCCATGCCTCAAAATGATTTCAATGATTATGACTTTTCTCAAAATGACTTCTGTCTCAATGTGATTTCAATTCAATGATTTCACATTAGAAAAATATCAAAACTATAGTTAGAAATACCGTAAGCTAGAACCATTGCGATGCATCGGAATATTCATATCATCTTCATTTCAGACAAAATATTACCAATTATGTGCTTACAACCAGCAAATGGATGCAGATGCATTGATTACCATGATTATTGAATGAATATAACATGACTCCAGAAATTGTCAGCGGAAGTTGATCGCATTTCTCCCATTGCAAGCAGAACCTTCTATAAAAAGAAATGTGCTAACTGTAAAAAGTAGTCTGTGCGTGAAAAAAAAGGTAAACCAGTACGTGAATGTCGACCACTCCTTCATTTTAGCAGGTTTGTTGGTAAAAACGACATATATACGTCCCGACGTTTCGAACTTTCGCCCGTCTTCTGGGGAACTCCCTTACAATGAGCTACAACGCATAGTAAATGGAAGTACCGGAATTGGTGCAGAATGAAAATTTATGATTCCTTATTTCGGTGAAACTATAGAAAATCTGTTCCTGAGTCAATAATGCTTTAGATATCAATCGACTGCTCATTTAAAGCATTAATAAATACATGTAATTTTTTAAGTTTCAATTTTCAGCATCTAGGATCGACTACATTATCAATAAATTGCTATTCTGATTCAAATGACTCAAATCGTACATTTCAGGTTTACTCGTCGAAAAGGAACACATTGGCAAGCGGAGAACTGCTACTGAACCAAGAGGATGCAGCATGGATTTTGCAAAGATGAAAATTGAGAATAGTATTCCTCATAAAACATTTGTTCGGCTAGTGACGAAGCGTATACTAACATACATTGTAACAATTTCTATTTGTGTTTGTGGTATTTTGATTACTACATTTTTGCCTGAGGAACTTTACCGGCCGTCTCCCACAAATTCTACCATTGTAGACAATGTCACAAATGTGATTCCATAGATGCAATTATGCTGCCTGATAAATGGATTGTCTTTGTACAAGTGTTGCTTTAATTTAATAAATCCATTCCATCTGAGTGTACTTGTTTATTAAATAATATCACATTAAAAGTAATACCATGATCAACCGTATTTAACAACTGTGTTTCTTCAAATCACTCACCATTGACTGATAGAATTATTGTTTTTTCCCATGAAATACATATAACACAATAGAGAAAAAAATCATAAGACAAAGATGAAAAATCAGTAATGGATGACTGATGCAATCCCACATTTGATGAATCAACGATCGATTGAGAAGACTTCAGATACCAAGTTACCAACCTTTACCGACAGATTAACAGAGAATTTAGACGTAAACGCAGAGCTGCCAAAAGGATTTTTTGAACGAACCTACAGGTCGATGAACGAGTAATTCGGTATTCAACACCTCGTGGGAAGAAATCATCAGAATCTTGATGTTTACTGAACGGAAGTGGGAACATTGTGATGATGCAGAAAAGATTCTACATCGATATATGGAATACATCGAAGATTTGATTGCTGATAATAGAGGACTTCAACCGACATTTGAAGACGAAAGAGGAGCAACGTGCGTGGAATTCTTAAACGACGAAGTAAGAAGCGCTATAAGAAGCAGCTCACGAGGAAAGGTGTCAGATCCTGACGACCCAAACATCAAGCTGATTCCGGAGAGGAACAGTTTTTGCCATAACCAAATTGTTGAATGCAATCTACCAAGAGGGGAATTCCAAATAATGTGTAAATAATGTGTAAAGCGATATTTAGCGCTTTGCCCAAGAAAACGGTAGCTCTTAAATGTGAAGAGCACCACATCATTAGTCTCATTAGACATCTGACAAAGATGCTTGCATGAGAAAACCAATGAATTAGATTAATTTACCAAAGGAATTTAATTGAATAAAGGTACAGAAAAATAATGCACATGCGAGACCGATTGTGAGTACTATAAGATCGCATAACTATAAGCTACTTAGATAACATCATAAAACCACACATAAATACTCGATATATGTTAAATTCCATATCTCAGTTTATTGATGACATCAATGATACATAGCTGTTGTCTAATAAAAATACTGTTTTGGTAAACTTTGATGTAGAATCTCTCTTTACCAATGTTCCTGTAAAAGAAGTAATAGACATAGCAGCTGACCTACTGTACAATAGCAACATAAGGAAACCTGTTTATAAGTAAAGATGTCTTCAAAAGATTGTGTGAATTTGCCACCGGGTGCTAGCTTTATGTATGGTAATGATATGCATGTGCAGGTAAATGGCGCTTCAATGGGGTCTCTCCTTGCACCAACCTTGGCTAATTTATTCATGGCATCTGAGGAACAAAAATGGATGAACGCGAATCCCATTCTCCTTTATACTATTCCCGATACGTAGATGATTGTATATGTGCATAATTAATATATCAATTCATATATTATAAATTCAATAAATATAATAAATAAATTTCATAGTTTTTATAAATAACCAACACACCAATCTAAAATTCACATCCGAGATTGTTAACAGCTAGATAGCATTCCTTGATGTTTTCGCAAAAACTGGCTCTGGTTTCGAAACCTCCATATATCGTAAACCTACTTACACGGGACTCCTATTAAACTACAAATCCATCTGTCTTAAACAGTGGAAAGTAGGTCTCATCACAGGAATGTTACATCGAGCTTTTAAAGTATCCCGTTGTTGAAGAGTTTTCTGAATAATAAGGAAGTCAATTAGATCCATGACATTTTTGAAAGTAATGGCCATCCAAAATGTCTGATAGAACGCATTGTACATTCTTTTTTAAATAAAAAACAAAGCCGAGATCTAAACATGCAAGCAGTCGAAGATAACAGTACTGTTAGAGGTAATGACAAACGTCATCCAAGCATTGATTCTGCAATAATCCAACGATTCTAACTAATCTTGAAGAGATATTAAATGATAATTCACAGATGAAGTCTCTCTCTCCCTCTTTTGCCCTCGACATTGCTGTTCGTTGACGTTCGCTGATATGCTATCATTTCTTTCTATCTTCATCGATCGAATTGCAAAGATGCAGCCTATCAGCCAGGTTTCTCCTTGTACATTTTTTGTATCTCTTTCAGAAGCGTTGTCTTCCCCATGCACACTTTTCTTCGCTTTCCTTGAAATTTGTATTATTCTCCTTTTGCACCACATCTCGAAAGCCTGCTTGTCATTTCATTGCTGATAGTCTATGTCTCCGCAACATAGGAGAGTTGACCATAGCCTATGTAGTTGGTTCTTATGATTCGTCGAAAGTTGTCTCGGATATATCTATCCTCCTTTTTATTTCCATTTCTGATCTTCCATCTGATGTCAGGCGACTGCCGAGATAGTGGAGCGATTCCACTTGTCTAATTTTGTTTCTTGCTGAATACCATTGCAGCGGAATTTCCAATGTTGATGGTTAATCCCATTGCTTTACTTTCATATGCTATTACACACACCCATTAGCACTTGGAGTTTAGTTTTGCATAATTGCCACAATCGGCATATGTCAGACTGTTCAGCAGCATGCCACGGAGTGGAAAGCCATCAATCTCAATCCAACTGGCGCATAAAAGAGCCAGGTTTGCACTCAAGATGTAACTCAGTAATTGAACACTAGTTTAAAATAGTGTACAGTACAAAGATAACACAGATTATGAGATAAGTATTGTTGAGGCTCTAAAAATCAAAGATAGACAACCAAAAATAAATTGTGGTGTTGAATACAACGGTGTTTCATACTTGTTAAAGATATTCAATCAAATGCCTTTGGCAAGTTAATATACTGTAATTCATTGGTTTTCACATACCGTATTGATTGATATTGTCTGTCTAATTAATGTGACACATTAATATCATTGTGACATCACAATGAATGAATATATCTCATTGCAATCAACTATCAGTTAGTGCCAACGCTCAGTAAGGTATCATTCAATGCATGCATGATTGAGATTGATGGCTTTCCACTCCGTGGCATGCTGCTGAACAGTCTGACATATGCCGATTGTGGCAATTATGCAAAACTAAACTCCAAGTGCTAATGGGTGTGTGTAATAGCATATGAAAGTAAAGCAATGGGATTAACCATCAACATTGGAAATTCCGCTGCAATGGTATTCAGCAAGAAACAAAATTAGACAAGTGGAATCGCTCCACTATCTCGGCAGTCGCCTGACATCAGATGGAAGATCAGAAATGGAAATAAAAAGGAGGATAGATATATCCGAGACAACTTTCGACGAATCATAAGAACCAACTACATAGGCTATGGTCAACTCTCCTATGTTGCGGAGACATAGACTATCAGCAATGAAATGACAAGCAGGCTTTCGAGATGTGGTGCAAAAGGAGAATAATACAAATTTCAAGGAAAGCGAAGAAAAGTGTGCATGGGGAAGACAACGCTCCTGAAAGAGATACAAAAAATGTACAAGGAGAAACCTGGCTGATAGGCTGCATCTTTGCAATTCGATCGATGAAGATAGAAAGAAATGATAGCATATCAGCGAACGTCAACGAACAGCAATGTCGAGGGCAAAAGAGGGAGAGAGAGACTTCATCTGTGAATTATCATTTAATATCTCTTCAAGATTAGTTAGAATCGTTGGATTATTGCATAATCAATGCTTAGATGACGTTGTCATTACCTCTAACAGTACTGTTATCTTCGACTGCTTGCATGTTTAGATCTCGGCTTTGTTTTTTATTTAAAAAAGAATGTACAATGCGTTCTATCAGACATTTTGGATGGCCATTACTTTCAAAAATGTCATGGATCTAATTGACTTCCTTATTATTCAGAAAACTCTTCAACAACGGGATACTTTAAAAGCTCGATGTAACATTCCTGTGATGAGACCTACTTTCCACTGTTTAAGACAGATGGATTTGTAGTTTAATAGGAGTCCCGTGTAAGTAGGTTTACGATATATGGAGGTTTCGAAACCAGAGCCAGTTTTTGCGGAAACATCAAGGAATGCTATCTAGCTGTTACCAATCTCGGATGTGAATTTTAGATTGGTGTGTTGGTTATTTATAAAAACTATGAAATTTATTTATTATATTTATTGAATTTATAATATATGAATTGATATATTAATTATGCACATATACAATCATCTACGTATCGGGAATAGTATAAAGGAGAATGGGATTCGCGTTCATCCATTTTTGTTCCTCAGATGCCATGAATAAATTAGCCAAGGTTGGTGCAAGGAGAGACCCCATTGAAGCGCCATTTACCTGCACATGCATATCATTACCATACATAAAGCTAGCACCCGGTGGCAAATTCACACAATCTTTTGAAGACATCTTTACTTATAAACAGGTTTCCTTATGTTGCTATTGTACAGTAGGTCAGCTGCTATGTCTATTACTTCTTTTACAGGAACATTGGTAAAGAGAGATTCTACATCAAAGTTTACCAAAACAGTATTTTTATTAGACAACAGCTATGTATCATTGATGTCATCAATAAACTGAGATATGGAATTTAACATATATCGAGTATTTATGTGTGGTTTTATGATGTTATCCAAGTAGCTTATAGTTATGCGATCTTATAGTACTCGCAATCGGTCTCGCATGTGCATTATTTTTCTGTACCTTTATTCAATTAAGTAGTAACAAAAGGTCCATAATAAACACAGCGCGCCCTCCCCCCCCTCTGGAACGGTAGAGTGTCGTGGTCGGCTGCCGTGGTGCTTCGGGTCTGAGCCCCCCCCTCTGGAACGACAGAGGTTGTGGTCTGTCGTGGTGTGCCGGCCAGGTGGGTTCACGTTCACAATATGTTCGCTGACTCCCCCCCCCTCTGCAACGACAGAGTGTGAGACTCGGGTGAGTTGGTCCGACCGCCTGGTTGAAGTGGGCGACCGTCCAGTTTGACGTAGGCGACCGTCTAGGTTGACGTGGGCGACCGTCCAGGTTGACGTGGGCGACCGTCTAGGTTGTCGTGGATGGTGAAATGGCTGCCAGATTCGGATTCAGCGTAAAATTCTGCATCGGTAGCGTGAGCTTCAAGGCAATCGGCGAGAAAAAATTTGTCTTCAAAATTTTAACAGAGTTAGAATTTGGGACGTTTTGGTGTGTAGCGCCCAAACGAAGCATCGGATGAGAAAACGGAGGCCAGATTCGGATTCAGCGTGAAATTCTGCATCGGTATGGTGAGTTTCAAGTCGATCGGAGAGAAAAAATTTTCGCTGACGTCCCCCCCCCTCTGGACAGCTTGCTTCGATTTTGGCTTCCAGTGGACGGATTTTGTCGTGCGATAGCTCGCTTGAAAGCTAAGAGTGAGACAAATTCAGTGAAAGAATCGGCTTGTTCCTATCTGTCTTCGTTTAGATGTGAGACGCCATTTAAGATTTTGGGACATTGGCGAAAAACGACAGAGTTAGAATTTCGGACGTTTTGGGCTGTAGCTTCAAAACGAAGCATCGGATGGGAAAACGGATTTCAGATTTGGAATCAGCGTGAAATTCTTTATCTGTATGGTGAGTTTCAAGTCAATCGGAGAGAAAAATTTTTCAACATTTTTCGAAAAAACGACAGAGTTAGAATTTTTTGCGATGGCTGCCTACTGTAGAGCCAAAACGAAGCATCGGATGGGAAAACGGAGGCCAGATTCGGATTCAGCGTCAAATTCTACATGGAAATGGTGTATTTCCAGCTCAATCGGAGAGAAAAAATTTTCGCTGACGTCCCCCCCCATCTCTGGACAGCTTGCTTCGATTTCGGCTTCCAGTGGACGGATTTTGTCGTGCCATAGCTCGTTTGAAAGCTAAGAGTGACACAAATTCAGTAAAAGAATCGGCTTGTTCCTATCTGTCTTCGTTTAGATGTGAGACACCATTTAAGATTTTGGGACATTGGCGAAAAACGACAGAGTTAGAATTTGGGACGTTTTGGGCTCTAGCTTCAAAACGAAGCATCGGATGGGAAAACGGATTTCAGATTTGGAATCAGCGTGAAATTCTCTATCTGTATGGTGAGTTTCATGTCAATCGGAGACAAAAAGTTTCGCTGACGTCCCCCCCCCTCTGGAAAGCTTGCTTCGATTTTGGCTTCCAGTGAACGGATTTAGTCGTGCCATAGCTCGTTTGAAAGCTAAGAGTGAGACAAATTCAGTGAAAGAATCGGCTTGTTCCTATCTGTCTTCGTTTAGATGTGAGACGCCATTTAAGATTTTGGGACATTGGCGAAAAACGACAGAGTTAGAATTTGGGACGTTTTGGTATGTAGCGCCAAAACGAAGCATCGGATTGGAAAACGGATTTCAGATTTGGAATCAGCGTGAAATTCTCTATCTGTATGGTGAGTTTCAAGTCAATCGGAGAGAAAAAATTTTCAACATTTTTCTAAAAAACGACAGAGTTAGAATTTTTGCGATGGCTGCCTACTGTAGAGCCAAAACGAAGCATCGGATGGGAAAACGGAGGCCAGATTCGGATTCAGCGTCAAATTCTACATGGAAATGGTGTATTTCCAGCTCAATCGGAGAGAAAAAATTTTCGCTGACGTCCCCCCCCTCTGGACAGCTTGCTTCGATTTCGGCTTCCAGTGGACGGATTTTGTCGTGCGATAGCTCGTTTGAAAGCTAAGAGTGAGACAAATTCAGTGAAAGAATCGGCTTGTTCCTATCTGTCTTCGTTTAGATGTGAGACACCATTTAAGATTTTGGGACATTGGCGAAAAACGACAGAGTTAGAATTTGGGACGTTTTGGGCTCTAGCTTCAAAACGAAGCATCGGATGGGAAAACGGATTTCAGATTTGGAATCAGCGTGAAATTCTCTATCTGTATGGTGAGTTTCATGTCAATCGGAGACAAAAAGTTTCGCTGACGTCCCCCCCCCCTCTGGACAGCTTGCTTCGATTTTGGCTTCCAGTGAACGGATTTAGTCGTGCCATAGCTCGTTTGAAAGCTAAGAGTGAGACAAATTCACTGAAAGAATCGGCTTGTTCCTATCTGTCTTCGTTTAGATGTGAGACGCCATTTAAGATTTTGGGACATTGGCGAAAAACGACAGAGTTAGAATTTGGGACGTTTTGGTATGTAGCGCCAAAACGAAGCATCGGATTGGAAAACGGATTTCAGATTTGGAATCAGCGTGAAATTCTCTATCTGTATGGTGAGTTTCAAGTCAATCGGAGAGAAAAAATTTTCAACATTTTTCGAAAAAACGACAGAGTTAGAATTTTTGCGATGGCTGCCTACTGTAGAGCCAAAACGAAGCATCGGATGGGAAAACGGAGGCCAGATTCGGATTCAGCGTCAAATTCTACATGGAAATGGTGTATTTCCAGCTCAATCGGAGAGAAAAAATTTTCACTCACCTCCCCCCCCCCTCTGGACAGCTTGCTTCGATTTTGTCTTCCAGTGGACGGATTTTGTCGTGCGATAGCTCGTTTGAAAGCTAAGAGTGACACAAATTCAGTAAAAGAATCGGCTTGTTCCTATCTGTCTTCGTTTAGATGTGAGACACCATTTAAGATTTTGGGACATTGGCGAAAAACGACAGAGTTAGAATTTGGGACGTTTTGGGCTGTAGCTTCAAAACGAAGCATCGGATGGAAAAACGGATTTCAGATTTGGAATCAGCGTGAAATTCTCTATCTGTATGGTGAGTTTCATGTCAATCGGAGACAAAAAGTTTCGCTGACGTCCCCCCCCCTCTGGACAGCTTGCTTCGATTTTGGCTTCCAGTGAACGGATTTAGTCGTGCCATAGCTCGTTTGAAAGCTAAGAGTGAGACAAATTCAGTGAAAGAATCGGCTTGTTCCTATCTGTCTTCGTTTAGATGTGAGACGCCATTTAAGATTTTGGGACATTGGCGAAAAACGACAGAGTTAGAATTTGGGACGTTTTGGTATGTAGCGCCAAAACGAAGCATCGGATGGGAAAACGGATTTCAGATTTGGAATCAGCGTGAAATTCTCTATCTGTATGGTGAGTTTCAAGTCAATCGGAGAGAAAAAATTTTCAACATTTTTCGAAAAAACGACAGAGTTAGAATTTTTTGCGATGGCTGCCTACTGTAGAGCCAAAACGAAGCATCGGATGGGAAAACGGAGGCCAGATTCGGATTCAGCATCAAATTCTACATGGAAATGGTGTATTTCCAGCTCAATCGGAGAGAAAAAATTTTCACTCACCTCCCCCCCCCTCTGGACAGCTTGCTTCGATTTTGGCTTCCAGTGGACGGATTTTGTCGTGCGATAGCTCGTTTGAAAGCTAAGAGTGAGACAAATTCAGTGAAAGAATCGGCTTTTTCCTATCTGTCTTCGTTCAAAAGTTAGAGCGGTTACAAGATTTTAGGTCGGAGCTCGCTCACCTGAAAAAATCCTAAGTGTCAGAGTGGCTTTGTATGGGTAAAATTTTGAAAATTTTCCAAAGTGTGGAATTTCGACCTGGGACCGCCACCAAAACATTTTTCATCAAATTTTGAAATTTCACTGACGTCCCCCCCCCTCTGGACAGCTTGCTTCGATTTTGGCTTCCAGTGGACGGATTTAGTCGTGTCATAGCTCGTTTGAAAGCTAAGAGTGAGACAAATTCACTGAAAGAATCGGCTTGTTCCTATCTGTCTTCATTTAGATGTGAGACGCCATTTAAGATTTTGGGACATTGGCGAAAAACGACAAAGTTAGAATTTGGGACGTTTTGGGCTCCAGCTTCAAAACGAAGCATCGGATGGGAAAACGGATTTCAGATTTGGAATCAGCGTCAAATTCT